>VXAU01004179.1:261412-331211 GCA_013399695.1 Formicarius rufipectus | reverse complement strand
GGCCTTATCAGCCATCAGCGCTTGCAGCACGCGTGGGTAGAACCCTCCCAAATCTTCGTTTGCGAAGTCTAGCCATGATGATTAACAGGATTAGATTATCCTTATTGAAGCCTCAGGCTTCTTAGTGAAAAGCCATCCTGTAGGCCAGCTGGGAGTATAAAGGCATCTTGATTCTTAAGGAGAGCCTGAGGCTTCTATTTTTCTCATCAATATCTAAATATATATCCCTAGCAATATATTTCCAGTTTTCTCTTGAGCTGTTGTCATGGTTTAATCCCAGACAGCAGGTCAACCCCAGGAAGCCACTTGCTCACTCTTCCACAGTGGGATAGAGGGAGAAAATTAGAAGAGGAGAAGTGAGAAAACTCATGAGCAGGAATAAAGACAATTTAATGGGTAAAGCAAAAGTTGTGCAAGCAAGCAAAGCAAAAAAAGGAATTAATTCTCTGTTTCCGATGGGTAGGCCGGTGTTCAGCCATCTCCAGTGGGGCAGGGCCCCATCACATGTAACAGTGACTTAGGAAGACAAATGCCATCATTCCAAACATCCTCACCTTCCTTCTTCTTCTCCCAGCTTTATACACTGAGCATGACACCATATGGTCTGGGATATTGCTTTTGTCAGCTGGGGTCAGCTGTCCCAGCTGTGTCCCCTCCCAAGCCCTTGTGCACCCCCAGCCTAGTCATTTGGGTGGGCATTATGAGAAGCAGAAAAGGCCTTGATGCTGTGTAAGCACTGGTCAGCAGTAACAAAAACATCCCAGAATTATCAACAATGTTTTCAGCACAAATTCAAAATACAGCCCCATACTAGTACTGGGAAGAAAACTAACTCTATCCCAGCCAAAACCAGCACAACTGTACCCTCAAAGTGTTGCAGGTAGCACAGATGGTTTCCCATGGACAGCAAGGATTTCATCAGGGTAGATTGAAGTGGTCTTTGAAAGGTATTTAAAAAATAATTCAATCATCAGGCACAGTCAGCACAGGCTCACAGAGGGAAAGACCTTTTTAACCAATTTGATTATCCTTCTATAATGAGGTCACTCACCCAGTAGATGAATGGAAGATTATGGATATAGTCTTCTGCATTATAGCAAAACTTTTGATACTGTCACAGAATCACAGAATATGCTGAGTTGGAAGGGACCCCCAAGGATGATCAAGTCTGGCCCTCTAATGACTGGCCCATACAAGGATCAAATGCACAACCATGCTCTGAGCTAATCTCAGGGTCAGATAACTCACAGCATCCTTCAGGACAAATTGTCCAGTTGTGGGATGAGTGTGTTCATGGTGAGCTGGGCAGAAGGGCAGAGCTCAAAGAGTTGTAGTGAATGGGGTACTTTTGCCTGGTGACCTGTCCCAGCAGTGTTCCTCAGAGCTTAATTCCAGAGTCAGCTCCACTCAATATATTTATTAACTATGTGGATATAGGAGTTGAAAACACCATTAGCAGGTTTGATGATGATATCAAACTTGTGTTGTGTTGGCTGGACTTTGCGAACGAAGATCTTGGGATAAGCCTGCACAATGGATTTTTCAAGTGAGGCACAGGGTGCGCAGAACTGGCCCCACTCCCTTTACTCCTGAGGTTCATCTTGCCACGGCCGAGCAGCTCGGACGGCGACAGCGAGTTCCTCCAGGACTCGAACCGGTGTCCTCAGAGGAGGAGCCGGCTCCACAGGCGGGGGCCTACGCCACTCGGCCAACACCCGCCGCCTCTCAAGTGTAACATACAAACAGAAAAGCAATAATGTCAGGCTGTTGAGCAGTCCTGGAAGCCCACGTGGGTCAGAGCACCAGGGGAAGACCTCGCCTTGTCCTCTCTGCCACCGAATGACACAAACATGGCACTGCAGCCATGCCTGTAACACGAGCTGGGGCAGGCCCCAAAAGGTGGCAGAGATATCAAACTAGGGTGTCATTGACTCTCTTGAAGGACATGATGCCTTGTGGGGGGATCTAGATAGCTTGTAGTATTGGTCAGTGATTAATGGCATAAAATTGAACAAGTCTGGAGTGCTGGATTCTGCACCTGGGATGTCATGGCTGGAAAGAAGCCCTGCAGAAAAGGATCTGGAGGTGCTGGTCAGCAGCCGGCTCAGTAGGAGTCAGCAGTGAGTCTGGGCAGTCCAGAGGGCAAACCCCCTGGGGGCAAACCAAATTCAGCATCACTAGCTGATCAACAGAGGTGACTGTCCTGCTGTGCACAGTGTTGGTGTGACCTCACCTTGAGCACTGTGTGCTGTTCTGGGCCTCAGAGTCAAACTAGGATGTGAAGGTCCTTGAAAGAGCCCAGAGGAAACATAGGACGTGTGAATGGTTCAAAGATACACCAGGGGAGGCTTAGACTGGACATTAAGGAACACTTTTTTACTGAGAGGGTGGTCAAACACTAGAAAAGGCTTTCTAGAGGTGGTGGATAACCCAAGACTGTCAGTGTGCAATAGGCACTTGGACAAAACCTTTAACAACATGCTCTAACTTTTGATCAGGTCTGAAGTGGTCAGGCAGTTCAACTAGATGATCATTGTACGTTCCTTCTAGCTGGAAATGTTCCATTATATTCTATTAACCGTTCTTCTTCATATGTGAGCATATGCCCATCTGCACACGAGGAGAGCCCCTTCATGTCACCAAAATGAAGAAAAAAAAAACAAGGTTAAAAATTCAACACAGCACATACAAAGAGCTAGTAATTCACCTGCTCTGTCTTGCTGACAGCACAGGATGCTCCTATAACATTGATTCTTCAGCACTAGCCATTTGACTGCCACAGCAATCTCAAGCAACCAAGTGGCAGTCTTCAACTGTGTCCCTACATATGCAACCCAGTAGTTTCATTTATTTCATGGGAATTTGCCTAATGCTTAGCTGAAAATTACTCTACTTCCTCTTGCTGTATGCCAGTGTAGATTACAAACTGCCACCCACCAGAACTCTGCTGAAGTCACATGAGGATTGTAAAAGTTACGATGTCTCCTGCAGCAAAGGCAAAGGTAGAAAGCAACTCTTCTGAGCAGCATGCAGATGTTCTAACCACAGGATTATCCTTTCTCTTCTTACAGTCATTTGTAGCATTTAGCCCACTTCACTAACTTCTGCAGCCAGAGAAGCAAGTGCCCTACAGATAAAAGCTTCTTTCCTTGAAAAAAACACAATCCACCTCTTGGGCAGGAGTATACTGTACCCTGAATGCTGTACTGTTCTCTGGGAAAGGATGACTATAGGTTGCCTCATTTCACACAAATTCAAGGGAGTCAAATTATTCCCAGTACTGCCAAGTTCTTAAGCAATTGCTTTTTCAGCTTTAGGCACAGTTCTTTCAATAAAAATGATTGAATAAAATTTCAATAAAAATGAGAGTGATTAATGTTGGGAAAAGGTTGATTGATTGTTTGTTAGTTTGGGTTTTTAAGAGAGAGAAAAAAAGATAAGCAACATGGTATGAGTAGTTCCACTGGTTAGCATTTGTGGGAATGAAGGCTTCGAATTCTGTGCTCTGCCTTGTGACACGAAGGAGTAAGGCCCCAGAGCAAGAATGCAATGTACCTGTTCCATCAGAACTGGACCAAGATGGGATCAGACGTGCAGAGGTCTAGAACATTTTGCAGATTTTCTCTGGACAGGGAAGACCAGCAATATGTGTGAAAGCATGTGTCCATTCAAAGCTTCACAGCATACTCTGGTGGCCGCTGACATGCAGCATAACCTCAGTTGATCCAAACCCTTTCATCCAGTCTCCAACTCAGAACAGACATATTCACTTTGCCTCTCCAGATTCCTTAGCTTTTCATTCCTTTCTTCACATTCTTCCTTACCAGTTCCAGCCTTCCAGACACAATTATAAACTCAGCTATTCATTCAGTAGATTAATATATTTCTTACACCAGTGCAGTTTGATGTGTTCTGCTTTGATCTTCTCACATAAAATAACATTTAAAATCTCCCTACAATAAATGTTTGAATGAGACTATATCTTTTAAAAATACTGATTCTAATGTGTTCACTGTAGAAAACATGCCACATTCATGTAATACAGCTCCAAAGGTTAAAACTACTCTCTAAAAATATTTGGATTTTATTTCCACTCCAAAACTGTCAGCCTACAGCTTAGGTTGTTTTGTCTCATACAATACCGGAGTTCTAACTCTTGCCATTGGTTAACTGGAGTCTTCATGCAACAGAATCAATTCTATGTAGCGAGAGTACCTCAAATCTTTACCTTAAATTCTACGTTTCCTTTCTTATTAAAATAATCAGACTGAACCCCATGAGTCTTTCACCAGAAAATCTAATCTTTCACCACTTCCAATCACCCTGTACCTACCTGTGATTCCCTCTTTGTACACTGAAGGATCTAATCAGCTTATTTAGATAACTTTGCCTGACAGAATCCTTTGGAGAGCTACTTTTGACAAGTCAGAATTGCCTATCTCACAAGAAAGGCTCATTTTATTTTTTCTCAGAAGTGTGGCATTACTTTTATTGCTGTGCTTGATTTAGAAGACCTATCTCTTTTTTTATTAGCTGCTTATCTCTATTACTTACCCCTCCCCACTCTCCACCTTGGTTGCAAACCTTCCCTGCAATGATTTCTTTTCAGATTTTCAGTTCAAAACATTGCAGAGGACAGGACCTACAGTGACAAGATGCAACTAAAAATATTCAGTAGTGGTGATCCACTTACTATAATATTATGGCATCTAATCAATTTAGAACATTCCAGAACAATTACATTGTTCTTGATTAAAATGCTGCACAGTATATTATCAAACATTTTACAAGACTTATTTTTCAACCAAATTTTAATTATATGAAAAAAACCCTGTCTGCCTAGCTTCCGCTTTGCCCAGTACTGAACTCTGCGATGCCATGGTCACTACAGCCAAGGCTCACACAATTTTCACATCTCCAACAAGAGTTTCCCTGTTTGTTAGTATGAGGTTGAGGAGCACACCATTCCTTGTGGGAACCTACACCACCTGTGACAGGAAGTTGTCATCAACAGTTTTGAGCAACCTTTTGCACAATTTGCTTCTCCAGCAGATGTCAGGATGGTTAAAGCCCCCCACAAGAACCAGTTCGTGTGACTTTGAGGCTGTTTCAAGATCCTTGTAGAAAGCATCATCCATTTTCTCTTCCTGATCAGATGACCTATAGCAAACACCCACAACAGTGTCACCCTTACTACTCTGCCCTTTTATCCTAACCCATAAGCTCTATACCTGCTTGTTGTCCACCTCAAGACAGAGCTCAATACAATCCAAGTGATGTCTCACACAGAGGGCAAATCCATCACTGTGTCTTCCTAGTCTGTCTTGCCTGAAAAGCATGTAGCCCATCATGACAATAATCCAGTCATGTGAGTTGTCCCACCTTGTCTCTGTAATTGCAATGAGGTCAAAGCGCTGTGACTGCACACTGATCTCTAGTTCCTCCTGTTTGTTCTCCCTACTGTGTGCATTGGTGTACAGACACTGTGGAAGTATTTGATTGTGTCAATCAGTGGGGATGCACAGGGACGCCCCATGTACTGTCTTGTACTTACATCTTAGGCTGTTTGTGCTTGCTCAAGGTATTCTCCCTTAAACCCATTTTTGCTACAAGAGTGGTTGCTGTATTTGCTTAACACTTCTATTATTCCTCCACTATAATTGACAATTCTTCTATTTCTCCTCTTGGTGGCCAATACTCTTTTTGTTCCTAAGCTTACAAACATCTTTCCTACAAGTTTTGCTTCAATTTATTCCTGTGTTTTATTTTCCTTTATTTTATTGTCAGGATTTTGGACTTCTTATTACTTATCAAGTCTGTTAGTATACTACAGAATATGTTTTAGATTTTATTCTGTCTCCATATAGTAATCTGGTTATAACCTCCTTATGGTCTAATTTTTGCATATAGTTCTGCAATTATTTCTTTTCTATCCATTAAGAGTAAATCTGTTTTACTGTTCAGTTCTGCTAAATTGTTTAAAATTCAGTATGTCTTGAAAAGTCAGCAGTATTTTAGCGTTGACAGAATGGGAGATCCAACATGTCATTTAAATTGAAACTTTCAACATCTTATGGGTTTTTTTCATTCCAGCACATAGTATAGGGAGGCATTAAAAAACCCTACCACACTGTTTTTGTGAATTCTGTTGAAAGCTAATTACAAGCATCTCCTGTTTTTTCACAGAAAAGCACTCAGTGTAATTTTCATGACCTCACGTGAACCATGCCAGGAAGAAAGAATAGCAAGAGATGTAACCAGATTCCCATGTGTAGCCACTTTACACAATACCCCACAGGGCCAGATTCTAATTTTTGCTGCTCAAAAGGTTTGAGTGTATTTTTTCTATGTCGTCTTCAGACTTCAGCAGGCCCTTCGAAGGGATGAGCATCTGCAATGGGTGCTGTATCTCCATCTCCTACTGTATATGTATCTACTCTTCTACACAGGAGTCTACAATAACAAGCAACACACACAAATTCTTTTCTCAAAGTATCAGGAGATAAAAAGGGTAAAGCTACTGCTCATCCATGCCTTCTCCACTGTGCTGAAACACTGAAGCAGCTGTGCCAGACAGGAGCCCCTGTCTACTGGGACAACATTCTGTCTGGTGACTGTACCTGGGTGAAGGGCATTTCATGCTGTATCATCACAGGCAGCACACTCCAGGGAAACTCATCAGTTGCTGGGACCAGAGAAGTTGTTTTCTCCCAGCACCACATTCTCCAATCACAGTTCCTCTGAAACCAGAATGCTCCCCCTGTGTAGGGGAGCAGGAGAGGAGAAGAGGGGAAGGGAGAAGATGCCCAATGACTCAGAGAATTAACAGCCCATTTTATGTGGCCTGGCATTCCCCTTTACCTCCTGACTCTTCCAAAATAGGTTACATTCAGGGGCCTTTGCATTCCAGGCATGTCAGCTCCATGGGCAGCATCCAGTGACGGCAATGCACACAGATTTATTACCAGGTAAGAGGCACTGGTGTATAGACAAATAAATAGTGCTTTTCCTCACATACCCTTTTGCCTCAGTTAATTTTATGAATATCTTGACTGTATGGAAAATGAGTGCTTATTTGTTCCCATGGCTACATTGGTTATCAGGTGAATCTGGTTGTCCCATTCCTTACAAGGCTTGGAGGAGGTCCCTTCTACTCAGGGCTGAAGGCACCGTCCTCTCCTGGTGCCAGTCCCATCTCCAGCCAGCATTCTTCTTTACTCCCAGCTCCCCATCCATGCCCAGTTCTCTGCCCATGCTCAACTCTGCCATGCACTCTGTTCATGTGCTGTCTGAGGGCAGGAAAAAAGATAACAAAAAATGCCCTATAATCATGTATAAAAAAATAAAAACATCATTTTGACCTTATGCAAAGAAGTCTACTTTATTTCTAAAATGCCAGTTCTCACATCCTACACAGAAGGGCCTGAGAAGTGTTTGATTTGGCCCTGAAACGTCAAGCTGGCTTGGCTGCTTAGGTTTTGGATCAAACCATCATTTGAATGACTCCTAGATTTTTGAATACATGGTGAAAAAAGGGGAAGTAGGTATTTTCAGCTTGGCATGGGCTATTTTAGGCAACAAATGGCAGGCTGTGTTCTATCCAGGTGACTCCCCACTGAATTTCAAAGGCCTGTTGACATGCCTCTCAAAACTGTGCTGAGAAGAGGATTTTTAATAGCCAAGAATGTCAGGAAACATGAAGAGTCAGGGTCCCATTCAACTCTCAGTATTGCACATTCGTTCTGTCACATAGCACACTCAGTTATTCTTCATCTGTGCTTCTAGGCACAAACAAGAGGTTAATAAGAAATGCTCCTTCACTTAATCACACTGCCTTAAGGGTTCCTGTCAGGAAACACAGCTACCAATACCATGAAGTCATGTTAAAGGAATAAATAAATAAATAAATGCATTGCCCAGGGATGATTTTCACTTTGGCTCCAATTTTAATCAGGATAATAACACCCAAGAGCGGCATGGCAGTGCTTTTTCTTTCATTTTGTGCCACGTTGAAGTGATGTTGTTTCACAGCTTTAATAGTCCTGTCAGCATTCATCAGCAAATCAAGACACCCTCCAGAATACCACCATAAAAACACGGTGGATTTTTAATTAGAACAGGGCAGCCCTTAGCACACCAACAACATGTTAAATTGATATTTCTCACTACAAGCTCAAGATTACCCAGTTTCAGCTGTTTCCAAATGAAGCAAATCAAGCTTAGTGTGGGCTCAGCTGAACAAATGTATTTTCTTAGGTTTACAGCAGCTTTTAACTTTTACTGCTGTGTCTTTTTTTTCCCCTTTTTTTAAAAGATGATGTTATGGCAGGAAAATGTTACACTTGCCTATGTGAGATTAACAGATGACCTTTTTTACTGGACAAAAGTTCTGTGAGACATTGGACAGAACATAAATCCCAGACTCAGCTCCATCAAAAGCTGATAAATAAGCGAGGAAGATTAAGAGTACAGTTTAATGAGCCGGTATGTTTTCCATTACAGGTGTAATTATTTGCCAAAATTTGTCCTTTCCACATTCATTTTGTTTTGAAAAACAATGACTCCTTCATAAAACCATCTAGTAGGTTTTCTGGATGCAGCCTTTTTTTGGATATCAGTGGTTTGTGTTCTTGTTGATGTGCATCAGAAGAAGTCAAAGTAATTTGTTGCTTTTCCTGAAATCTTAAGTATCACAAGTTGCTCTAGTTTATTAGTAACTGGGAATTACTAGGGTACTCAGGATACCCATCCGCTCCCATTTTACAGTAACAAAAAACACAGGAAAAGAATTGGCTTTTGTTACTTCTGTGTTGCTTCCCCATAAATTATGTGGAGCATATTCCCCTGTCATTTTTCTGTTCAGCCAGTCAGTATTCATTTCCATCAGGAAAATGAAACACTTTCAAAGATTAGCTCAAATAGGTGAAATGGAAATCAGACAATGTTCACTTCATTTGTTCCTAGCCCTAAAGAGCAAGAGGATGAGCTGGTGGGGACTGCAGCCCATTCTCAGGGCAAAGTGAGTTCAGGCATTTCTACCACAGCAGTGTTGCCTCCCATGCACAGGGGTTTACCTGAAGCAGCATAAGGATATTAGGAGTCAGGTTTACCGCTCACCTCCCCATCTTAACAGACACTCACTGGAGAAGCTTTTGTAGTGAACACAGCCATATTTCCCATCCCTATTCATGAGTGTTATGCACCAGTCCACTTACAGAGATATTTATTGTTGAAGTATATGCTTTACCCTAGAAAGAAGCCAAGGCATAAGAGCAGGAAGCAAAAAGCATAGACATCTATACTCAGCTAAGGATTGTATCCTGGAGTCCTTCTAGATGCTGCAACTCTTCCATCTTTTAAGTTTGATGTGAGTGTCTACAGATCTCAGAAATTTATAAAGGAGTTAAGTCCCTTGGAAAGGAATTGACAGTAGCCAATGTGCTCACCAGGGAGACCACCACACTGCACAGTGGAAAACTGGTGGTAATGCAGAAGAAACACTGCTCTTGATGCCTTGTTTCTGGGGTGGGCTGGTAGTGTTAGAGCTGCAGACATCAAGGGATTCACCATCACTTGCCTTCCAGTGACCTGCTCATGCATCAGCCTCCTGTCTTGTTGAAGGGGTCTGGAAGACAGCAGAGAGTTGTACCAAGGTCATGCAAGCAAACCCCACATGCTGCTGCACCAGAATTTCATCCCACTTCATCTGAACCTTCTCTTTTGAGAAAAGACTTGATACTAAGGGCTCCCTGATGCCAATCTTCCAAGCAGCAAATTCCTCTGTATATATTTTACCTTGGTTTCTCAGAAAACCTTCATGACATGCAGGCTGTTCAATCAGTTTATCTCATACATGGAATGATGTTCTTTGACAGAAGAAATCTTTCTCCAAACTTATCTCATGAGTCTTGTTGTTCATTTTGGGTTTAGCCCTAAACTTTTTTTGTGAGGTTGTTTGTTTTGTTTTTTTTTTTAAATAAACATGTACATTACAGTAAGACATTCTGTCTCATTTTTCTCAATGTTAAGCCCAAAAGTCAATCATCAAAACTAAATTAAATAAGCACAAACCTTTACTTAACTTTCAAACACCAATGAAGCTTGGAAAAAAGTTCTTATACCTGAAATTTCATGGGTAAATTATGACTGCACTTTCAAAATTTATCTTGGCCAAATTTCTGGAGTAAATCCATCAAATGTAACCTTCTGTTGGAGGCTAACTTCTGAGAAACAATTTCCTGCATTGAGAAGCAGAGGATAAGTACAATAATAAATTCAGCCCTTTGCATATAGCTGTTTTAGAGAAATACAGACATCATGATTATGCAAAACTCATAGGGACTGAGACAATGTCTGCATTTTACCATTTAGCATGTTTCAGCTCCATGGTAAGGCTCAGACCTGAAAGGTGCTGCAAATCTCCAATTAAGCAAACACGGAAGGGCACAATTTACTTCAAGCTTAAAACAGGGACTTCAAAATTAATGGAAAATCAAACAGACCAAAAGAAGTGGAGCAAAGAAAACACACTCCATCGTAATACAAGAAAACAAAATTAATCACACATAAAGTGACCTCCACTATGCTGGATTACCTGTTAGTGAAGATCAAAGTCCATTTCCATCCACATGAGTTTCCCCATCCCATTTAGCAATCTTTTTCTTCACAAGTCCTTACTTTTATCTGTGCGTGACTTGCCTTGAGGTGAGATGTCAACCTTCAGGGAAGCATCATGGCATTGAACTGGGATGAGAAACCTGATGGTATACTATGATGGAGTCATCCTTTTCTCAAAAGCAGGTAATTTCAGCACTTTCCAGGTGGTACTTGAGACACTGGCTTTGACCCTTGGGACCTGTCTGACTTTATGCTTTCAAGGGTGGAAATAATGCAGACTAGAGCTAAGAGAAACAGACTGGAGTCATAATGTGCTCAAGGAATTTGCATATATCATTTAGGGGAGAAAAGAGCATTTCAGGTATCAAGAAAAAACATAGTGAAATGAAGGGACTTGGTTCTGGTTGTGTTGGTGACGCTGTTAACACATGGCATTAGCTGCATGTTTGTATTTTGTACATAAGGGAAAGACAGAAGCACTCAGCAATTAGAAGTAATTTACATAATTAAGGGTATAGGCCACACATGGTGAATTACTCACAAAGGGCGCATAGAGAGGTATGAGAAGCAGCCTCTTCCCTTCTATATGGCACTCAGCAGACTAAGTCCCACCTAGGATGTGGCAGTCAGGTTCAAATACCTCAGCTATCTTATGGCCCAGCTTTCTATCTCTTTAAAAACTTTCAGGCTGGGTTGTTGCTGGGAGGATCAGATGAGAGGTGAGAATTGTGGCTTAAAGCTTCCAGCCCTCCCAAGTCCCCATAATAAAATCATGGTGATTTTAGGTGAAAATGGACCAGAACCCTGCCTTCCAGCAAATTCAGAAATATTTCCCAGTGGGAATGCTTCAGACCCTCTTACTGAAAGAAATAGTTGAGGAGAAACGTGTGAGAAACACTACTGGAAATCCAGCAGTGAAAGAAAGGATTTATTTTCAAAGTTCAAATAATTCAACTAAAAAAGTACTAGCTAGCAGAGAGGAGCTCACATAAACATTTCACAAGTAGGTAGCAGGGAGCAAAGAACCAGAAAGGATAAATAAATTACTCCTCTCTGCCTAATAAATCATGCAAATTGTAAGCCTTCTGGGGCAGATGCTTTAGAGACTATTTTCTGTACAACTTGGTACAGCATGTGGTAACAACGAACCCCAAATTCTTTAATGGGATCTCTATACATAGGAACAACATAACCAGAAAATTGCATGCAAATAATAATAAGTAGACACAGTTCTACAAAGAGCTGTGCAGCCATAACCACATCACTTAACATTGTCCATCGAGATCTTGTGCCTTCCTGCTCTGAGGATGCTGGAGACCAAAGCTGAAGACACTCGAAGGCTGCCCAAAGCCCCGACTGCTGCCTCTGCACCATCGCAGTTTGTCATCTCATGCTGCATTATCTTCCCATGTGCCTTCGCTTAGGGAACAGATCAGGAAACAGCCACAAGTAAGAAAGGTCCAAGCAAAAATGACGTTGTCATTCCTAGACAGGATTTTACAGAACATATATGGCATTTGTGCTATGTTTGTAATCGGGTAGACATATCTTAATGCAGCTTCAAAGAAGCGGTGAAGAGAAATTTGAGAGAGGGAGAAGGAAATGTTCCCATTGGGAACCCTAGATTGAATATTTTGTTTGTATGCCTATTGCCTTCCCCCCAAATTACAGTGGATAATCCATGTGTGCTTAACCTTTGGACTCTTGGATAATTAATTAGTGTACTTTAGTTACTACATGCAGTGTTAGTGAGGTAATATTTCATCATGTTTCAAGCAGGAAAGGTTTTGGCACAGTGCAATCTTTTCTTAGTACAGATTGGAATAACAGGGGTTATATGAATGTAAATTACACAATTTGACAGCTGTGTTACATCACCATATTATGACTTAAAGAGCTAAATCCCAAGACCCCTCACTGACCAGTGATATCAGACTCCCACTGATTATTGCCAGTGGAAGGGGCCTGCAGAAGACATCCCTGGTGCAGAGCTCCCTTTGCTGTACTTTCTCATCCTGCCCTTCAGCAGCCCACATCACTACCCTGCTCTGGTCACTTGTGGGCTTTCTGTGTGTGCTCCTCTTCCTTGACCCACTGCCAGCTATGCAAGAGTTTCTTCCTTCTCACATCCACCATGCCTTCTTTCCTCACTGTCTCAGGCTTTAACCTAACTGGTCTTCTGCTTTCTTCCATCTTGTGATCTTTCTTTCTTTGTTTCTAACCTTCCTTCATTTACTTCTTCTAAGTTCTTCTTCCCACTTTTGTCAGAATAGCTTCTTGGTACTTGAACTGTAATTCTGTATCTTGTTGAGCTTTTATAGTCTCTTCTCCCATTCCCATTGTCATTGTCCTTCCAGCACATTGTATTTCTCTTTCACTGGCTCTTTGCCTTTCTTGCCTGCCCTTCCATCTTGCTCTACTTTGCCTTCAGTGCCCAAGTAGGGCCATGGGTGCCAGTATGGAGCCATCCATAAGGCTACAGCATGTGCCCTGAGCATGGAGGGCTGTTTGAATGGAAGAGGAGGGACTCATTGGACACAGAGGTCCAAAACTCCACCAAATCTCTCGGCCAGGTGTCCTTGGCAAGGTTGAGGCCTCCCATAACAACAGTGACTACACAACCTAGTGATACTTCTGCTCTGGGAAACAAAACAAAATCAACTGGTTCCTGGTTACCTGATGCACTTAACAAACACTTCACTAGACTGGAACAGAAAACATTACTGATAGTGAAAGGACAAATCAAGATGACTCCTATCTCGATAAGGGTTTCTATTCACCACAATTCACCACCAGTTTCTTAGAAATATCTTGCTCAAAGTAGGAATCAGCTTGGTTTGACCTGAACTATATAAAATTGGTCATCTGCATGTGACACATCACCAACAGGTTGTTCTCCTCACCACAGCTTTTCCCCCTTTCCCCTGCTTTTCCAATGTGCCTCTTACTCCAGTGACTGACATAGTCTGAAGGCACTGCAGCAGACACTTAACCTTGCTCTTTTGCAACTCCTATAGCCAAGCCAGGCTGTCAGAGTTGTTTCTGTTTTTGTTGGTTCCTACAACATCTCAGAAGATTCTGCTTCTTAGGTCTGGAAGAAACAAGGTGTTCTCAAAATTTTGTCCCAGTATCAAGTCATCTATAGCATTAGTTTATTTGCAGACTTGTTTGCTATCCTCTTTCTGATGTGTCCAGAGCCTAACCTGAGCATACAAGACTGGAATTCGCCTTTCATCTAGGACACATTTAATCTAACTGTTGTCACTAATCCCACCAAATTTATTTTTTTTAATTCCTGAAAATGATTGAAATATTTATACTTGGTAACAACATGCAAATGAAGTATGATTTAGACTGTCTTTTCCATCAGGCATCAGCAGATTATGTCTAAACCTGTATCATTCAGACTCCTGCTCTAGGAATTACACCTCTAGGTGTAATTACACCTCTGCTCTAGGAATTATACAAACCCTCTGGGAGTACCCTCAGGGCTCAATAGCTTTGGTGGAAACAAGCTTGAAGTGAGGCATGTAATTTTCACCTGCATTACAATAATGACCTAAAAACCGGCAAGGGCCAGAACCTCCATGAAGGAGGCATTGCACAAATACAGAACTAATAGCAGTCCTTCCTCCAAGGAGCTCATGGCCAGTTCACCAGGTAAGAGACAGGGGGAAAAGCCCAGGAATGCCCAGCCTTGCAGACAATGGTTGTACCATCAGAGCAACCTGGTCGTAGTAGAGTGTGGTTGTGTTTCACAGAAAGAAAAGGTCCAAAGATAGTATGGACCTGTGTATATGGGTATCTGTACTGCTTTCATGAGTATCTATACTGCTCACCTGGGGCTCCTCTGAATACCAGCCCAGAGCTGACTCCTGACTGTATTCAAACCTCTGACCTTTAGCATGTGCCTGCACTGGGTGCACACCATCATGCACACTGAAAACACAGTTTTGACACAAAACAGTTTCAATTCCTTTTCTCCGTTGCACCCATGCAAGGAGCTATTCTGACCCCATCCACTTCATCGAGGTATGTTCCAGGCCAGTAGTTTTGAGGGGAGCAGGCAGGTTGTGGCCCAGTTAGAGGACAATTCACAGAGGGCATTGTTTCACAAGTCCTTCTTCATCAGCACCCTCAACCAAGGCTGTGCTTTATGCCCTGGTTCACATCAAAAGCTTTGTTCTCCATCCTGCTCACCATTACACCCTGAGCACAGGAAGCGGTATGGAGAGAAGGAAGGAGCAACAGTTCTTCATATCAAACACAGAATAAACACTATTGCTCAGAATGTGAATAGAGTCAAGAATGGTGACGTTCTGCCAAAAGCTAAGGAGCATCTGACTTTACCATTGAAAATATCCTCGAGGATGCTTTCCAAAGTAAATAAACTATGTAAATACTCATTTTTCCTGGACTTTTCAAAGAAAGAAAATCCTATTGACCCTGGTGCAACTGCATTTTATATCACAGCATCTAGAAGTAATTTATAATAATTGGTAAATTTCCTTTTTTGTAACAGACAGCGATTATCTCTGTTTGCAAGATGAGGAACAGAAGTTAAGTGAGTTGCTTGAGGTTGCACTACAGCTGAACATTGGTCTTTTGACTGCCAAGACTGTGACTTAAAATATAATCCTTCCTTTTTTACCACTACCATTGCATCTCCCACTGTACTCAAGACAGTGATTATCATAATTTTACACTAATTTTGACTAATTTTCTGCATCACTGCTCTGCACTTAATTACTTCAAAATGTATCTCTGAATCATTTAATATACTGTAACTGCTTTTGTGTGTTAGAATAGAAGCATTGAGTGGTTTGGCAAAGCTCAGCACTAAATAAATAGACCCTCAGGGAAAAATCTGAGGGAGATATTTCTTTTCCCAAAAAAAAAAGCTGTGACTGGCCTTCTCCATGTTTCCCAAGTTTGTTAGAAAGTTTCACAGAATAGAACTGAAAAAGTAATTGCAAAAACCAATTTGAGTGATCCAGCCTCCTTTTCAGACTCAATAACATTCAGTAGGAGGTATCTGATTTTTTTAAAGTGCCAATTATTTACACTTATTCAACCATGAAAAACAACAGGCTGATTAGGGAGGGCAAGGAAATCAACAAATAAAAAATAAATATGTTGCTGGAAATGAAGACTTAATTTGCTAAAATGTTAAAATGCTCATTACAAAGCTAAAAAACTGACAGGACAAACTCAGAGGTTTAACAGAAAACCAGCAAGCAGCATCTCTGGTAATAGTAGAGTGCAGAATAAGACAGCCAAGACACAGACTGACCTCTGCTCTTTACAGGAGATACAGTGGGTTCGGGAGTGTGGACTGGTGGGGAGGATGAAACCACAGATCCCCAGAGGCACTGAAACTGTAGTGATTAATGAGGCCTGAAAATAAGTATTTTATTCCAATTTCCTTAACAGGAAATTCTNAAAAAAAAAGAGGGGGGGGGGGGGAGGGGGGAAATGACACAGAAAATGTTAGATTGTTTGATAAACACTTCCAAATTAGAGAAAAATGATTCTTGAGGTTTGTATTTTATGGTGGTAATATGTAGATGGCCTGTAGACTGATAGGAAGTAATGGAAAAGTGGCAGAAGACGAGCACAAGGTTATTCCAAACTGCCAGGGGAGATCTAGGTGCTACAGGGCTTGGGCTGGCTCTGGGCAGGTACATCCGAAGGCACAAGCTCCTTCTGCAAAGGGATCCCCTCTTTTGGGAGACCCTGAGTGATCAGAAGGAGATTAGGAGTGGGTTGGGCTGCCCTGGGGATTACAGATAAAGCCACTCAGCAAGTCCTTGACCACACTTAGAGTATAAGAACACTCAAGAAGTTCAGCCTTTACAGCGCTGCAGATCCCATCTAGGAAAAAAATTAATTCTTGAAGACTTTAATTCGATGGCAATATAACAAAACCTAATGCACACAAGCTAAAAGAAAAAAAAAACCTGGAGACTAAATAAACCACAGGTTTTTAACTGCAAGGATACCTCAGTCCCTGGGCATGCTGCCTTGTCTGAGGCCCTCCACTAGTGTCAGCAAGTGAGACTCCACCTCCTCTGATTTTGTCAGTGAGTTGTTTACTTGGTCCCAACTATTTTTCTGGGCTTGGAGTGGAAGGAAGAGACTATCTCCAGATGGAAATTTCTCTCATTGGCATTAGACACATGTTTTAGGAGGGAACAAAACACCTTCTAGATATATCAGGTTAGAGAACCAAGGCAAAATGAAGCCTAAATGAAAAAAAAACACCCAAAGGCAGCTCACTTATGGGCAGTTCCACTTCCCCTCTCACTGCTGAGGTGCAAGGTCGTTCTTCAGCCATCCCACTCCCACATCTCTGCTCAACAGATGGGCCCTGCCTGCCTACTGGCTACTGTGCAGGGCATCTCCAAGGCCATTGTGGCATCTCCCCAACTTTCTCAGGTCAATGAAATGTAGGGCATGCCCTGTTTCCCAAAGGCACACAACACTAGAAGTGTTTTTAAGTGCACAGATTAAGCCCAAGGTGCCAATGGGAAGTGGAGACCATGGCACAGCAAACCCACAGCATTCCCTAGGCTGAGAAGTGATTCAAAGTATGCTGGCACCAAGGACCATATGACATGTCCTTGTAAACACAGAATGGATGTGTGCTCTGGAACATTTGAGAAAGGTCACAGTAGGTGACAATCAACCAGCTGTGCAGCACGGAAGTACACTGAGTCACATTTTTCTGAGACATTTTGAGTGCCATGTTCCCAGGGTTACTCCTGGGATGCAGTGTAGTTTATACAACAGCCTTTCTGCAGGACTGAGCCAAAACCTACAATGCAGTCTTTTCGTTTGTTTTTGTTTTTTTTTTTTTATTTAAATAATATTACTCAAGCAGTTCCAACCGAACTCCACACCTTTTCTGAGCACTGACTATATGGTACAGAAGGGAAATTTTAAAATCAGATATTGTATACAGAATATACTTTAATAACCTCCCGAAGTCTGTGATTTTTGTTAGAATGTATCTCTAGTGGCATGCAAATCTGGATTTTATTATTAGAAACTAAGGTTTGATTGAATCTGATTTGAAAATGAATTCATTATGATAATATGAAGTCATACAAAATTGCCTACTATTATTTCAATATTTTTATCCAGCACAATAAATAAATCTCTCAGTTTTCCTCAATGAGGAACAACAAGAAAAGTACTGCACTATGAAAAACTTATTTTTTGAACAAACTGCTCAGTGACTGTTATGAAATGCACCTTCTCTGCTTTTAATTAGTTTATAAAAATAAAAAGAACACTAAACTCTAAGTAAAACACCCTTGAGGTTATATTCTGCATATTTTTTAAAGTTTATTTTCTCTGTAGTAGTGTGAAAATCTGAAGATAAAATATTCTGCTTTCTACCTACATGTGTTCAGTTGGTATGCTGCATTATTAGAATAAGGCTACAAGCATAACTGTGTTTCTATTGCTCTCAACCTCAGGGGGCAGAGCAAAGGTTGTTTCCATCTACGTTATTGCAGGCAAATTTCAGTCCTCTATTTTCTGCTCATTCAAAGCAGAAAATAGTAGCCACTGACTTGCATTTTTCAATGTCTTTCAGTAAAAAATACTTTTCGTCCCATTTTGTTATCAGATGCACAGAATAAAGAAAAAAGACTTGGCAGCAGGATTTGGAAATTGACACATCTGGGAGCTGAAGGACTAAGATTTGGAAGGAAACTCCAGACTCACAGCAATTCCAATTCAGAGATTCCTGTCGAGGATCACATTTCTGACACCCACTCTTTTTTATGTTAAACAGATTAGGTATCACTGCCAGGGTTTTCGACCTGCAGGGATCTGTGCTTGTGGCAGGGACCTCCATTGGTGGGATGAAGCTGGGCAGGCGGTGAACAGATGAGGAGATGACGGGAAGCTGCAGATCGCAGCCAAGCACAGGTGTAATGTGGTCAGTGCACCTCTGTGCACAGGGACAAATCCATGCACAGAAAGTCTCTGTGGATGTGCAATAGCTGCCAGGCCTCTGAGGGCCACAATAGGGTCTCCTGGGACCTTCCCACATGACCCTCCCCCCAGTGACGGGCTATCCCACTCCTGGATGGGGTGACAGGATGGGCCCTGGCTGTGACATCCTGCCCTGCCATACCTGTGCCCTGACAGTAACTATATGTGTTCTAGAAAGTTAATTATGTTTAAAGTTGTGCCTTTACCATTAAATGAATTGTGTAAATTAAACAAGTCTTAATTTTAAGGGGAAAATTACTTTCAGAGAGCCAACTATTAGCAGTAACCACACCCTTACTACATATTCTGCTTTGCATCTCCAGATATCTCATCAGTGGGAGCATCTGCCCCTGGGGAAGAGCAGTGAGGATAAGAGATGTGCAATACAGCTCAGCAAATACGTGTTTGTCCATAATTTCTCTTGGAGCTTAAAGGTGGGCATCTTCTTTGGCTAGGGAAGAAAAATGCATCTTCTGAAACATGAGGGAGGTCCTATCTTAGAAGGACAGGGAAGGAAAGATACATTTCCAAAGGTGGTCACCTACTATCCTAGACTTACTGCAGGCCCAAAACAGGCCAAAAGAGTGTAAAGAATCTGACTGCCACTCAGTTACAGATCCAATTAGCTCTGCCCCACTGTTTTTCTACTTCCAACTGTTTCCAATGATACTACGTTGAGAAAGCTTTGGTGAATTGCATTTCCTAGTCTTTCTTTGTGTGCAGTTGCAAATGCTCAACCATGGTTCCTGCTGACTCCCATGGAAAACACAACAGCAAAGCAAGTAGACAGAGTTTGCAAGTCATCTGATCTCACACAGTTACAAACTACAGCATTTCTGTGATGGTATCAGTTCAATCAATATGAACAATGAAAAGAAACCACTAAGAAAGATTTACAAGGTAATAAAAATACCCCACCAAAAATAAAGCAAATTTTAAAATAATATCAGTTTAAGAAAACAAGAGACAACCGACTGCTCTGCTGTAATAAAATTACACATACATAAAAGTTTCAGTAAAGTTTTATTTTCTTTTTCCATTAGATCTGAGAGAATCAGAGTGTTTCCCCAGTGAATGTTACTGACTGAATGATTTCATTTCTTCCTTCTTTGGATTGGATTAGGTTCCTGCCATCTGCTTAGTGTCCTAAGTACTTTTGAGGAAAATTCTTTTCACTCATGTGGTTATGTAATGGTACATAGTCTCTCGCTATCCTTAAAAAGATAGATCTAGGAATAGGAAAAAATAATTGGGATCACCATCAGTTGCTGCCTGTCCTCTGTATACTGTTAAGCCTGTCCTGCAGCTCCCTTTTCAACTCAGCTTCCTTTCTACTCCTGCTCCTAAAGACCAAAAGTACAACACTGACCATAATTACATTCACCTAGCTTTGTATTGAACCCCACCATTTTTTTGACTTAATATGCATTCTCCAACAAGTCTTGGTATGAAGTTTTCAGGAGATGTAGAACTCGGTATTTCCCTTGATAGCTCTAATATTTTTCTCACATTGTTTAAATATTTGTTTAATATGTCTTCCATATCTGTTCAGTGCTAAACTGCATCCAGGGTTTTGCTCTGCCTTTCTTCTTGAGGTTAGAATCCTTAATGTTATGCATTTCCACTGAATGAAAGATCTAAGTTATTAAATAATCAGACAAGCATTTAGGTTAAGCTTTTTGTATCTTCACATGTTAATGGCCCATCTCTCCACTTTGCATTCCAGTACAAGAGTGCAGTTTTTCAGCCCTATAAATAATATGTGGAGAGGAGAAATCATCTCTCTCTATTAACTAGTTATGCACCAACTTCCTTTTCCATGGCATTGCACTGAAAGCTAATCCTCAGCAGTGTGTCCACTGTGACTCCCAAATTCTCAAATATTTTCATTCAGCAAACTAATGCTGCAATTATCTTGATAGACTGTCTAGAGTTCAGACGGATGCATAAAAACCTAAATATTAAAATGAAGAGAAAGTACAAGAGACTGTGAGTCTATGCCAATATATGTATAATCTCATTGCACCCCTATCACCATAAATCTTGAGCACTTGCCAGTATCACATTAAGCAATGGGATCACTGTCTGGTTTGGATCTTTCAGTTGGTTCTTCACCTGCTTCCTTAGGGTGGAGAACTGACTGTGGACTATGGTGTTTTCCTTTCCCTGGAATTCTCATTCAGATTTATTTTTCATAAATGTTTCATCTGCCCTACATGTATTCAGGGAGGACAAAGCTGGGCAACATGCCTCTTACATATGGTGTGGAAAGCACTGAGGTTTGGGATGCACATTATTCCCAGAGGAGTCAGCTCCACAGTCTCCGACTGACTGCCCAGAAACATCTGGCTCTACTACAAGGCCAGAGCTTGTCTGTCAGGCTGTCTGAAGACTACTGCTAGCTGGATGTTCACTAGATTTTAGCATCTGTTTAAGAGTATTGAGCAACAACTTGCAACAGTTGGGGTGAAAATGTCAAGTTACATTCATAGACACTTCAACAGGAGTGCAAAATGTTAAGTGTTACAATTGCAATGCGGGGGGGAAAAAAGCTAATATTGCTACAATTTCCATGCAAAATATCTTTAACGATCACCTGAAGTTCAGTGCTTTAGTTCATCACAACATCTGCAAAACTAGATGTCTCTTAGCAAAGCAGCCACAATTCTCCATGTTAAATCACATGAAGGAAAGTACTGCTGACAAACACCTCTTTGTTCAAACTAGTATGAAACTGAATAAAGAACCTGGAGAAATTATTATAGACGAGAAAAAATACTTGAAAAAAAAAAGAAAAACAAACAAGCACAAAAACAAACCAGCAATGAACTAAAGTTGCTTCTCATTGCTCACTGGCTTTTAAGGAAAATTAAAGTGTTTACTACAGCAAGAGACATTGTTACCTCCATAAACTCACAGGTAGAGCTTTTCTACCTGATGCCTATAAATGACCCTCCGCTATTATCCATCATCCTTTCCCCAGCCTGTTGAAGGCCCAGTGGACTAATATAGTGCAACCAATTTTTAAAGGCCCCAACTCCCTTTTAAAAACCCCAACACTTTCCCTAGCTGAATAGTAACACCAAAAACTTTTATTTCACCTCAGGACTCATTCCATGTGACACCTATAAACAATAAATCAAAGCACAAGCATCACCCTTCTAACCTCCACCACTTCTTGTATTTGGGTAATTTAAAAGGCTCTTTTAACTTTCTTGGATAAATATGAAACAATGGCCTAAGAACACAATGGGTTGTCATAGGCTGCATTTGGTATCATTGTAAAATGAGGTTCATAAGGTTAATCAAGGTACCAACATTTTAGAAGCTGGGAAACTTTCTGTCCCAGATAGCTTAACATGTGACTCCTATAAATTACACAGTACATTACAGCAGCATGCACCAGTCTTGTTAGAGTAAGGAGTCAGTCAGTATTTCCATTATAAACCCCTATTTTCAGAGTTTATTAGATAGCTACAAAAACATTTTCTAACTTGAATCTTGGCACACAGTGTATTTTCACCCTGTGAACAAACTTTCTATGTTACAGAAAACAGGATAACAATCTGAAACGTTTCAAATTAGATCAAGATTTTCAAAGCTGATTGAAAACAAAACCTTGGAATTTTTAGAACTCCTCTTACCATTCCTATTTTGTCACTGAGGATATTAAGTTTAACAAGATTTTTCTCCATTATGTCCTACAATTTCTTGCTAACTGATTCTGAAGGCAGGTTTGCAGAATTTGCAACAGGATAATTCCTTTCACAATAATGCAGCAAAACATCAGGAAAGGAGTCTTGCACCACCTTCTAACAAAAGGATATCTCAAGCTGTGATGGGAAATAAAACCAGAATAAATACAAATACAGTCTTTTTATTAAAAAAAAAAAAAACACACACAAAAAACNTTTTATAAAAAAAAAAAAAAACACAAAAAAAAAAAAAAAAAAAAAAAAAACAAAAAAAAAAAAAAAAAAAAAAAAAAACCACCACACTTTTGACTGTGGTCTGATTCTCTTTTGTTAGATACAATAAATAATTGAGGCAAAATAATTATAGTTAAACAATACCTGAACACTGAAGGTGGAAGTGAAAGGGAAATGATAAGCATCTCCACATTTCATATATAATTCTAAACTATACATACTGACTTTTAAATATTCACAGCAGTCTTAATCCCAAATAGCCTAGAAATAGTAGCTCAGGCACAGAAAGAGGGTTTTGAAAGACATACAGTGATTGTTTCAATATGTCAAGTATTAAAACCACTTCAATAGGTATGTCTTTCTGAAATTTGAGGCAGAAAACACACTCCAGTGTGAATTCTGGGCAATTTAAAGCTTCTTTGCTTAATGCAAGGAGCTCAATTTGTATAGGTCATTAGGTCAGACTTTGGTGCCCCTACACTTCAGGCAGTTCTGTCTGCCTGTGTTACAGAGATATCATCATGCTGGGGTGAGTAAGAGGTAAATAAGGGACCCCAGAGGCCATGGGCCCTACAGATCTTAGTAGACCTGACACCAGCCATGTCATGCATGTTGAGGACAGTGCTTTAACAGCCCCATGGGAGAGCAGTCAGTGTCAGATGGCTTTCAGAGGATCTTCTGGATCTACTGCTGCCTTTTCATGTGCCTACCACAATGTCCCAGATGAAGCAAAAAGACAGAACCACAGCCTTGTCTCTTAAATTCTGGGTGGAGCAAAATTACTGCAGCAACCAGAATGACAGGACTGCATGAAGCCCCACTCAACTATAGACCAGTTTAGAAGTTTGTTTTCACCCTATTTCTCTTCTTTTCTGCTTGCATGACACAGGGAGTCAAGCAAGGCAAGTATGCAGGATCAGGCTCTCTATTAAAAGTTCCTCCTGAAACCCTCAGGTATGTCTTTTGAGTTGTGCCTCTCACTGTTCATGCCACCAAAAACTATAGCTACATCTTCTCATGACACATCTTGTACCATGACCTCATCACTCTATAACTACCTGAAGGGAAGTTATAGCCAGGTTCGGTTTGGTCTCTTCTCCCAGGCAGTCAGCAATAGGATGAGGGGGCACAGGCTCAGTCAGGGGTGGTTCAGGTTGGATATTAGAAAAAAATTCTTTACAGAGAGAGTAATCAGGCATTGGAATGATCTGCCCAGAGAGGTGGTGGATTCACCATCCCTAGAGGTTTTTAAACTAAGATTGGACATGGCACTGAGTGCCAAGATCGAGTAAACAGACTGGAGTTGGACCAAGGGTTGGACTTGATGATCTTGGAGGTCTTTTCCAACCCAACTGATACTATGATTCTATGATTTTATGCTACATGACTAACACCTGGGATTTGCTGTTTTGGTTCAGTCCTTCAAACACATATTTGCTCTGAACAAATAAAAGATTTCAGCAATTCCTAAAAGACAGTTCACATGCAGACAGGCTGGCTGATGTACAAATGTTGGCAAGGGCAGGGTTATTTCCATGCTGTCAGTCAGGCAACATGCATCCTGTTTCTTCCTCCAGCCGAACTGAAAAGTCAGCTGAAGTCTGCAGAGGGGATCTTTCTTATATAGCTTGAGTTTACCTCACTCTCATGCAGGGAGGTGTGGAGATTCAGAGCTTTGCATCCACTTCGTAGTGCTGTAATTGCTTACAGAAGGAGGACCAGATAGGTCAGTGGCAATTTAGGCTGGTCAAGCAGTAACAGGCAAGATCCCAGACTGTTCCACTTAACAGGGTGCATTAATTTGTTGTAAGATCAAATAAAACAGAATACTAATACAACAAGCCTGAAATGCAGATGAGAAATGTTGCATTGATAGCCTCACTCCCCAGACTTCCAGCAACAAGACAGAAGAAACACCTTTAATTTCCTCAGTGTTTTATCTGCTCCTACCTTACCCATGCTCAGTCACTCTTCTTACTAGACTTTTGCTCCAAATCACAACATTACTAATTTACATTACATACAATGTACTGTGTTTGGAAGAATGTAGGTGAAACTGGTTTCTGTTTATATTTTGGCATCTTATCTGAGAAATCCCATGTTGGTGATGCCTGCTGTTCTTTGCCACCTTCCTTGAGCCTTTGCTTTGCATTGCCTCACATCTAACTTGTGTGTCGTACACTCACTCACTCACAGACTGAGTTTATCTCCACAGCAATACAGGAAGGATAAGAAATAAAAAGATAACTATCTACATAGTGCAGACACATCATGCTCAGTGTTTTTATTTTCATTACATTCTGGTAAAATAGCTGTATTCCAGCCATATTCTGACATGACAAAATTGTTGTCCTCTTACCAGTGGTTTGGGAAAGGCACTAGAAAGGTCAAGCTCCACCAAGGGAATATTTCACAGTCTTCCTGGCCCAGAAAGCTTCCCTGGGTTAGAAAGATCCACAGACAAAAGAAGGCCTTTCCTGTATGATTCTCAAACTTTTTTGCCTTTGCTTTCCTCACAGAAGTACAGAAACAGGAGATGGTATGCAAACTTTACAGTGAAAAGAGCTTTTACAATCTCAATGGGCAGAACAATTGTTTGTTTAATATCTTTCACATTTAGAGAGAACTATATTCCTCTTGAGATTACTCCTCTGTGTTGTTTTTATCTAAGGGATGTGAGAAGGATAACTAAAAGAACATACTTTGCTGCAGCAACTCCCTAAACCCTAGTTACAAGATCTATACTTGTCACCCCTTGATCCACACTATTTTTCATTGCTACTTTTGTTGACACTATCTAGGTAGTGCTAAGTCCTCCAGCTCTACTGATTTCCTGTGGAAGACAAGACACTGGTTTAAACAGACTACATGACTGATGGATTTTCATGCTCTGCAGCTTTTCCATGCATGTTTTTCAGCCTTTTAGGGTACTTTCATTAACTGCATCACCATTCTTTCCAGCTACCAAATACTCCTACCTCCTAATAATTTTTCCTTCCCTATTTTCAGAGGAAGTGGAACAGTCTTTTAACTGGCCTTTTATATTAAATAATTTTATTTTCCATTTTTTCACTAGAGGTGGAAAATGTAAAATTCCTACTACAATTATGCACTTGTAGACATAGTGTATGTGGAAGTGAGTCCACTTAGCAGCCACCTCATAGTCCCTATATCAGGTGTGGGACTTCATGCCTTCCCACAGTAATTTTGCTCCAGGTGATTTTGAATCAAATGATCTGCCCACAGATCATTTCAGTGGGTGTTAGGTGGCCATGAAAATTTCTGAATTTGATCAGTCTTCCTTGTTTTACAAAACTTAAACAGTGCTGTGTTTCCTGGTTAAAAGGAACACCACTGCTTGAATTAAAACCTTCATAACCTAATAAAGCAACAGCAAAAATACATAACTGTGAAGAACTGTAAGTATGGCTCAATTAGAATAAAATCTAAGACCAAAAATTCTTCCTTCATCCTGAAATGTTTTCCACATAAGTAACACTCTGCTGATTATTAAAGCTCAAAACAGATTCACAGAAGGAGGAAATTTGTCAGATTGTGGACATCGGACTGCAATGTGATTCATAAGACAGTAATAAAACTCAAGCCATCCTCTGATGTAAAAAAATGAAAAATAAAAGAAAACAAAAAAGAGAGGACTTCCAGAGAATGTTTTAGCCCTCTTTTAAGAAACTGGGTACCTGATGGCAGTGCCTTACTTCATGTTTAAGTATTTATTTGGAGTTTCCACCTGGAACTGAAGAAATATCTGTTTAGCAACCAGAAAAGCTTTTTTTTTTTTTTTTTTGACAATGAGAGGGGCCAAACACCACATTTTTCTCAATAGAACTGGTAATTTCTGTGTTTTTTTGAAATGTAGGGGCTAATTTAAACCACTGGAAAATAGCATTAATCAAGCATGGTGCTAATAATGCCAAGGTCACAGGTTTGATCCCCATATGGAACATTCACTGAAGAGTTGGACTCACTGAATCTTCTGGGTCCCTTCCAGCTCAGAATATTCTTTGATTCTGTGAATCTTTTTATGATGGAGGCTTTGAATACATACAGAGGTCTTTATCTGTCTGGTCCTTAAGCAATGACTGTGTAGCCAACTTCAGTGCTACTGAGCCTAGGTTTTTCATTTAATGCAAGTGAGCCACAGATAACATAAAGTCCCTCAAAGATTTTTCAGGAGCTCACAGGTAGAGCACAAGGCAGGACATCCAAAGCCTCTGACCTACAATTCATCTCATGAGCAGGCTGAGTTCCTGGCAAATGCAAGCGGCTTAGTTACACACCACAAATGTACCACCAGTATGACATGTCATTTTCTGCTTGCCCCATGGTACGTGGACAGACAGGGGCACTCATCAAGCCTCATCTGAGGCTCAGCAACTCATGATGTCATTGCCACATGCAGTCTGTCTCTTGTCAGGCATCCAGACCAGTACCTGCAGACAAGCACGAGGGCATCAGCCATATTTCTTTGCTTCAACCCATCACTTATTCCTCTGATTTCCACTTTATCTACTTGTGCACTCTACTTTTATCCAGTTTGAAAGAGCAGTCCTGCTTAAAACACTTCAAACTTTTAAAAAAGTCAAGTTTTTAATAACAGCAGTTATCACCCTTGGGTTCGGATACCTTTGAGCACATATGTATAAATACACACACATATGCATATGGTTGAGTGGATGTAACTGGTATGACTTCATACATCTACTGTGATCAATTTATGTTAAGTACCAATAAGAAGAGAACATCTAATTCCTGTCCCAAAGAAGCAATAGAATAAAGTCAGTTAGAGGATAGCACAGAATTCAAGCAATTAAACTAATGTTTTGCAAATATTTCCCTCATTACTCACTTGTTTACTGTGATTCTTAACCTAGTTTTCCACAACTGTGCTCACCATGTCTGTCCTATCTGTCCATCAGTTTCCCCTAATTGCATTTGGCAGACAGTAGACTTCTTAGAGGACACACACATGTTTGCTGAAAATCTGAAATGTGTGATGGAAATGCAAGGAGAACTCAGCTGTTGTTCAATCTGTTTGGCAGCAGCTGGTCAGTCCACAGCCATATGTTCTCTAGAAAATTAATATGTATGTGTCTCTGATCATCACACACAGTCTTGCTTAACGGGAAAAAAAAAAAAGCACCAAACATGTAAGACCTTAGAGAACTGTGAAGAGGGAATAGAACCAGAGGCAGAATGTACCGTGCTGTTGCAGGGTAGACTGGCAGTGTGGGTAATGCTCAGGTGGGCAGGAATAGAGTTAATGCACTGAGGTAATGAATACAAGACACAGGACAACAAGTCTAGATGAAACTGCTAATGCTGCTGCTCAGGGAGCTTATAGGTTTGCAGAAAAATACCAAATCCCTCTCCCAGACTAGGCTTCCTCCAATGCTCAGGCTCCTCATCCTCTCACCATGGAAAACCACAGTTTCCACACCTGCTTCCCCAGGAAAGATTTTGTTTGGGAACTGCCAGAAGTCTAATATGCTGCTTGCACCAGGAGAGAGAGCACTTGGCAGCTCCTTGCTCGGCTCAGATATCTCAGACTGTGATATGTCTGGATTACACCAGCTCCTGGGACTAAATCCTCCAAGTCACTCCCACACTTGCGTTCCTTCCATGGCAGTGAAGTGCATCTCCTCCAAGCCCCTGGCCTTCTCCCTCCAAAATATCCCTTCCTTTAATTGGTCTTGGCTAAGGAGTGAGTATGAATAAATCCATTGATATCACAACTTAATGCACAGCATCTTAATGCATCAAATCTTTATATGACTAAACTTAAATTCTCAGAGATACAATGTAAAGCTAGTCAGCATCCATAAATCCAGCAATTATCATGAAAATAATGTAGTAGAGAAAGACATTTAACTACATACAGAACAGCTGAACATAATTCATGCTGTCTACCCAACTACCTGCCAGCGAGGTTGTAATTCAGCTGACAGTGTTCTCAGCAGATGTTGTCTGACTGTCAAAAAAAATAAAATGTCTGGGTTCATTTCCAATATAGAAAAGGAATGGAAATAAATATGAAATATTTTGCCATCTGTTACATTGCTGAGTCACTGGAGAATATCATCCCCAAATGTGCATACTTGTAGATTAATTGGTCTATAGCTGTCTGGCAGGGAGAATTAAAAAAAAATTCTCCAAGGCACTGATTCCACCACACTACAGAAGATATATGGAGACTGTTGTAAGGAGAAATATTAAACCCAAGCACTAGGAGAAGGCTACAAGAAATCCTTGAAGATATTGTGCTGTCTTATTATACATTAATTAATCCACAGATTTTTCCAATGAGCCTCCTGAGAGCCTGTAAATGCTGTGCCTTTGACCAAGTCACTTAATTGACTGGACTTAGTGCACAGCCTCTGCTTGCAGGAAGCTATGTGTGCTGTACAGCTGGGTGGCATTGGGGGTGGAGAAAGGAGAAGGAGGGATTTCTCCCCAAGGAGAAAGAGGGATTTCTTGGGGTGAGGTTTTTCATTGAATGCATGTCCCTAGTGGTAGCATCATGAGGTTCCAAGCAGTATGTATGATGTTTCCTGAAGCTGCAGGCTATGCCAAGATAATTGATCTGTTTCAAGTGGTTGTGATGGTACCCAGAGGAGCACTAAACCTCCTCACATTTGTGTCCATTTGTTCCAGGGTCTTAGTTGTTCACACCTTGTCTCACCTGAACATACACGCCGCATTCTTTGAGGTGCCCTCCAATGCACAAGATTTCAAACCACAGCTGGCAAATGAGACTCATGGACAGAGGCCAAGCAGAATGCTTGCAGGCTATGGAAAGCAGCAGCAAGTACCTGAACCCTGCCTACAGCACCTCTTGGATCACAAACTCTTCAACTTAGAGTTCACAAATCACTTTATATACCAAGAGCACTGAATTTTGTAAAGCCAGTTCTATCCATTTTTCTATCTTTGAGGATGAACCATGTGCTTGGACAGCCTCCTGGTGCCATAAAAAGGTCTCTTTCGAGGACTTGGAGTGAAATTCACTCCCACCTATTCCTGTCCCACAGCACTACAGGATCTAATGTGAGATCCCTCTGCACACTTCAAGCTTACACCTGGCACTGTGAGGGTGCTACCAGGCTACTAATGGGACGATAGCTTTCCTCTTTTCACTTGCTGCACACTTAGATCCAATAAACCATGAAAATCAGCAACATGCTATAAGAATTCCCTAACGAGAGTCCAAAGAAATACTGGGATCAGCACTTCAGCCTTAGCCAAACCAGCACTGATGTTCAGAATCAGAGCAAGGATATGCAGCAAGATTTGAGGACAGTATCACATGGCAGCTTTAAACCTCTCTGGATTCTCACCCTCCTCTGAAGAGTGGGTGAAAGCAGAGAATCTGCAGAACAATCAAGTCTTCTAGCCCTGTATAAAACACAAGAAATTGGTTTCACCTACTACATGAGGGGAAGATGAATAGATCACTGGCAGAAAAGGGTGACTTTGTCTGGAATTTGTTGTTTTGTTTTGTTTTTTTCACCCATCATAGAGATAGTTTGTATATTATACCTTTCACAACACCCTTCTCATCTCAGGGGAAGAATGTATTTTGCAGATTGTCTAACTAAGAAGAAGCTTTTTCCACCTCCATCCCTCAGCAACTTCCCCATAAGCAGCAAGCTCACCATCAGCAAGATTCCCTCCCATCCCCTACAGGTCCTCACCAACATGCGGCATGATGGGCTGATGAAGCAGAGATGGTATCACAGGATACAGCAAATGTGGCAGCCCCTCTGCATGTGCCTGACCACAGATGCTCAGCTTATGCTTTCTTCCATGATGAGGTACCCTCTCAAAACACATTGAGAAGTCAAAGGATTTTGTGAGATGACCAGGTATGCAGCAGTGTGTTACCTTCCTAAAGTAACCACTATTACAATAGAATCTCACTCCTCTCCAAATTACCACTTATATAGGTCTTCCAGATTATTACCAAAGAGCGAAGCAGAAGCTCAACTTTTAGGTTTGTACTTGGACATCATCAGCATTAAAGTATTTATGGAGTAACTGATCTTATTGAATCTATTCAGGGAATAAGGACTACAGATACAATATATATAGAAAATACAGAGAAGAGAGGAAAGGCTAGTTTTACAGAAATAACATCAGTCCTTAGGACTGTAAGATTCATAGAAGCAGTTCTTGCCCCAGAATGTTTTCTCTCTAACAATGATATCAATGACAGTGTGAGTGGATAAGTAAAACTTCTGTGATTGGGGATGCTCTCTGTACAGAAAAGCCAATGGGAGTCATTCTGTGAGAGGGAATCTGACTCTGCATGAACTGTGCATTTCCCTGTGGAGCAGTGACTCTGACACCCTAAGAGGGCTGGGATGTCCGGGCAGGCTCAACTGCGTGTCCTTCCTGTGTGAGGCTGGAGGCAGCTCAATGACTTCTCCGCTAGTTGATAATTCCCACTCACTTGGGAAGTCTGTACCTGATGGACAACTGCAGCCAAACTACCTAGTTTCTGAAGCACTCAGGTGGCATGAAAGAGTCAGGATCAGTTCAAGGGTTGGTGCACCTTCTGAGAGCACAGCAAAAGTCTCTAATCTTGAAGATAATGGATCTTTTTCTACATTGGCTTAGCATGAAAGAAACAGTAACAACAGAAGATCAGTCCCCTTGCAACTCACACAAGACCAGTCATGAGGTGTTTGGCCATAGTTTGCTTTATTACATGGAGGCACTTCTTCCAAGCCAAGCATTAGGCCAAGGTTATTGTTGTGATATGAGGTAGAAATCGGTGGCTTTAACTAAGTCTACCTCAGAGCATGTCCACTATTACCTATCCGGGCTTTCCCTCATTCAAATGAAGATGTGTTTGGGAGAGAAAAACAACCTGATGGTACAGTATAACTGACTCTAGAAACCTTCTCTTCTGTTTCATGGTACTATTTCAACATGATAATTTTTTATTGCTAATTGCTAAAGGGAACCATCATCTATTGCAGGAAAAAACAGAGAAAACAGGTGAGTTGGGACTTCTGACATACTCTAGGCAGCCTCTGGGGTGAGAGCAGTTACACCCAAATGAGAGGGACACAGACTCATTTAGGCCTGCGAGAGCAATACACTATCAGCCAGGATGTAATAGAAATACAGAACAATAACTCACTCCTCTAAGACAAAGACAGCTTTGGATTCTTTTGAAATCAAAGGGAAATAAATGTGAATGACAAAAGAGTCTCTCATACAAGCTTATATCTGCACTTTAGATAATCGCTATAAGGACTCTCACTTACGGAGCTAAAAAAGTTAAAAACCTTCCATTCTTCTGAAATACAGCAGTATGAAGCGTGGTTGAGTTCCTAAAATATTCGCAACCCATCTTAGACATCTTTGGAAGTAATGTGACATTTAATGCCCTAAAACCAAAGTTTGAAAACCAGCCTTTTTGCAATGATGACATTTTATGAGTTGTATTTCAATGAAGTTAACTCATTAAAAGAAAAAAAATTGGTTTGTAGACTGAGGCCTTCACTATTGCTTAACACTGCAGAATAATTTAAAATGTCCTAACCATTCGTTTTACAAATGAAGCAGATCAAGGCACCTGTTCAGATACCAGTAATATAAAGTACTCACGATGCTGATAGAGTCTTGAGAAAAGGCAATAGAAGTAGAAAATATGGGCAGAATTTGACCTCTTCTGTTAGTTTGAAGTACATGATCCTACTGGATTCAACAGAAAGAACAGACACAAGACAGAAGACAGAAAAGATGTGGCCAAAAACAATCCACACAGGTTACACCAGGAGTTCTAGGAAACAATAACATTAAACATCATAAAAAGGCACTATTACACCAAGGGAGAGGGGGTGAGTTGGGGGGCAAGAGTAAGTCTTAATTATTAAACTCAGGAAATCAGCCTATCTCCCCAGAAAGCAATAAGAGAGCTTAGAGAAAATTTCCAAAGTGTCTGTAGAAAAATGCAACAGCAAAGAGAAAGAAATTAAAGGAAGTAGAGACAGCAGCATGGGGAGAAAAAGAAACAAAGGACACATCAGAAAAAAAGAGGTCTGTAAAAATTAACCAGGAAGGATGGTGTAGAGAGTAACCCATATTCACTGGGAATTTGGAAGAAAAAATTCAGTCAGTTTAAGCCAATTATTCCATGTGAGCATCATTATCCTGAATCTCATGATTTGCTTGTTTGGTACCTCTTGGACTTACTTCCCGTGGTTGTGAGTATACTGTTTAGCAGCCTTTTGACACATGACCTATATTGTGGCTCTCATGCCCAACTTTCCTTGCATTCTGAGTCTCAGTTTCATTAAGGTGCACATGATTACCATATTTGTAATTACCTCCACAACTGCAAATGAGAGCTTCTTCAAAGGTCTGATTCCTCCCTCTCCCCCATGAAGTTCCTATCCTCTTCTCCATCTTCAAGTTCCATATGGTCATCACCTCCCACAGACAACCAGGCAGTTTTCTACCCTCATGGTTGACCCCTCTTCCAGCACTTTCTGTCAAGACAAGACTGGGCTTTGATCCACTCCCTCGGCCCTGAATCAAGTTTTACCCATTTTGCTGTCAGGGATGTATCCAAAATAGGGTTTTACACATTTTCTCCCCTTAAATTTCAGATGTCCAAGGCAGTATTTTCCTACTAACCAACTACCAGAACATACCAGGGAAGCCCCATGGCAGTTTGCAAGCTATCCTATGGGAATCTACGCACCTCTGTGTCCACAGCTGAAAAGTCCAGGATTAATCACCTCACTCAGAGGATATCTTGTTGGATAACTCATTGAATAGGCTTTGCAAAGTGAGTGCTCTGGAGTGTTGGATTGGCAGGGTGGGGGGATTCTGATGATAATATTGGCAGCTATGTTAGCCTTTCTCTCCTGTCCTTTTTCTTCTTTTCCAAAACTTCTCTTCATCGGATTGCATTTGCAACACATATATGTGCATAGAACAGGGAGGGCAGTCTTAAATATTTCTGTTTGTGATACTGGTGCTGATTTTCTTTCAGTCTTGTAGACAGGGAAACATTTTAATTCCTCTTTTAACCCCAGTCACCACATGTACACTCTCTTTTTATACTTTCCCCAAAGCATCCACTGCAGTCAATGCTGGATATTGGCCCTGTGGTCCAGTCCAGCATAACTGCTCTTATAATCCTGCCTCCTCATACCATATATTCTTCTGGGAGTTCACATGGCAGCTTTCCAAACGTTCCCAGCCTGTGCCTGTGTGCTGTTTCTGCCTGCTATAAAGGGTCAGCGTGACTCTCACTGGCCTGGATTTGTACAAGCCAATATGATTAGCTAGAGCAAGACCTTAAAAAATACAGTTACATTTTATTCACTGCAAAAGGGAGATCTAGTAAGATACCAGTTACCCAGCAATGTGCTGGAATTGAAGGTTTTTAAAATCAGTCTAGACAATGTTCTATTTGACCTGATCTAGTAGTGGCAACAGTCCTGTTTTCACCAGGCAGTTCCCACCAACATCTGTTTCAGTGGTATTCCCAAAATTTTAAATAGCGCATTGAAAGAAAAAAGACAGTCCTGAAGTGGCTTTCAGTCACTGAGAGGGATCCCATCAAACAGATTAAAACTTTCTAGTTGAGTTTATCTCCTTTATTAACTCCTGTAACTTGCATCAAAGACACGAACTGTCTGGCTCTTTAATACTGGACCTTTTGGGGAGAGGTTCTTGGCAGATCCATTAATGTGAGTGCTTATGGGCTTCTCAGATTGAGTAAGACCAAGTTTGTGGTGTTTTGGGTTTTTTGGGGGTTTTTTTGTTTGTTTTGGGGTTTGGGGGGTTTTGGGGGGGGGGTTTTGTTTGTTTTTTAAAAGAACAGAGCAAAACAAAACAACCTGAATGATCAGATGGGTGGCAAATACAGAATAATGAACTAATTCATAGATTTTCACATAATACATGAGATGGTTAAAATAAACATATAATAAACAGGTAAAATGCTTAAAAGCAAAATAAGGCTGGAAGTTACATCTTCTAAAAGGTATTCCAGGCAAGCTGGGACTCATGGTAATTTAGGATGCCTGTTTAATACTGGGATTTTTTTAAATCCAAGAATAGTGAATGTTTTTATAAAATGAGACAGAAATGGTGCACTTGGAAATGGGATAGGAGAGAAGAAGAGGTAGCTACTAATGCCATGATGAAAGTCTCCCACTCTGACATATGGGGATGAATCCCCACATGCTCAATTTCCAGGCTTTCTTTGACAAATATGGTCAGCAGCATAGAGGGAGAGAAAAAAAGAGGAGGGAGAGCTTAAGGGGGAAAATAAAAAGTAGAGTAGGCCTGTGCAGCTTGTTTTACTTTGCTGCTGGTGAAATAACCATTCGTTTCCAAATAGCCCCATAGCTCCCAATAGCCCTGACTGGCTATTACTCCACCGTTCTGGCAATTTGCTAATGGCTTTGCATTTTCTTTTATTGTCATCAAGAGTGGCTAGAATTCATTACGAATTAGATGAATAGCCTCCATGCTTTCAAACTAGATTTGGGAATATGCTCAGAAGTGATCAGTGATTATCACTTTGCTAATTTTATAGTAGCCCATCATAATTATGAAAAGGTTGAATAAATAAAAAAACCACTTGGTAAGCTGTGGAAAGCTGTATGTATGTATAATAAAGTGTCATGTAAATGTAACAGAGAATACCAGTTGCAAGAGTTATTATTGTTGTATTTAAAAGCTCTATCAAGACCAGAAATAAACTAAAAAGATATTGACAATGGCTATAAATGAAAAAACCCAAACAACAAAATAAAACAAACAAACAAACAAAACAAACCACAAACTCAACCAAGCAACTGTTTTCTGAAACTATAATCACAGTCTTGCACCCATTTGTATGCTTTATCTGACCATAAAGATCTAATAGTGGCAAAATTCACTTATAAGAGCTTCTAGAGGAATAAAAGAACCACCAGAAAAAATCCTTTTCCTAACATGGAAAGAATGCATGCTGAAAACCCAGAGGACAGCTCAGGGAGCTGCCCAAAGACAGATTAGATACCACATAAAAACATTACCTTGATTCAAACACAGGGACACAAGTAGCAAATGTGGCCACTGAGGTTTTATTTTTTCTTCTATTACTTCTCAGCATGCAATATGTTTTTAAAGAGTCAGGAATGTACTGAAGCTTTTATTTCAGACTGTCATAGAATTTGAACCTCTTACATATAGCAGTCTTGATACCTTCCATACATTTTCCTTACCTGTGAGTGTTACTTATAACCATATATTGAACTAGATACTCCCACTCCAAATGCAAGAAATGCTAATTGAAATAATACTGGATCCCAGTGAGTATTACTAGACTATGGAAAAAGCTCCTAAAGGAAGTGATGCAAAATAAATCATGTTAGAAACTAAAAAGTAGACCAGACAAGGTACTGAGAAATATAACTAAGAAAACAATTCCCTAATACAGAGACAGCACCTGGCCTATCTTTTAGAGCTGATGGGGTATTCTGCAACTTGTAATCCTTTTCTATCTCCAGGAAAGCACCTGAAAAATATTAGACCTAGTCATTTGGTCAGTATGGGCTGACATACAGACAGCCACTGTCTTCTATGGATGGTAAATTCACTTGGCTGACCATTTTTCTTTCATTCAAACCTGGCAGAGAAGAGTGTGTACATCATAGCAACAAATGAAGAGTTAGCTGGTGACAGTCAACATTATGGAAAAAGAAAACAGGCTCAAGAGCTCATGATCATACAATGCTTTTCCTGCCACCAATCTGGCCACCTGACACTGTCCCCCTGCCCCAAAAGCCAGTTCCCATTCCCTGACTGCACATTTTGGTGGTCTCACACCCCTCAGTGCTATTGAAAAGGACACAGAGAGGAGATCAAATTCCCCAAAATCCTAAGGGGAAATTTCCCTAGAGTTACTACAGGAATAGACAGTGCTCTCAAAACACTGGTGAGCAGCACTAGACACATTGCAGGATTGGGTCCAAAGGGAGAAAATGCCTGTTGAACTGAGTGTGACCAGATACCAGAAGCTTAAGTTGTGGCTGACTGAACTAAACAAAGCCTGGGAGGTAAGGACATGGCCATTACTACAATAAGTCTACGTGTTTTGATCTATACTATAAGGATGAGCATTATCAGGAGTAGTGATCAGGGCACATGCATTCCCCTGGAGATTAATCACTGTTTGGAAAGAGCTGAGGGACAGAGGGCCTTAGGGCATTAACCTCAAATGGCCATTAATCCCCCAAAATGCCATCTACCCATGCCTTTGTCACTATTAAAAGGTAAAAAACACTTTGAAGGGAAAGGGACAGACTGAAAACCAGTATTTCTTCTTCCTTCTTGTGGGACAGTTCAGATGTGTGTAACAAGTCACATCAATTGACTGTTTTGAATTATCAAACTTTACTGGGACAGAAACAATTCTCCCTTCTCCTTCTTCCCTCTGCATTAAAAGTAAATTCAGTGCCTAAAAGAAACTAAGAGGAAAAGAGCAACAGACACGTTGATCTGACCACTGTAATCAGTTTTGGAAATTCAAAATAGAAAAAATGATCTTCGTACTAGGTGCAACTGACTCCCAAGATATCCGTATACACATAAAGTGAAATAATTAGACCTTGGATGAAAAATCTTGACAGTACAAAGAAAGACCATGATCTAATATCAGAACAAAGTTAACAGATGTCATTAAGTGAGACGATTAGCCGATGACGGAAGGTCGCACCCAGTTTACTTTTCACAGTTGACAGATCAAAGTTATTCGTTCAGTTTGAGCAAAGACTGAATACAGTTGCCCTAGGAAAATCCTTTCACATAACATTAAGTCTCTCTCTGTCTTGTGTTTCTTCGACAGGAATTGTCAGGAAAAATACTAGTGAAACAGTACAGAGCAAGGGCAACCAGCTCATGTCGTACTGAATGGAAAGTCCCTCAGTGGTAGGTAAAAATAAATGTGTAATTGTATCCAGTGGCCTTTACACTCATGTGAATCACATGCATGAGATATTATGAACCTGACTCCAGCACGAGGTACGCAGTTGTGAATTGGGAGAAGCCATTAAGCCAGATCCTGAGATAGATCTGGCCCCCAGGTCTCCTCTGATGCCGATTCTCGTAAGCCATCAGCCCCTCACCCACATTCCCCTCCCTGCCTCGATATCAATAAAACACAATTATCCAGTGCTTGGGCACAAGGCCAGGAAGGAATATCCCCATTGCAAGTGGGCATGGGCTGGGCAGTGATGGGGGTCTTAAGTGATGGTGCAACAAGGGGACAGATGGAACAGGGACAAGCATAGCTACCTTTCCTCTTGGAAAGTTCCAACCTGGTGCCCAGAGACCATCTTGTGCCCTGTCAGTCTCAACAGGTCCCCTCAAGCCAGTCTCCACCAGTGCCAGTGGAGCAGCAAGGCATCAGCACAGGGGGTGGGGACATGCCACTGCTCAGCTGAGCATCACACCCCTTGTGCCAGTGGGCATCCTGCATGGCTAAGGCATGCTGCAAACAGCAAGCTGGGCTGCCGTAATTTCTCTTTTAGGATTTTATTTTTACATAGCATCTGTCCAGATTTCGGATAGTTGCTGTTAGTGTTGGGTTCTGCTCCTGGTTTTTCTTGATTTCTTTCCAGAACTGGAAGGAAAGGGAATATTTGAAACTCACATGTTAAACCTGACCTACTTCAAAAATTTTCTGTTATAAAGTGTAATTAATTTTATGTTGGATTTCACTTAGGAAGACACTGAATTTATGCCTGTGCAATCATGACATTTACAAGACAAAACACACATTAAATGTCCTCAACTTCAGTAAATTCACTTTAGTCCAACTGTGCATCCAATACGTGTTCATTTATATATCACTGAATATTCACAGAAAATTCTGAGTTAGAAGGATCATCAAGTCCAGCTCTTAAGTGAATGACCCCTACAGGGATTAACCCACAACCTTGGTGTTATTAGCACCGTGCTCATTTACTTTGTTATACAATCATATAATATCCAATACAATACTGTGTTAATTTTCTTCTGTCCACAGGCTGGATTAGTTTGGTTTAAAAACTATGAGCCTTTATCTCGATGTTGCCCACTTGTATTGAAACTACTAATCATACATGTGTTCCATCTACGGAAAAATCAAACTGTAGCCTCCAAATAAGTCACAGAACGGGTATTAAAAACATGCTCATATGATAATAAATAAAAGGGAAAATAACACATTTATACTGTAACAAAGATATTCACAAATGCAGTGTGGTACAGTTTCAATAGGCTGTAATTCAAATATTCTACAAAACTCTATGTCAGCTATAGTTACCATTTGAATGCAGAGAGACTAGCATTAAAGAATGTTTAAAAATGCAGAAAGATTATTCTGGCCACTGCCCTGCACAAGCTGGGGGATTTGTTGCCTGCCAAACCTGCTGCAGGATGAGAATCAAGACATTTAGACCCTGCTGGGGAAGAATGATTGCTTCATTGTGTGAAGGTATTTCTGTTACATGCAGAACAACAGCAGGGCTCTTCATCAGAGAAGCGCATGGTGGATTATAAAACTCAGAACTCTGTGATCATCAGGAATTTTAGCAATATCAAAGTAAGAGGACCAAAGAAAGTGGTGCCTATCAGAGAAAAGAAAGGAAGGACTTAACCTTTGTCCTGAGGGTGATAAAATAGCATCACATGGGCTGAAAATCAGTCTAGCTTCAGCCATGTGATGCAGTTGACACGGTCACTTTTGTGAAAGTTACAGGATGGCAACAGTAGTTAAAAGGTCATATTTGAAAGACTCTAAATACACCATCAAAACACTGTCTGAAAGACTCTGTGAGAGTTTATCATTGTAACACTCTCAAGAGCAGCAGGCAGACCACAGGAAGTACAGCACACAATTGAGACATTTATTTATGGTACAGGGCAACATACCAAATCTTACCTCTCGTTGCACAGAGCCCATATCCAGTCACCTCGGCACTTCCACCGTGCCAATTACAGTGGTATGCAGATGGTACTGAGTGGACTTAAATGGCAGAAGACAATCTCTAGAGGAGTGACTGAAGACATGGGCCGAATTCTCTGCACTGTGTTGATTTCATTGAGAGAGCATAAAAATATGTTTGTGTACTTCAGTTTTCTTTTGATGGAACATATTTCTCAAAGCAGTAGGAGCTCTCTGTCACCAGTGTGGGTGGACTTTCAGATAGACCTGTTCCAGCTGGCTTTACCTGAGCACACTGTAATTGTTCTGTATTTCCTCTTGTCAAGACTGTTCTGCTCTCATCTTCTGTGACCCAGTCCACCATGGACTGTCGTCCTCCCACAGGCTTCATGACTATGCCTTCTTCCAGTTCCTCCCCTGCCAACCCAACCAGTCAATCCATCCATCTCTATCTTGGTAAATCCAGCTCCTCATCTCTCAGCAGAAAGTGCTAACAAAGGTCATCTCCTACACCTTCGCTTTCAGTAATCTCATCCACTTGTAGGAATGTGCCTTTTTCACAATAAATCTCTCTCTCTCCTGACTTTATATCTCTCCCTGTATGACTTCCTGAATCATCCTGGCTTAGACTTTTCTGCCTTCCTAGCCTTCTGCTGAGATCCATGTAACCAGAAACCATTTCCTAAACTTTCCCTCTGAAGTTTTCCTACTCTCCCACTGTCACTGGTGACACCAAGGTGTTTTTCACAATATACCCCACATCTTTAGACACCAATGCTTAAGAAATAGATGATAAAGCTGTCTTTCACCTCTTACAGATAAATAGTCAGCTCCTTTTTAAATTGACCTCTCACATTATCACAGAAACTTGGACAGATCTAAAAATTCTCTCCATGGTTTTGTGATCATATTCCTCCATGCTGAGTTACGTAGCATCAGATGAGAGTTCAAGATCCAAGAGTATAAACTTCTGTAAGTATCTTTAATGTAGCACAACATAAATTTCTCACACATCTTTTAGACAATTTCCTCAAGTTCCTTTAAAGGGAAACAAGCAGATATCCCAAGCTGAACAGCCTTAAGCACAGATTTTACAAAAGAGTAGTCTACCAGCCTGGGAAGTGTATTGAACTTCAGCATTCCCCTTAAGAAGTAATCTTGAAAGCAGAGATGACTCCAGCAAAAACTTTCCCAAGTACAAACAAGAAGAAAAGACTGCAGGATAGGTCCAGATCAATTTATTCTTCCAAATACCTTGAAAAAGTCCAGAAGCATGCAGAGGCCAGAAACTCCCTGTTTTGTTTTCAAATTATCCTTTGGTTCCCCAGAAAACTCAGCACTAATCAGTCAGCTTATTAAGAATGAAAAAAAAAAAAAAATTTACAGTCAACCTTCTTCTGGCTAGTTAAAGAAGAGGTACAAAGTTATGAGAGCAGTACAACCTGCCCGTGTCTGTGACCAGACCTGGGAAAGGATCCCATCTGCAGTTATGAGAGGAGTTTGTTTCCTTGCCACACCAATGGCTGCTCCAAGGTGGCTGTTAAGTGATTCCAGCAATGACAAGCAGCCCCTGATTGCTTTTCAGATGATTTTGCAGGCATACTACTTGCTGGGGAGCTATTAAACCACTGTGCCACAGGCCACCCAGGCCTTGCTGGGATGGTAACCATTTTCCGTCACTGCTGGCTCATCTCTTCATTCTAGGTGATTTAGATTTTAGCTGTGCATCAGGCCCCACACATCTACCCCAGGCATGGCACTCGGCGTCTGCTTCCCAGTTGACTGCAGCTCTCACCATCACAGCACGCACTGCCATACCTTTGTTACCTTAGCAATCCTGTTCACCTCTGAAGCTAGTGTGTCTTAGCATGCCAAAATCCCTTCAGTCTATTTATGAAGGGCATAGTGGTAATCACTCAACATTCTTCTCATCACAACACTTTGGAAGAGGAGACTAACCCCAAATAATTATTTCCAAAGAAACATAATCTCTCCCCTATTTTATTGACAAATCTGGGGGGGTTTTTTAATGTAATTTTTAAGAGGAAGTATATGCAACACATCCCAAAATACATCTGTGCTTAAGATAGAGAGGCCATTATTAACTAAAATAGTGAATTAAAACTAATAAATGCATCATTGTACCAAACATTTACAGAAAGCCTTCCCGTCTGGGGGAAAATCAGTGGCCAGATCAACACATACATATTCTTCTTTTCTTAAGGAAAATTATATTCTATGGGGTATTGAAAGTCACTGTTTATAGCTAGGTTCTAAATCTCTGAAACCTAAGATGCTTTATAGGAACTTATAATATTAACTATATTTAGTGGGTGTTTTATTGTCCATGCAGGTCATGCTATTAAAAAGAAAATATTTCTTTCTTAACCTGTATATATATATGTGTGTATGTGTATGTATGTGTGTTTTTGCTCTTTAAGAATTTCATATGGTCAGCAAAATAGATTTGTGTTCTATTTTTAAATGAATATAACTGTTACAAGCTCTGACACTAGATGCAAAAGAAACCAGAAATGGACAAACCATTTGTGAGTGCAAGCAGCCAAAACAGTTTGCAATTTGAGTACCAGCAAGAATTGGTCATGTACCTTATAACAAAGTTATTGTTAGTTTTTGCCCACACACCAAGAAAATGTTTCAAAGGTCTGTGTCTCTTCAGACTTCTAACTCAGGAAACAGTTAGGGGTTGTTTCCAAAAAAAAAAAAAAAAAAAAAAAAAAGGCAGATAGGTTCACATTTTAAATTAGGGGAACAAAAGCACAAGAACAAAAGTAATGCTTCTGCATGAGCATGTGTTTCCCTCCATGACAGCCTGCACCAAACAAAATAACAGTCTGCAGGCACCAGAGGGATGGGAAATGCTAAAACTGCAGCCTGCAGAAAGCAGAGACGACATCTACCCAGCAAAACCACCTATGAGGAAGCGAAGGAGGTACATCCAGTCACATTCTCCAACACAGACAATTAAATGTTTTCTCAAAACGCATAGTCAAAATACTGGGAGGTGAGCTGTGCCTTCCTTTTTTTCCTCTTTTACCAGTAACCTGGGAGGTTAGTTTTGAAAAGGTAGCTCTCACAGCCATCTCACACTTGGTCAATAGCAGCATGAAGGGAACATGGATGGAAGCTCTTGCCACAAAAGTGGTCACCATGGTTATAGCCTGTTCACAGTGCACTCAGTATCAGCTGCTGGGGAGCAAAGAAATGTTTGCTAATAATTACTGCTTTCAACCAGTGGTGTTCCTAGTACAGAGAGAGGCCTTAAGAGTTGAAAACTGCAGATCTGGCATCACACTCAATCTCAAAAGAGAATAAAAATCTTGAGCTTTTTTTTGCTTAATTTTTTTTCTGAGCCTGAAATGTAGTTGCTATCTCTATAAAGGAGGAGAATGGCAAGCCATATCTCTAGTAAATTTTCCTACTTTGTGTAAACCTTCATCTTGTCTTATCTTACTAGGGGATCTGTTGTGCAACCACCACTCACAAAAGAAATCGCAAGGTCATGAAAATCTCATGATCTGTCAGTGGTGAAATTTCAACCTGCATACAATGAAAGTCTCTTCAGTGAGATCACAGTGACCTGATTTCTTACTGAGGTTTCAGCAGGGCTCCATTCTGACAGGACAGAATAACATTTCCAATAGTGCCACCATCACATAGACTTAAGCTGATCTGGTGAGCCCCCCTCAACTGCTCAGCCAGCCACAAAACCCAGGGTCTACCAGATTGTGCCATGAAAGAGAAAAAACTGGTGCTGGGCTTGGTGAATTCTGTACAACAAGGAACACCTGTTTACCAGGGTCAGGTCAGGGCGCATCAGAGAGACAGCTCTTCCTATGGATCTTCAAGTTCTTTTACTCACCAGCTCATCCTGGAAGTCCTCTCTCTTCAGCCATGTCCAGTTCAGGTGCGGGTCAGGTTGTGTTCACTTTTTCTTCTGCATGTTATACTTTTTCTTACCTGTCTCCACTCAGGTATGCACTCAAAGAACCTGCAGCTCTTCTGTCATGGGCATTCAAACTGCTGAGTCTTGCAGTTGCCTTTGTCCTGGAAAAAAAAAAAAAATTAATTGTCCTGCAGCTAGTAGAAATGGAAGGTCAAAGTTAAATATGCCTTTCATAACAAGATTTAATCCAATTTATTGCTGAATTTAATGTGAAACTGAAGATGTTTTATGACTTGGAAGGAATAGCAGCAGCATCTCAGACAGAACAGTCCTTGAACGTAAAGGTAAATCTCCTGAGGGTAAGGTGGACAAGCAGAGCTGGGTTTGTTATTCAAACCTCATGAGATTGCAATGCTGGACTACAAATCTCATGAAAACATGATTTATTGGAAGATTTCTAATATTTCCTGCTTCTGCTGGGCTTGGAAGTACCACAAGAACTACATTTCTGTGGTATTTTGGTATTTCCATTTGTGGTCTCAGCTGGAACTAAGAAGGGAAGAGGCACACAGACTTGGAAATCATGTATTTTTGGTCATCTGCATTTTTTTGGAATCACGGGAAATGTTTTTTCTAGGTCCACTTTGAGGCAACATGTTTAGGGAGGTACTCTCATTCTAGTAGATGCTGCATAAAGTCATGACTTTTCAATTACATGAAATTTCCACTTTAAGCTGGAATTTTACAAAAAGTGCTTCTCAGGCTTACTGGTTTATATTAACTCTACATAGTTCTGCAACATAAGAATTTCACAATGTCAGTCATGCATAATAATAATATAACAATCTGAAATAATAATGTAATAAATCCACTCACTAGTCATCATGGGCCAGACTCTGGCAACCCTTTGTGAAAATGTGCTGCAAACATATGTACAAAAAGCCTCCTAGCTCAGTCCTGGCTGGCCAGAAGCCAAGAAGTTATCTAAAAGCAAATCAACAGACCAGTGTCACCAGAAATGTCTCATAGCTAAACAGTTCTGCTGTGAGCATAAGTTATTCCATTTTAGACGTGGAAAGGTTTAATTGGGTTCTATGCAATTAACAAACCTCAATTATGAGTAATTTGTTAGTCATGCTTACTCTCAGCTAAAGCCTTGCTTTTTTTTCTTCTCTCAGCTTTCCCTCTTGAAACACCTGCAAGTCGATTCACAGGGGTAGCTAAACAGAGGGGTTTCTGGCCAGAACTCTGATAAAATGTCTCATTCGTAGAGATTTTAATCATTTCTATGAAAACAGCTGCTCTCCTTAGAGAATTTGCCCATAGGCAAAGCCGTTTTCACTTCTAACAAGGGCCTGAGGAGCTGTGCTAGCAAAAATCACCTGCTGGAAACAGTGAATCAGTGCGTCTCCAACCCAGCATGGTGTGCTCACCACCTTGCTAACCTGGTCACTTCTGCGTCTGTGCTAGGCAGATCTCAGTCACCTCTAGTGGAGAAATAGCCTGGTCTGCTCCCTGTTCAGAAGTAATAAGAGTTGGGGCAGCAGTCCAAGGCAGGGTAGATGCATTCAAATCACCTGATGGAATAAGCCTCCATGCTGGGCTAAATACCCTCTTTCCACTGGGAGTGTAACTTGTGCTCTCCCTCCAGCTCTCCTACGGTGTATACGGTGCTTATCTTGAACCATCATTTAGCTCCTCAAACTTTAATTAGTGTCAGCTTTCTAAATACAAACCTGGTTCATATTGCTGCTCAACCAAAGTCTTTGGAATCAAAAAAGAGGAGGAATTTTACCCATCTGCTTCAATCTTTATATGAAGATAATTTCAAAGAACTAGAAACAAAGCAATTATGACTATGAAGAAAAACTTCTGAAACTGAAACCCAGGGTTCACTGGAGACAAGGTCTTACAGATGCTGATTGAGATCATGGTGGGACAAAGAAACAGTAGATTTAAACTCAGATTTTAAACACCTGATTTAAACTCAAATTATTCATTCTCCACAGTCAACTGTCCTGTAGGCTATGCACATTTGTATTCTTCTTCACTGCTATTCTGAAAAGTGGTGCTTTTTAAATGAAGGGAAATTTTACTCTGACTACTCAGTGGAGCATGGCTCAGAGACGTCAAGCAAATAGGAAAAATGTTAGTTCAGAGATGAAGCAGTATAGTGTGATCAAAGGTAATCCTCTTTAGCACAGATTTGGAGGCAGGCTAACAAAGCAATATTATTTTCAGGCCCACACTTAAGTTGACTGCAATGTATCTGGGCTGATGAGCACTAGCCTGGGTCCTCTGCTCAACTCTCCTTTGTTCAGCACAGCTGGACAGCCAGTGTCCTATTACAACCTGCAGCCTCTTACCCTGCCTGAGAGAGCTTGGCTGAAGGAAGAAGTACTAGGTCTGATGGCATAAAAATGTAACCAATGGAATGCCATACTGCCATCTAAAATGCAGGAGATAGAAGAGAAATCCATGGTAGGGCTTCTCTGAGCTTGTCTGCAAGGGTCTATTCTGCTGAACTATCTCTTCTGGCACATTCTGTGAGGCTGGCTACAGATTTGTACATCTGCTGTACCTGCTTTTATGCCCTCTGATCTCTTCCATTGTTGTTTGACTACATGCTCCTTATGGCAGTTAACATATTCCTCTTTATGTGCAGTAGGTACACAGGACAAATGTGAAAACAGGTCCTCACTATTGAAAGCAACAGGTTCTGTCATAGTGCAAAATTTCATTCATTTCAAGCTCTCCTGTTCAAGGCAAACATCATGAAAGTCTGAAGTTCTTTTTTTCCCAAGGACAAGACAAAGAAAGACAGGCTACCTGGACCTTAAAAGCAAAATTCTTACTAGGTTTTATATGAAAATTAGTTTAACCTTTAATGGCAAGACCTCTGAAGATTTTGTTCCTGAGAGATCAATTATTTCCAATCAAAAAGCAAGTTTGTGGCAAATATTCACAGTTACCAAGGCCTCTCAGAAATATTTAAAACTTCTATGAGCATAACCAGAGAGTAATTAAGCTTTGGAAAAGAAATCTCTGTGGTAAGAGTGGTTATGTGCTATGTCCTCATTTGCTGGGGTGAAAACTAAAAATCTAACAAGAGAACTTGCAGATTTAACATAAAATAACAGCCAGGGAATATAAATAAAATGTAATATTGCAAACAGGGAATAATTATTTTGTGAATTTATGACACCTGTCTCCCTGTTCCATATTCAGGACTGGTAACAGAAAAGAAAATGGTATTCACAGAGGCGTAAAGTTCTCATAATTTTTTGTTATTACTATTTTTCAATTAATTTCTAAGTATGTGCTTACCAGCAATATGGTATTGTGAAGGAAAAAAAGGCCAAGCTATACATAATATTTCCTCTCCTGGGAGTTTTTCTAAGCTGCAAATTTTTTGCTGTTGGTAGAAATGGGAAAACCCAGAAATTATACAAGTTTTTGAGTAGTTTTAGTTTAGGATCTTGTTTTTATTAGAACCTTTTAAAGTACTGATAGTGGTCTTGAATGCATATAGCACTGGAAGACCAGGGCCCATCTGGTAATAAATCTGGCCAAGCATGTCAAGCAAATACATCAATAACAAAAAGAAAACAGGACAATGTGGGCCCCTTAATAAATGGAAGGGGGACCCTGGTAACAGAGGACACAGAGAAGGCAGAGTTATCAAACATCTTCTTTGCATCAGTCTTTACTGACAAGATCATCCCTCAGGATCTTCAGACCCAGGAGTCTGGGGTAAAGGAGTGTTGGAAGAAAGACCTTCCCTTGGTCAAGGAGGAGTGGGTTAGAGAACACCAAGGAAAACTTGACATCCACAAGCCCATGGGCCCTGAGGGGATGAATCCATGAGTGATCAGAGAGCTGGTGGACACCACAGTGAGGCTGCTCCTGATCATCTTTGAAAAGTCATGGAGATCAGGAGAGTTGACTGAGGACTGGAAGAAAGCACCTGTCACCCCAGTCTTCAAAAACAGCAAGAAGGAGGACCCAGAGAACTACTGGCCCATCAGCCTCACCTCCATCCCTGGAAAGGTGATGGAGTGTATCATTCTGGAGGCCATCCCTATCCACATGGATGACAAGAAGGTGATCAGGAATAGTCAGCATGGATTCACTAAAGGTAAATCATGCTTGCCCAACCTGATTGCCTTCTGTGATGAAACAGGTACCGGGAAGGATAAGAGGAGAGCAGTGGATATTGTATACCTCAACTTCAGCAAGGTTTTGTCGGAACATTCTCACAGGCAAACTCAGGAAGTGTGGACTGGGTGAGTGAACAGTGAGGTGAACTGAGAACTGGTTGCATGACAGATCCCAGAGGGTCGTGGTCAGTGACACTGGGTCTAGTTGGAGGCTTGTTACTGGTGGTGTCTCCCAATGTTCCATACTGGGCCCAGTGTTTTTACTTATTCAACAATGACTTGGATGGAGGATAGATATCTCTGCAGCAAGTTCACTGATGACACAAAGCTGGGAGGAGTGGCCAATACCCCAGAGTGCTGTGCAGCCCTTCAGAGGCACCTTGACAGGTTGGAGAGATGGGCAGAGAAGAACCATGTGAAACTGAACAAAGGCAAGTGCTGGGTCTTGCACCTGGGAAGGAATAACCTCAGGCACCAGTATGGACTGGGGGTTGACACGCTGGAAAGCAGCTCTACAAAGAAGGACCTGGGGGTCCTGGTGGACAGTGAAGAAGGCCAAAGGTATCCTGGGATGTATTAGGAAGAGCATTAGCAGTAGGTCAAGCAACGTGGTCCTATCCCTTTACTCCGCCCTGGTGAGGCCACATGTGGAGCAGTGTCCTGTTCTGGTCTTTCCAGTACCAGATAGACAAGGAGCTCCTGAAGTGGGTACAACAGAGGGCAACAAAGATGATGAAGGGACTGGATGATCTCTCTTATGAGGAAAAGCTAAGAAAGTTGGGCCTCTTCAGCCTTGAGAAGAGATGCCTGAGAGGGCACCTCATCAAAATCTGTAAGTATCTGAAGGGAGGGTGTCAAGAGGATGGATCAGGCTCTTCTCAGTGATACCAAGCAATAGGACAAGAGACCATGGGTAGAAACTGATGCACAGGAAGTTCCACCTGAACATGAGGAAGAACTTTATTACTGTGCAGGTGACCACACAGTGGAAGAGATTGTCCAGAGAAGTTGTAGAGCATCCCTCACTGGAGACATTCAGGAATCACGTGGACATGATCCTGTGTCATATGCTCTAGGAATATCCTGCTTCAGTAGGAAGGTTGGATCAGATGTCTCACTGTGGTCCCTTCCAACCTGACCCATTCTGTCATTCTGTGAGCGATTCTTTCACTCAGGTACAGTCAGGCACATAAGCTTTTACACCAAATACCATACACAAGTTAAAGGGATTAACAGCTTCAGCTTTATTGTCTTTTCCATCCAATCTCCTTCTGACCATTTTTTAAGTGCCGTGTCTCATATCACAGCAAGTCAAATACTGTTATAATCACTCCACCTTCACTGCCACTGCCCGTGGTGCCTTGGGTATGAGCAGGTTGCACACTTAGCACTATTTCAGTTAGTGATGGGTGAGCTCCCAGGCGGCAGCGATAAACCCCCGAGACCTTTCCCTGCCTCCCAAGGAATGCGGCGGGGTCACGGCTTGAGTGGCCTCGCATGCTACAGAGACGGGCATCCTGAAAAGGCTTATCAATACACAAAGACATGACTTTTGGTGCTGAATTAAAGTCGAGGGACAAAATCCTCCTTCCATTAACAAACAGGGAAGAAGGATAACTGCTCTATTTGTGAATGCAGGAAAATTGTCATAGTGACAAAAAGGTCTATGGAATTCACACTAGGGCAGTGACTTTTTTGATGTTTTTGAATCCCTGTGCTGTTTTTTTAAATGCATGATGCAGTTCTCGCAAAAGCATATTTTCAGGACAGATGCCAAAGGATGGATAGACAGCACGACACCAGGACTCTAAACTGCATTTGCTGCCCAAATGCTCGCCCTTAAACTCACAGTAGTCAAGTAACTTCATGAATTACTTTAACCTTTGCTTCTCACAGAACACACTTTACTTTGATCCTTGAACCATGATCAATAGAAGGTGCAGAATGGCAGGGAAGAATTTTTCGGCTCATGGGGAAACAATGTAGTTCAAAATGCTCAAATAGCCTTAAGAACTCCCAGTAGAATGTGTTCGGAAATTGCAGACCAGTTATTTACTTCTTTCTGATGACTTAAAATAGTATCACAGATTCAGTTCCCCATCTTCATTCTGTGGGATGAGAACACAACCTGTATATGACATTTCTCTGCAGCAGCAGAATTTTCTTTGCTCACACCCAGACTGAATTTGATCCCCTGTCCTGCAGCTAGAATAGAGTGAATGCAGGTGCCATAAAACTACATTATCTACCACGTTCTGCCAGAAGTTCCTGCACACAAATAAAGGACATTCAACAAACCGCTACATCAGCTGAGCAACTTCCAAGATGAGTTGGTCTACCACAGCAAAAATGTACTTTCTGGAGCAGAAATAGCTGCATTTCACAGTCACTCAGGGAGGTTGTTTCCAAGAATAAGAGCCACAGGCATACATACAAATTAACTGGTAATAAACATTCTGAATTTGGTTACAGTCACTGGGCCAAATTCTGTTCGAGACTATATCTGAACCATCCTCAGAGTGGTTTGCTGTGATCCTAAAAATTATGGGCTAGATTCATAGGTGGTTTAAACAGATGCAGTCCATTTTATTCTGATGTCAAATGTATGCTACATGTAGTGGGTTCATTTATTTTTCTCCATTAGAACACCAGGCTGTCCATATTCCTGGCTTGACCACGTTAAAGAGCCCTCAGGTTTGCAGCCAGTGGAGGTCACTGAAAGGTGCTACAGCTCCTTTACCTGTTTGTTACTCTAAGGCTGAGTCCAGTGTCCATCATCTCACCCCTGACCAGCAACCAGAGGAGTTCAAAGATGTTGTTATAGCCCAGGAAGAGAAGACAACATTGGATAGTGTCCTCTGAGTACACCTTATCACATTTACAAATTACCAGTTCTTGTAGTGCCATGCTGAGAGTCAAAACCTTGCAGCAGGTGCTTGGACATCTGCTGCCTGCATTTTTGCTCACTATCTAGTCCACCAGACAGGTATGGAGGAAAGCAGGAACTCCAATATTTACTGCAAATCAAGCAACAAAGAAGTTAAAGGAAATGTTTTGGCTCCAGTTGGATCTTTGTGATGGACAGCAGAGTATAATGAAGGATTGACAATGTAAATTAAATCCATAATCCAAATGAACACACTTGCTTTCTTTTTCTGTAACCCAGGGGTGGACACTAGCCCAAACATCTGCCTTATGGCTGTCTTGCTGGTAAATACAAACTCAAACACATCTGGAGCATGTGTAGCCTGGCTCATGCCATGCCAGTTCTCAAAGTGCTGACACAGTGTGAGAAAGACCCAGCAGAAAAAGGGAACAGCAGATCAGCAAAAACAAGAGTTTACTACTTCACTGCTGTGTAGGGGTCAGGATAGTTGACAGAGACCTATGCTTTGCTCTCTCTCTCTCCTCACTAAAATACTGGTGGCAGCACAGATGTCACAGATAAGACCAGCATTAAAGGAGGTAAAAACTTGTCTTCACAACTTGCTATTCACTGTTCAGCTTCTATACATGATAAACACAATGCCAGGGTTAACTAGGTGAGTATCTCATAGTAATTGCCTGTTTTATCAGCCCATTATCTTTCAAGAGTTAAGAAATTTTAGCATTTGCTGACCTAAAATACCTCCTGAAGTTTAAGATAATATTTTTCCCTTCTGTTTGCCCAGACTGTAAGCATGCACAGGGACAGTAGAGCTCAGCCAAGGGGCATTACCTCTGCTCCTTACCAGGATGGTGTCCAAATCTTATGCCACATTGATACAATTTGTGTTGGGCAAATACCCAAAGGTATTTGGGAGGTTTTATAGCAAGGTACTCTATGTGCATATTTGTAGGTATAATCAGGGAATTATGAAGATAGTAAAAAATTGCTATCAATACTTTTATGGAACTCTCAACATGACACCTGAAAAGGGTTAAAGAGTATGGCAGGACATGTTTTCACAGCCCAGAGGTGGAGTAAAGCCTTTATCTTTCTTGTAGTGCAATCAGACCTACATTTGAATTTACATCATATGCAATAACATTGCATATACCTTCATCTCACAAGATTAATGTGAAATTAGTAATCTGCCTTTGAATAACTGGACAGTAACAGAATGTCATATCATATTGTAAACAATAGTCCAGCTCCAAGGCAAAGTTGACCTAGATGACTTCCAGTGGCCCCTTCCAGAAAACACTTCAGTGATTCTGTGACTCAGGTGCTTCACCGAACCTTCAGAAATGAACAACAGATAATCCTGGTTTGGCTTCAGGTTGTGTTTCTCCTGATGAATTCTTTATGTACTTGTTTAGTGTTGCTTATAAATGGACAAAACATTTTCTTAAAGTCAGTGCAAACACATTCTGACAATGTATTTGAAAAAATTTTCAGAACTATCTGAAGGCTATCTTTGCTATCACAAATATTTAATTATTCATATAAAATAAGTTATTATAGATATTTTAAATTATTGATTCACAAGAAGAGTCAGCAGAGTAGTATATCCTGTTTTTCCCAAATCAAATGTTTTAAGCTTCAGTAAAGATGCCCATACCTCTATTTGTCTTAATTTTAAAAGGTCTTAGATCTATGAATTTCCTACTACCTCTATTTTTGTTATTGTTGTTGTTATATACTCTATATTAAATGAGGTTTTAGAGTGCTGTCTTTCCAGACCATGAATCATGTGACAACAGCTCTACACCACAGGAGAGTAGATCAGTTATTCTAGTGTGCTAATAATATGGTAATTTATACCAATAGTAATAATGGGCAGCTCGCTCAAAGAATCATTCCTCTAAGCAGCAAAGTCAGAAGGATATCATATAGATTTGCAAGCAACATGTCCAGGATCCCAGCCTGCTACTAAGAAGGAGATTTATATTCTAATTTTTATTTTTTTTTTAATCCAGCTGACCACCACAGAATTTCATTGCTTCTTACCTCAGAAAATCAAGTTCCCGTGTCAGAGTAAAATGTCATTAAAATGAAGTTCCTGACATAACATTTTCCACTCCCTTTCCCCATGCTGTAGTTCTTTCAAACACACTCTCTTGGACATCAAAGGTATCTTTGTCAATGAGATAGGAACTTCTAAGTTCCTCTGACATTTCTGCTTTCCAGTTCTTAAAAAACCTCACTTTGGATATCTCTGGACCATCTCTGTTTCTGTTTTTTATGCAGGATCTAAGAGGATGCACTTCTAAAACACTGTACAGCTTGTGACTGCTGTGCTGTTAGATAGTGAGCACAGAGGCAAACCATAAGCATCAAATATTACAGCCATAATGCAGTATTAGTTATTTGTGAAGCTGAAAGTGGATGTCTGCAGGTTCTTACACTTCTGACTCTTACCCTTCTACGTATTTTCAGATGAGACTGTTCTACTAACTGGTTTCATTAGATAGCTTTAAACTATATGCAGTTTTGTTCTGTTATGTTTTAAAACTTCACACACCAATTACTTCAAAAAGTAACTACTCTGCTGTTCCCTGCTTAGGTCTTTTTCCTATTGCTTTACCGTCTTTCTCTCTTATATAAAAATATACTCAGATTCTGTGCCCTGATGACTACAGCAAAAAAAAGGCACTACATCTCAGCTCAGACCAAAGACTCCTCTGCTAGCCATCTTTCCTAGCAGAAGTTGACATGCCAGAAAGTTTGAAGGTAGAGCCAAATAGAAAAGGTCTGTTTTGGCTGGCATGACTAGAAAGCATGCCAAGTCATTGAGGTGACTGTATACATATAGAAAAATAAATACATAAAATGATATATAGGGTCACTTTGACCAAAAGTCATGCCAAAATATTGTCACTGTCTTGGCCCTGCCATTTCAATGGGTTTTGTAGCCTAGCCAAAACCAGGCACTCCATTAGCAGCTTCATTCACTTGCTCTTCTCTGCACAGGCAGAGCAACAGAGCCACTCAAACTCCAGCTGCTCAGCATAGCAGGAGGTTGACTCTTTCTGTTTTGAATGTCTCTGCTTGCACTTTTTGATTTTCTCACTTTTTAAGCAATGAACCTCCTCATCCCTGGAAAACTCAGGGGTGCAGATATGAATGTCTCTGAGGTCAGCTGTGTCCAAGCATTTTCCTTTCAGTATCTCCATAAGACAGTTTCTTTCTGTGAAAAATCTTCACTCCATTTACTTATTCCTACTAGTTTAAAAGTCCCATGCAGACATCTGAATTTGCTTTCCTTGCTTCCCTGACACCACCACCTTCCTTCCTCTGCTTTTCAAGGATGGTACATGCTGGGCACAGTGACACTGCCCTTCCCAGTGGGGCCACCAGGCACCAGGATGATATAAGATAACATGGTAGTGACACAATACATGATGCAATGTAGCAACAGAAACATCTCATTTTGTTCTCACAGGACTAATCTGATAAATATTCTGCCAGCCAACTCCTGCAAATGCAGTCAAGGAGCAACCACCAGGCCAGGGAAAAGTAGTTGTCTTGTGCTTTACTTCGGATGCTCAGGTTTGCAGAACAGAGATGGTTTAAAATATATGCCCCCATTTGTCGTCCAAGGAGGACTTTTACAAATTTTGCTGTAGTGTATTGTGCTCTGACAAGCTGTAAAAACAGAAAAATACCTGAAGTTCTGACCATATGCAAATTCTCCAAGCCCATGCCGCACCAGTGAACTCCTGTCATATAAAACACTGGGATGGAGATGTCTTTTCAGAAAAGATTCTTCTCAGGTACTAGTTTAGCACAAAGCAGAAACAGAGTAATTCCCAATGGATATCCTAATTCCCTTGGATGATGTTCCTGAATAAACATCTGGTCTCCCAGAGCTGTGTTTCTGTGTTAAATACCTGTAGATCTGTACACTTGAGTCTGTATTCAGCCATAACGTTTTACATGAAAGTCTTCATAAGAAGGAAAATCAGGTTATTCTCATAGGTTCAGAAATAAAAACTAGAATTAATCCAAACACTCTCCTCTTTCATCTGCCACCTCTGAGAGCTGGAAGAGCTTTCTTTTGACTCTATGTATACAAGTATATAATCATACTTGTCCCTTGTATCTCTCACTTTCACTTTTTTTTTTTTTATATTTATTGTGCTGCAGTAAATGCAGGATGATGACTTTAATATTTACACAGCTATGCATGCTGGTATCTCTTCCCCTGCTCTGCTTTTGTGTTAATGTGGCTAATGTGTTTCAGCTCATTTAGAAAAAGGGGCTTTTCACATCATTTCTTCCATGTTGCGTGTCTACACTCTACCAAAGCTGTATCCTAGGGGACAATGCTCTTTTTGGATGTTGAAGAGCTTGGTACTGGTCCTTGGAAGACATATACTGTGGCTTTTTATTAACAACCTCAGCCAAAAAAATGGACTTTTTCACTCATTTCTGTTTGCGTTATCATCCCAGTGCAGTCTTTTTATTTTTCTTGCTTATATCAGACACCACAGGGAGAAGCATTGTCAGATTTATTGACTTTAGGATCAGAAGAATTTGCCATTTCTTTGACTTTTTTCCTAACATAAAGTTTTCAGGAATTAATTCCTTTTTGATGTTGAGTGAAACCAAAGCTCGGTTTTTAGAAGAACATCTAGCCTTAACAGAAACGTTATCAGGAATGTCAAGGGTGGAGGTTCCATCAACACCTTTAAGGAACATTTCAGTGCAAAATTATCTTCACTTCTAAAGTTCTAAAATGTCTAATTTGCTTTTGAATATTTGTCTGTTCTTTTTACCATTTGAGCTGTATGTACATATTCTTGAAGAAGGATTTACCTTGTATTTGGTTGTATCCATCCAGGAGCTGGACTTCATCTCAGACTGTCTCTGTAGTCATCCTAGTGGAGGACCAGTGTCTTCTGCACTCTCTTCTGAGGATCATCTTGGAAAACTACTTCCATAGCTTACAAAAATTATGATTATCGAAAGGCTATTGAATTCCCTAGTTCCCTGCAGGTTCCAGACACACCATAGGTTTGAGTGAAGTAAAACTGGGACAGATCAGATCTGAGCTTCATTTTGTGTTAACAGTCCAGTGTTAGAGAAACTGTTCCCGAGTTTGACCTAGGGATGGAAATCAGGGAGCAAAAATCTCCTGGTGAATGACTGAGCCCAGGGCCCCTTTGGCTGCCGCTCCTGCAGCTGCTCATCTCACGCACACAGCGGAGGACACCTAGTGGGGTCTGGGGCTGCTGCTTTCGGTGTCCTCGGAGCACAGGAGCCCCGATGTAACCAACCTGTGCATCCCCCAAGCAGCAGCTGTTCTAATGATGTGGTTAGTTAATGCTGAAGAATGTCTCTGAAAATCTCAGTGACTTCCACAGGTGGCTGCCCGCATTCCGTTTAAGCCAAGGCTCCCACCATAAACACAGGGCTGCCCACTGGTAAAACAGACTAAGCCTGTGCCCTTCTCAGCACCCCTGACAAAGAGGGAAGGCTTTGGAGAGCATCTGCCCCAGAAAAGCAGGATGGCATCCTTCACCAGGACTGCAGCAAGCAGTAGAGGAAAGCACAATTCAAAATCAAGGAATCTCCCATCTCTCCCCACTCATCCCCACTGAAATGTAGCCTTCAACTTCATGCAAGGCAGTGCTTTCTTTCTAAACCCTAATACTGCCTACTACAGGGAATATTTCCTGTTGCCTGTGAAATGTTTTGTCTTGCAGCATAAGGCAGAACAATTTTCTGCAGCAAGGCTGTTTCTCTTTTTTGTGGTAAGTCTTTCAGCAATAACAGCAATAAAAAACATCTTTTAATGGAATATTAATTACTTGGTTTACTATTACAGTACAATAGCAGTTGCTCCCTTGTCATAGCAAAAGTTGTTTCAGTTCTTTCTCCTCGCAAACCCTAACCTTGTTCCCAATTCCCATAGTCTCTGAGCACCTCAGTCTTTTAACATTCATTTTTTATTCTTGCAAATGAATCTCTTTCTCCCTAGCCTGTATCCAGAAAACAAAAAATCCATAAGACTCAGAGCTGACATCTGAAGTTTTGGGGTAACAGTATTGTTCCTACATTCCCAGGTGCATGATAGACCCTACAAACAGACACGATAAGAAAAATCCTAAAATTATTAAATAGTTTCTAGCAAAAATACAGGAAAACTAAGAGAAATTAGACATACTGTAGTTTGAAGAGAAGGGCAACAACTAAACTGCTGCTCAGTTTATAGTTTTTAGACCACTGTTTCTAAAATAAACATTAAAATATATGGACTGCATAATCCTTAAAGTATTGTAGTGTGTTACTACAAACAAATTTTCTTTCACATTAGAGAAAAAGAAAGAAAACAAAAAGTTGAGAAATACTCTTTCTTAAGAGGTCAATCAGAAAAAGTTATCTGGTATGGGATCCCAACTTCTCAGACTGCCTAAAAACTCAACATCCAACCTACAGTGAATACAGAGTGATGATCATCTTCCAAGGGAAACTTTCCTTAAAACAAATTTCCACGGCAGCTTGAATTAATCAACCTGCAGAAAACCATTTCTCTCCACTAAGACCAGGCAACTAGATTAGCACCTGGCTTGAAGATTTCAATAATTAGGTGATTTGAGTACATCCCAGTGCCTAAGAAGCTATTACACTGAGTGAATATTGTTAGCATGGATTTCACCCAAAGCTGTATGCTTCTCCCCAGTGAAGGACACTGAGAACTCAACCTTTCTCCTAAGAGCTGAAAAATCAATAGAGGGAGCTCCCTACACACACGCCATCCCAGACAAGAGATGGCTATTGTTCACCTACACTAGCTAGCAGGCCTCCCCAAAATCTGCTTCTGTAAGCTATTGCATATGCTCAGAGGTCTGATGGAGTGAAGGGCTTTAAGAGAGGGTAAACTATCCCTCCATTTTTCCTTCGAGCCAGGGAAAGAACATGGAAATAATACGCAGTAAGCACTGGAACTGAGCTCAGTGATGTCCATTCAAATTCAGGTCACCAAAGCTTTCCTAGGCTCTACAGCAGGGTAGGATGTGCTGACCAGCCCCCAGCTCTATTCAGGACCTTGCAGAATCAGGAAATTAAATGGAGTGCACCTGTGTGAACTGTGGTTGGTACATTAGGACAATCAGTGCACTTTTGGCAGGCTATGGCAATTTTTCATACTGCTAGTGGTACTTAAGAGTCTGGTACTTATCAGACTTACTTGTCTGATACACCTTCAAATATTGTGATAGAAATGTGTAAAGCTTATGAAGGTCTATGGAGGGCTTAAGAAGTATCTTCATTCATACTTCATGAACAGAAGAAAATGATTTCCATAAAGATTTGCTGAGTCTTACTTGGGTGCCAGAACAGGGAATTACACAAAAGAAAGACCTGAAATCCTTCTTGACAGAGTGAAGAATGTTCACTGACTAGACAGGGAAGGGATTTCTCACGCTGAAGATAGTACCTGCAAGGGCTGCATGGAATACCATTTCCCTTGATTCCTAACAGTGAATACCTAACTAGTGGGTTAAAAAAAAAAAATAAATAAAGTGATTCTGAGTATTCAGAAGACAGTAGGATGGGATAGGAACATCTAGGGTCTTCCAGGGTCCTCAAAAGAAAGATGCTTAGAGAGTGAGGATGGAGATTTGTTAGGTCAGAGGGTAGTGTTGGAGACACCAGCCATACTCTAGAAACATAAATCCTCAGCACTCATGTAGAGAGCAATACAGGAGAATTAAGACAAGCAGAAGACTTCATTCAGCCAAAGTCTGGTGGAGGGGCTTCCTCTTCTTTTAACACTAACAAAACCTTCTCTCATTCCTAACACAAATGTCTTTGAGAGGAAATTATCATTAAGACAAGAATCAGTAAAATTTTACTCACTTTATCACATAAGAACTCTGGAGTTTTGAAAATCAAAATTAGACCCCTGCATGCAAAATGCAATTTGACCCTCTGTGCCAGGATGCCCCAGACTGCTTGATGAGGAAGACTCAATAGAATAAGCATGAAGTCTTTTAATTCCCATCTTGTGAGGGTGGGGACAGTCCAGTTTCACACAGTTTCTGCTGAAGACATAGATATGAGAACCTTGAGAAAAATTAATCTGTCCTGTTAACCTCTCTGTCCTAGAGAGTTTCATTTTTCAAATCATTACACAGCAGAGGCATTTTCTGGAATACTGGTTGGTCTCTGTTAGGGCTTCCTTCATCACCTTGATATGTAAGTTACATGGAGAGATATTACAGCTTCCTTTCTGTGGGAGAAGGAGGTTTGAGAAGCTTAACAGCATGTTCTACATTTTTAACTTATGACTTCTATTGCTTGTTTGTTTTTAATTTGGAATTGAAAGTACTTGACAGCTATTCTGATCTCAGGCTACTGATAATGTGCCTGCAGCTGAAATGTCACCCAATTTAAAGGGGGTTGGGTGTAGATATCAAAAGCAAAACAATCACTTCTCTCTTTGACTTGATCTCTGGGGCATCCAACCCAGATTTAGCACTATCTGAAGTATTCAGTGAGTGCTTCCACAGATGTGCAGTTCCTTTTGAAGAATTGTCCCAAGCATCTTTCAAGCCTTGGGTATAAAATAAACTTCAAATCTGTTACAGCTTGAACAAAAAGCAAAGCTGGCAGCCATTCTTTCCTCTAAAGACCTCTGTTTACTGTAGAGAGTTTTAGCCATGTTTTAATTACAGAATTTTTAAAATATGTATTTTCTGAGAAATAAACATAGATGACTTAACTGTAAATTAAACCTGAGTCTTCTGGCATCTAGCCCAGGCGTCTACCAAGAAGGCTGACTGTCTTACAAGTTCAGCTGCATCTCCCTGGCTGCCCTATAGCCAGGACGAGTTCTGTTTGTGTTCCTCTTGAAATACTTATATTTTCCAGTACAGGCATCAGCAAACCAGAGCATACTGTGTTAGACTTTCTGCTCCCAAGGAGTCTCACATGATTGCTGGCCAGCATGGTTACATCCACACAGGTACAGTATAGAGAAACACTTCCATCTGTATAGAAAAACCCATGCACTAGTCCTGAGCAACAGAACAGAATGTGTCACCATTGAACAAGTATTCATTCTGATGGAGAATGATGTTTTATAGTTTTTCTGTACAAAGTGTGTCTCACAAAGTATCAGTGCTGGCAGGCAGCAGAGAGCTCTAAAGCATTAATAACATCCATCACATACATTTTCTGAAAACAATACCCATGACTTTCAATAACTAGCCTGCTGTCCAGTGTTGTCTGGATGATGCTACTGTACTCTAAAAGACTTCTGAAGTACGTGAAAAAGACTTACCTACTGCATCAGCACAACAGGAATGAAACAAACTTTGACCAATACCACCTCCTGTGCACAGAATTGGCTTTTAAAGGGCAAGTTATTCCTTCCATTTGAATGAAATTTGATACAGTCTTTAAAATAGCCAAATTCCTGAAAATACTGCAAACGTTGTTCTTTAGAAATAAATGATGGTATGCAAACCTTATCCGTATTATGTTGTAAAACTATTAGAAATACTTTGAGGAATCCCAAAGTTGTCCTAGATGGGTGCTGCAAAAATGTTTGAAATGACAAAGACCATGGTTAGCCAGGACTTAGCCTGTTTGATCCTGGATTATCTACCACTTATTGATGTCTTAGATGATGGACCAGAACTGGGTATGTTCAACTTCATTAGGACAACATGAAGAAAGGCACTGTATTTCCCAAAGAATTTTTAAAGGCGAAAAGAGTGAACAGTCTCTTGTGGACTCCTGCTGCACACACACCACAGCCCTTTGACCACACTGTGAACAATGAACAGGTCCAGTGAGCAGAGATCTGAATTGTCCAATGGCCAATAACACTGTATATTTTTATATATGAGACAGACCCAGAAGGGATGTGAAAGCCGGCTGCTTGTCTGGCCTGCTCCTATTCTTTGCCACCTACGCTGATGGATGATGACAGCACACTTACTGCACAAACATACAGGCTGACTGCAGCTGCAGGAAAGCAATGTAAAGAACTTTGCTTAGCGTGTCTGACTCAATAAAAACAATGTGGTTTTCTGACACCAAGATGGCTTAGCAGTTCCAAGCCTTTAGCCAGATCCACTGTCACACTTCTGTAGACTCCAGAGTAAATCATCTCTACAGGGCAAACGTCCTATACAAACTATTTATCAACTTCTTATTCAGGTGAATCTATTGGAAAGCATGCTCACATGGGTCATGATGATTTCAATGAGTTATGGGTACAAAAAAGTGTTTATCCAATCTGTGCTGATTCCAGGACTGGATTCTCAACTAAAAGCTCCTTTGAAAGCTTGTGTTACTTGCCAGTCCCATGACAAGTCTCTTTATCTGTCTTTTCAGACTCTTCCTCTACCCAACTAGTGGGATAAAACCCACTATTAAATCCACAACCCTGTAAGATCAAGTGCCATTTAATTGTCACTGTACTTCCTCTGTCATTTCAGGCAATAAATAGAAACATTTCTTTATATGCTTCATGTATTTGTATAGGTGTATAAATACATATAAGTACATATATCTACATAAACATATGATTGATTATATTTTCACCAGTTACAAAACAAACAATTCATATCAGCCAAGAAATTAAATTCCCTCTTATTAGCAACTGACATTTTTTAAGGAAGAAAAGTGTCATATACAAAGATCATCTAGAATATTACCTACAGTCCAATGGGCAAAGCAAACATTACAAAAGGACTTTGAAAAGGTGTTTGCAGACTGTTCCTTAGGAAGACAGGGTTTGAAGAGCCCTTGTTACTGGTACTCTGCAAACATATCGAGCTGCACACTGTGTAACAACCTCATTAATTTCTATATGGTAGGGTAAGTACTACATAAGCTACATGTTGCCTACGCAGATGCTTAAACCCCATACCTGGAAGTGTTCAAGGGCAGATTGGATGGGGTTTTGAGCAAACTGGTCTCATGGAAGGTGTCCTTGAGTGTGGCAAGGGGGTGAAAGTACATGATCCTTATAGTCCCTTCCAACCCAAACCATTCTATTATTCCAGAATTTCATTCAGGTAATTGTGAAATGGGAGCAGCAAAAAATAAAACATATCCACTAATGTGTTGAGGTTAAAATTTTCAAACCATTCACTTGCAATAGTCAAGTTAAAAGTAGAAAAAAAATCTTCCAGTTTCTTTTCATTTTGCTCCACATGTTTCTGATTTTGTACCCTGCCAGAGACAGCATCAAAACTCTTGGTCCTGTTTCTATCCCTAGAAAGCAACGTTGGGAAAAACCAAAAACCTCCTAAAGAAAAAAAATAAAATGAGAGAAAATTATCGAGATATTCTACAGAAAGTATTTCAACAACAGCTTAGTAAGAAAGACAATATGTAACAAACTCTAAGAAGTCTCTGAAGACCTAAACTCTCAGTGCCAATGAGAAGAATCCAGAAATATGTTGAGATAGCTCCAAGCTTTATATCCCTGGTGAGAAGTTGAGGGACATCCTGAGAAAGTACTCCAACAGGTACAGCAATCCAGAAGTTGCTACAGCAGGGGAACAATGTGTGGGTTTATCACTAATAAAGTTAAAACCCACTTCCAGACAGCAGAAGGGGAAAAAACCAAACCAAACCAAACACCACATCCCTTTTCCATAAGAGCAATTTTTCAAGCCAGGTGACTAGACAGACACTTTCACCATCAGTGCAGTCACCTAGACAAGGTGCCCAGAGGGGCACTGTGCCAGACATCTCATTACAAAACAGCAGGTGCCTTGGACTCGTGAGGAGCTGCAATCTGGGTGTTGGTTTGTGATGGGTCTGGTGATACCTTTAGTTGTGCAAAATGCATGTGAGAGAAACTGAGGTTGTGATTAATGCTGTGGGATCCAAGAGACATGTTTAGCTCTCAGCATCAACCATCCCTCCCTTGCATGTTGCAATCTTTTTCCTTTTCACCCGCCTCGCCTATTTAGTCTATGCATGAAATTGCCATCGCTAGTCCCATGCCCAGCAGTATTCCACTGTTGCCTAGGGCTGGTAATAACAGAAAATAATAACAATCATAATCTTAGAAACCAGAATTTGGAAAAGAAATGCATTTCCAGAGATGCTCTGGCCAGCTTTTTACTTTCCCTGTGTGCACTGATCCCTCGGTGCTGGTACCAATTCCACATTTGCCTTGCTTAGTAGGAGACAAAATTTTGTGTATTAAAAAAATGATTTTTTTACATAACTCCCCTTTTTTTTTTCAATAAGTGAAGTGTAAAAGACTTTAAAAAACATTGGGGGGTGGTGAGGGGTGGTGGGGAAATGGGGTGGGAAATAAAGAAGAACTTAGTCACCAGGATATGAAAAAAGTGCTTTTTCTAGACACCCTGGTTGACTTCCAAGCTCCATCTGACAGCTAGAGAAACACAGTCCATCATGGCTGTTTTTCCATTTCCAATCCTTTCCTTGAAGCCCTTCATTCTGTAAAATACACTCTCTCAGTGTCCCCACACACTTCATCCTACTCATGACTAGCTTAAGTGATCCATCTGAATGATCTGAGCTGTATGAAACATAGCTTTGTACAAGCCTGACACCAGGGATGAACGGAGGGACTCAAGCAACTTTTTTTCTTTTTTTTTTTTTCTTTTTTTTTAGGTATGTTGGTTTGGGAAACTCATTGATGCTGAATCTGTCACACTAGATCCATTAGTCTTTGCAAAGAATATGCTCATTGAGTGTGCACATGATCATACAGAAACATGCAGATAGAAAAGAAAAATTGGGAAAAATTGTAAAGCTTTCCCATCCATAACCTGATCTTTCACTTGTACTTTACTAAACTGGGAGGAGTGGATACCCTACAGCTTGGAGTGGGGTGATTTGTATTCCTTTTAAAAACAACATACATGTTTTTTATTTATTCATCCTGTATGTTCTAGCTTTAGCAATAGCTGTACCATGTCAGATTTTACTGAAGATCTTCCAGTGGTTTCATAATTGTTATACTCCATCAAGCCAGCAGTGGGCATTGGCCGAGTGGTGTAAGTCACCACCTCTGGAGCCGGCTCCTCCTCTGAGGACGTCAGTTCAAATCCCGAGGAACTCGCTGTCACTGTCCGAGCGTGCTTGGCCGTGGCAAAATGAACCTCAGGAGTAAAGGGCCAGTTCCACGCACACTGTGCCTCACCTAAAAAATCCACTGCTCAGGCTTATCCCAAAATCTTCATTTGCGAAGTCTAGCCAACAACTCCATCAAGCCACAACCTGCTCAGACTAACATCTGAAAATCTCAGAATCAAATTACAGAATAATCTGTTTCTCAGATGCCACCTTCTTTTTAGCCATTGGTGTATGTCCTTATTATTCCTGCTCTCCATTTTCAGTATTTATGTCAATAAACAAGGTCAGATCCTCAGTGGTTATCTAAGAGAGCGCTGCTCCCCAGTTTCAGCTGAGATGCATCACTTCATACTAGACAAAGATATGTTTTCCTCTTCTTCTTGTGGCAATCATTGCCACGATAGCAAAGTATTTGCTTTTGAAACAGTAGGATTTTTCGGTTGGTTGGTTTTGGACAGCTATTTTACTAAAGGACTTCACAGATCTTTCTGCTGGAGTCTCATTTACTAATTATCAGTGTTTGTTTTAAGTGCATCATACCTCCTGTAACTGATTCATGTATCCTTTTCAAGAGTTGCCATGCATGGCAACCCTGCACATCCCAGAATTCCCCTCACTGTTCACCTCCTTTAGGATTCTCAGTGATGATGTTCAACAGTATGGGTTGTATCTGTTTCTCTTTCAGCCTGTCTAAGCACAGTAATTTCTCCTTTTTCTTACGCTTTTGTGTGTTAGTCCATTTCTAATCACTGACACCACTTTTCTTCTTGTTCTGTGATGGCTTATTTTCTTTAATAGCCTCTTATGAGGGATTTTGTAACAGACTTTTTGAAAGCTTTGGTGATCTTCTCCTGATCAGAGGGTGGGACATCATGTCAGAGACAATCATTATCTTCCCCCTGTCTCCCTACAAAATCTATCAAGGTGAGAAGAGTAGAGGGAACTGAACAGTCATTGTATATGTGCTGGCTGGCAGAGCCTCCTCCATCTGATGGTGCTTTCTGTGGAAATTGTGGTTGCATTCACTTTGGCTGAATTTTGAGGGCTATTTCTGGCAGGTTTAAAAATCCCAAGGGACTTACTTTTATTCACATAAATGGTCTTGACTTAATTTATTAAAGAAATAAAAACATTCACCTTCTGCTTAACTTTAGTCAGATTTCAGTATAAAGAAGTGAGATGGCTGGAGCAGACGCCAGATGGGTATGGATCCCTTGTTTGCTGGGATGGCTCCTCTGAACCATGACAGGATCAAAGAGTCTGAGAGGAAATGAATGAGGGAGAGAAGAGGTGATGCTTCCTGTGACCAATGGATTGTCAGACAATGATGATGACTTGGGACAGCAAATAAAAGTCCTTTAGATCTTCCATAATAATCTCCTCCACATTAGGCAAGAGGTCAGAAGAAGAGAAGTAGGTTTGGGGGAGAGGTGGACAAAGCACCAAAGTAGGGAGTTGTGGAGTATTTCCAAGCACACAAAAGCTTGAGCTATAAGCACAGTCACTACAGTGAAGGCAAGTCTCAGGGACCCTTAGGCAGCAGAATAAGTATAATTTGTCAATATTCTGTAGTACAGAACATAGACTATTGAGTTGCTACTCAGTAATTCTGGATGGAATGTCCAGAGCTTTAAGTCTCCTCTATACAGGTATACTACGCTATGTGGATACATGAGCATAGGGAGAAATACCAGCACAGGTTGGGGGCTGACCTATGAGAGAGCAGCTCTGCGGAGAAGGACCCAGGAGTCTTGGTGGATGACAAGTTGCCCATGAGCTGGCAGTGTGCCCTTGCATTCAGGAGGGCCCGTGGTATACTGGGGTACATCAAGAAGAGTGCAGCCAGCAGGTCAAGGGAGGTGATCCTGCCCCTCTACTCAGTCTTAGTGAGGCCACATCTGGAGTACTTTGTCCAGTCCTGGGCTCCTCACTACAAGAAAGACAAGGAACTACTGGAGAGGGTCCAGCAGAGGGTAACAAAGGTCTGGTGCAACTCTCTTATGAGAAAAGACTGCAGGAGCTGGACTTGTTTAGTTTAGAGAAGACTGAGAGGGGATCCCATCAATAAATATAAATAACTCGTAAGTAGGTGACAAGGGGATGGTGCCAGACTCTTTTTGTGTAACCTGCTCCAGGTGACCCTGACTTGACAGAGGGGTTGGACTAAATGATCTCTAGAGGTCCCTTCCAACCCTAACAATTCCATGATTCTGTGAAAGGTATAATTTTGGAGAAAACCAAGCCTTGTTGTTTTTTTTGCAAGCAAATAATCTCTACGTGGAAAAAGCAGACATTTGAGATAATTTCAAACTTTGGTTTGATTCACTAAGGGGTAAATTTGCCACCGTTTAGATTAAAAGAAATTGATTCTAGTAGTTGCATAAGGGGTCCTTTTGCCTTTTTAATGTGGGTCTTCCCAAAAATTAACAAATGGCCTTAGAATCTGCAATATTGTTGTATTTAAATAATAACTATTGAACACGCTCCAAAACCAGACACATCTTCTCCAAACTATCCTTTCCTTCTCTTCTTAGGTGGGAATTCACCCTCACTTGAAGGTATCTTCTGTGGAGATCCAAAGACTTTTATCTTCTGCTCTAGCTTCTGTCAGGAGAAGCCTTTGGTAACAGGTGGTACTATATCTTTTTCAATAAACTCAAGTGCTGGTATGTAGGAATCGATGCTGCATTAAGGGGCGTGGGAAGCTTTTGAGGAATTAGAACTAAACATCCTTTGGCCATAGGTGAGAAGGCAGATTGCAGTAATTTCCTGGCTAAACAAAGTGGGATTGCTTGGGTGTTTTCCAGAAGGTACATATCTGAGTACAGCATTAATGAGACAGTCAAGAAATGTTAACGCACTGTTTTCTAGCTTAAGAGATGTGTATGGTGACGAAAACCTCAGAAAAAAAATTAGATCAATGAAATTGTGGGATTCAACTGCCATTTTACTCCTGTAGGTGGCCTCTCTGTAGTAAACCTTAGCTATATTAGCAGTGAGGTCATTTTTCATCTGCCCTTTGAACTGCAGATTTCCATCTCCAGCACTGTCAATCTGGTACTTTTCATTAATCATAGAATCTTTTTTTTGTTTGTTTGCTTGTTCGTTTTTAACTATACATGAAAAAGAAATGGACATTCTAGGAACAACTACTCTGATTTTGCCTCAAAAAATGGGTAGGTACCTCCTATAATGGGTCTTAATATGTTACCAAAACAGATGCAGAAAGTCGAGTGTTCTTCTTCCTTTCTAAATAGCTTTTTCTGTGTTGTGGCATTCCCTGACTGCACCACTTGGGTCATTGCGAGAGCAGAATATTTCAGCGTAGCTAGGAGAGGTTGGAAGCAAACCCTCCCTTTTATCAACTGACATTTGAAGGGTTTGCCAGATACATAAACTGCAGACCATAATTTTACCTGAGGACAGCAGCACATGTGCTAACCCAGGTAACAGCAAACTTCAGGATTAAACTACGGAAAATAATGCAATGTAAATAGGTGAGGTTTTTTTCCATCAAAACGATACATTTAATGAATACATTTCTTTTTCCTCTTGACTGTTGATAATTTATAACGACCTGCACCAATTTATTTCTCTTTCAGACTCCTCATTTTCCTCTTTGTCTTTCCCTTTCCATGTGGCAAATATTGCCATTCCCAAAATCTGCAGCACTGCCATTAGGGCAGTAACTCCCACCACAGGGCTGCAGAGTTCACCTTCACCAATGGCAGGTAATGCAGAGCTGAGAAACATTGGTGCAGGCAGGGCAGGAAGGTGTTACAAGATTCCAGCTATACGAGTGATTTAAGCACACCTAGCCTGATGGGCCAACTGGAATAGCACTCCTTAGCTCATGACACCTCCTGACCAAGTTCAGGAGCTGTCTGGGAGAATGGTCAAAGGCACACAAGAAAGCACACAACAGTATGGGCAATCACTGCCACCCAGCTGAGTCCTTCTGCAGGGCAGTGCCATTGCCTTGTGCAGGGCAGTGCCATTGCCTTGGATAAGGCAGTAACTGGGCACAGGCAAGGCCAGTGCACACCAAATCAAGGTAGGGGTCCAAGGGATTGATAGGGATTGAAAAAAAAAAAAAAAAGGGGGGGTGGAAAAGATATACCAATATTGCCTTATATTTAGAAACAGTAAATGCTGTGGCACAGATAAGGTGATTATAGGATAACACTTATGCAGGAATGAATTTATATAAAATAAGCCATGAATACAGGGATAAAAGTAATTAAAAGGCTTTAACTGTCAGATGGTAGTGAGATTCTGGCACACACTTCTAAAGAGTACAAACTGCTTTAAAATGAAGCTGATTCAGTTTTAGAAAGCAATTGTCTGATGAGACTGAGAGCAGAAGAGCTTCTGCATTACCTGAGGTTGCAGGCCCAGGAATGGCCCTGTTTAAATGCCAGGATATATACAGTGGTGTACTTAAGCAAGACTGCCTGAAGCCTCTCAGCCAAAGAAGCTGACAGTCAACTGCTTTGCAGAGATATCCTCTTCTTACAGGCCACTTTCTGCTGGCTCAGATGAGTAAACAACATCCATCTGATTTGCTTTCTAATGGACTTAAGCTATCATGCATTATTCCCTAAATCTATTTATAAGAGCCATAAACTTGTCTTTAAGTCCAAATTTAAAAATAAAAATAAAAAAAAAAAAAAAAGAAAAGCTTTTACTGTAGGAAGACATGGTCTTAATTTTATTTGATCAGTTCTTAAGCTAAAGCCCACTGCCTGCCGTGCTCTATTGGCACACAGATGCTATTCCCATGTGTACAACCATGACCAGCTTAGAGCCAGCCAGCTTCATTAAACCACTCTTTAGTAACTCTAATCCTGGTGTTATATATTCCCTCTGGGACTGGCAGAACTTGTCCTTTTCCCAGAAGGCCAGTATCTTCTCTCAACTGTTTTCATTTTCACTTCTTAAAGCCCACTTGGGAAAAGGTGAGATTAATGTGGCCTAACTGTGGCACTCAACTCTTCAGCTTTGCTAAAGCTAATGGGAATTGCTTGGGGTTGCAAATGCATGACCAAACCTGATCGTGGGCTTAAGAACAAGTATCATACATCTTCTGCATACGCCTGATCACAGAAATTCCCTCTGGTCTTAAGGTCTTACCTAAGATCAGAACTGCACCCAGCAAAATTGTAGAAGTGCATTTTTAAAGTATTTAAAAACCTGTATTAGTACAATACTTCCATTAATGTCACTGACACTTTTCCCACCTGTTAGGCACCTGTATAACCTCTACTGTGCCATTCTGATGGTCTGTGTGTGTAATGTGGATGTAGGACTGGGCAAAAGCATTCTGCAGCATCTAACATCTGAAGGCCCTTGGGTCTCCTGAGATGACAGAGGACCAAAAGACCTTTGGTGTAACCAAAGAATGAACCAATATTTCAACACATGTGCTCAGGATACAGGATTCCCTTTCATGACTCGCAGTTGGATCACCCACTGTCTAGATTCTGAGTAGCCCCTATGCCTTAGCAAAATCTCTATTACTCCCCCATAAATGAATCATACCACTCAAATAGTTTTTTACTTACGTGGAAGTTCTCACACCCTTAAAAAAGACCTGGTGAGTTGGTATAAAATTCTCTTGAATGAAGGAAAGGTGTGCATGGCAATCTCCAATAGTCTTCAAATCAATTAAGAAAATTCAACTTCAGCAATGCATATTGTTAATTTCAGATTATTGTCTTGAAAACGTTCAAATGAGACCTCACTTGACCTAGATTTAGGTAAACAAAGTGACCATTACTTCAAAAACTACAATGTCGCTAATCTTGGGAGCACGGCAGTATTTTGGGGCAGGTTGTCAACAACTGGAGAACCCTTTTCAGAAAGTCAAGCCTGAGTGTGTGCCATTGTCATGGGTTTCTGTAGCTGAATTTTAGTAGAAAGTAGAAGTACTTTAGTAGAAGTAGAATTTAGTAGAAGCTGCTAGAAGTTTCTCCTGTCCTGTTGAGCTAATTAAAATCGTAGTTACGCCTCTGTGATACATATTCAAGAATTGGAGTGTTTGAGCAGTTGAAAATTCCAGGTTTGAGATAACAACGCAGACAGAGAGAGACCAAGGTCAGAAGGGCAGGAGGAGGCAAAGGAAGAACCCTACACTGGAGCAGGGTGGGGGGGGAGGGAAGGACTGAAAGCTATTTCCCCTCCCCCCAACCCCGTGGAGATCTTTTGGTG
>VXAU01004179.1:248191-261317 GCA_013399695.1 Formicarius rufipectus | reverse complement strand
GTGGTGGAGCACGTTGTCCCAACTGCAGCCCATGGAAACCATCGGGGTGCAGAGACCCAACTGCACCCCGTGGAATGACCCACAGGACGAGACCAATGCCAGCGGAGACAGCCACCACCTGCGAAACTCCCATTCCCTGCTCTCTCGAACTGTTGGAGGGAGGGAGGGAGGAGTGGGAGGAGTGTTCTTAAGACTGATTTATTTCTTACTTTTTAGTTTTAGTGCTTCTAGTTTTAGTTCTTATCTTGTTAGTAATAAATTTAAGTATTTAGCTACTCTGAGGTTTTTTTGCCATTATCTCTCAGCTGGTTTTTTTGCCTTTTTTTTTCCCCTTTTTTCCCTTTCCCTCTGGGAAAGGGTGGGGGGGGGAGCCTGGAGGTTTGGGTGGACACTGGGTGAAAACCACCACAGCCATGAACAACAGTGCTGCAGTAAAAGCTTGGAGCACCTTCTTGTGGGTGTAGTGAATAAATTCATGCTGCATCAAAACCCAAAACTAGACTTTGCACTGCCTACATAAATGACTGTGAATACAGGTGTTGCAGGGGAAACCTGGAGAGGCGGAAGCGCTGCAAGAACAGGCAGCAGGAGCATGGATGCCGCAGGCTGATCCAAAATTCAACCCTTGGGTGTACCGTTCTCTTCCAACATCCCACACCCTGGTGGTGACAGGCCCCAGAAAAATACAGTAAAGGGACAACCTCCCAGATGACCAATAAATTTTAGAAAGGGGAGGAAGGAATAGCACTGTCCTGCACATTTTTCCTTCAAAACATTGTAAAATTAATACAAGTCCACATGACATACATGTCTTGGTATGTGTTTGTTTTCTTAACATGCTGCAGATACCTGTAGTGCTCTAGGACCATATGGTGTATGAGTCCTGTGGCAAATGTTGGGGTTTGAATGAGGGTTGAAAACAGGGTAAATTAGTGCCAAATGTGCCCTTCGCTTTCTTCATGGCAGTGCTACATTGTATCCTCATCTCAGCCACTTTTTTTAGCACAACATGCTATTACTGAGTCAAGAATGAGCATATGTGTCATTTTTAGTCTTTTCTGATGGGAAGTTTAACAACGGTTTGCAACAACAGAGTACAGTTCATCTTCTTAAACAAATTTACTTTTCAGCAAAGATTCTGGGGAAGACTTCCTACAGGTGCCCTATTTGCTGCAAATGCTGCACAAAGTTTCATTTCCTCTGAAATTTCTGCAGTGCTTTTGCCTCTGTAATAAGAATCTCCATAGTAGGTGGGTGAGAGTGTCCTCTTTCTTGCTGCTTTTAAACAGCAATTTTATTCTGGTGGAAAACAGTTTGAGCATCTGGTCAGAAATCTGGATTTCAACAAATTGGTATTTCCATGCAAAACCCAGCCTTGTTGTCTGACCTGCTCTGTGGTGCATGCGTTGCAGATCTGGCCCATTTTTTGTGCAAGAAATGTTGAAGTTGCACAAGGAGATACTAAACCATTTCACAGAAGTGCCAGGATCACACACTCCATTTTACTGACAAGGAAATGGAGCACAGAAAAGAAAAAATAAATTTTCTGTCCCAGTACAGGAAGACAGGCTCAGAAGGAAATTTTTAAAACTTTATCTTGTTTCTTTATCACGAGAGTTTGTTTTTATCATCTTGGTGCTCACATGGTAATGATTTCTATAGCCATGATTTCAGGGAGCTAGAATATGGAAGATGGAGCAGGGAGGTCAAACTTTTGAGGACTTATTTTCAAAAAAAATACAAAGACGAAAATCCTCAAACTGTTAAAGGTAGGCCTATGATTCTCTTCACTTTCATCTCTTTATTTGCATCTGACTTTTGTTTCTCATAAATTCCCTGATTAAATCTCAGAATTTTTGCAAAGAAATACACAATATTTTCATGAGTTTTAAACGACCCTTCTCATATCAAGTGGAGCTAATTGAGACATCTAATGAACAGCATTTTTTCCTCAGAAAATCCTGATTTCCAAAAGTAAAGCATTATACAGTAAAATCTGCATTCAGACACCTGTTTTACAACGTTTTCAAGAGCACTTTATAAAGTGTTGAAATTATCAAAATAAAATGTCTCAGGAGTTTTGATGTTCAAAATTCTGGTTCTCCAGCTCAGTGCTACTTTGTTTAAAAACATAACCAAATTAAATTCAAAGCCTTTACTCAGGGTGGCAAAAATGCTGCCACATCTGATAACTGTTCTACACAATTTTTGTGAACATCAATTACACAATAAAGCAAAGAAAAGTCAGAGCCTGTAAACAAAATTCATCAATTCTCTATGACTTGGGTAGTCAGTTAAAACAGTGAAAAGTAGGTCTCAAGGATTATTACTTATGAGTACCATTGTTCAGCAGAACACCATTATTTAAGTAAAAACATGTTTTAAGGAACAGCTGTAGAAAGCTGTTTTCTTGCCATCTGGAAAAAATGAAGGAGACTGATTCTAAGATTTGTTTGCAACATTTGTAATGTAGATATGATGCTGTATGCATGGACAAAACCTGCAGGTAATGGTTTTTCCTTGCGAGCGTATCACGCACTTTTTGGTGATTTATTGAATTGGTTTTCTGCAGTGGTAAGGAAAAAAAGAAATTATGAGGGTCTAAGTAGGGGTGTAAATCTCCCAAAGGTGCTCTCTGCCCCTCCGTGGAGCCCCACATCAGTGTCCCTCCAAGGTGGCTTTTAGTCCCAGAGTGCAGGACATCCTTAATCCACTTCTCATGGCAGTCCCACTGCACTGATAACTTCACACCGAGCAGGATAAGGCTGAGGCTGCAGGAAGGTGCACAAGGAAACCAGACTCCTGTTTTCTTGCCATGCTTCTGTCAGTCAGAATGGATCACAGTTAAAGAATGAAAATAAGCACATCAAGGGGTATGTAGGAACACAGTGAGTGACAAGCTGGGGTAAGACCTGGGTAAGTCTGGGAAATACATGTGTTTTTTCCTGAATAAACCCAAAATCATCTCATCCACCCTGCCGATATATTCACCTGCTTTAGCAGACATTTACTGTTCCTCTCCTGGAGGATGGTGACTAAAGTGGTGGTCCTGCTCTCCTCTCCAACCCCATCTTCATCCCACCCTTGTGTCTGCAGTGAAACAACTTGCCTGCAAGAAGGGACACTGGGGATGTGCATGTGTGCATGTGTGCACAAGTGCATGCTTTCCAGAAGATGCAGCTCACCATGATGTTTTCCTGGCATCTTCTGCCAGTGCAAGCAAAGTCACTAGAACACCGGGGTGGAGGCTCTGCCCAAAACTGACCAAATCTTGAAATTTTTCTGGCTTCACTCAGGGCAAAGACCCAAGAAGGAAGTTCTCTCCTTCTTCACCCTGCAGACCCAGCCTGAACTAGAGAGAAGAGGGAAGCCCATGTGCTGTGCTCACCAGAGGCAGTGTGCACCCAAAGATGAGACAGGAATGGTGTGAAAGGGGTTTGCTGTGACTTTTCCCACTTCTTCTACCCATCTACATTCTCACCTGAAGCTCGTGCCTTACCTCTGCCAGGCTGCAGGAGCTCACAGCCTCCCTAAAGCACCACACTGGGCACCTCAGTGCCTGGCTGCCAGGACAGATGCCTGTGGTTGTAGGCACCCTTGGCCAAATGCACTGCCTGATGTGTTGAGCATGTTTAGTGTAAAAACTCACTTCTGTCCCTAATCAGAAGCAAATTTTGTCAGGAGTATGTTCACGTCAAGGGTCTGTCCCCCACTCTAAGGGCCGAGCATGGGTTTCATCATGCCTATACAACTGTGAGAATACTTTTAAGTGCTTACACACTCTTGTGCAATATCACATCATAAAATGAAACAAAAACATCCAAAAGTTTTGTGAGAATAGACAGACATGGGCATTATCAAATAATCTGGCTGCAGTTACAAATACATAGTAATATTTAAATTTACAAATCTGACTGCTTTTATCTAAAAGCCTTTATTTACTTTGTACATAAGAGTACTTTACATCATACACACATAATAAAGAAATGGAAAGTCTGAATTGCTCTACAACCATGAGACTTCATCACCTTCTGAGATCTAAGAAAGAAAAAGTTTACATGGAAAATTTAAACTTGGGCTACCAAGCTGGATTAGATCTAGTGACATGCATCAGAAAACTGCACTCTTTTTTTAAGAGTACTCTTTATATACTGAGCTTTAATCCAACAGAATTATCATAGTACTCTTTCAAGTGCAATTCAGAAGCATTTTCACAGAATCACAGACTATACTGAGTTGGAAGGGAACCACAAATACTATCAAAGTCCAACTCTGAACCCTGCACAGGACCATCCCCAAGAGTAACACCATGTGCCTGAGAGCATTGTCCAAATGCTTCTTGAACTCTCTCAGGCTTGGTGCTGTGACCAGTTCCCTGGGGGACCTGTTCTAGTACCTAACCACCCTCTGGGTGAAGAACCTTTTTCTAATACTGAACCTAAATGTTTCGTGACACAACTCCAGGCCATTCCCTCGGGTCCTGTCACTGGTCAGCACAGAGAAGAGATCAGTGCCTGCCCCTCCTCTTCCCCTCATGAGGAAGTTGTAACTGCAATGATGTGTCTCCTCAGTCTTCTCTTCTCCAGGCTGAACACACCAAGCGCTCTCAGCTGCTCCTCACACGGCTTCCCCTCAAGGCTCTTCACCATCTTTGTTGCCCTCCTTTGGATGCTCTCTAAGAGCTTAGTATCTTTCTTCTATCACAGTGACCAAAACTGCACATAATATTCAAGGTACAAAGGTTATTCTCAGAGTGAGGAATTTCCACTAATTTACTGCAAGATTCATGTTTCAGAGAAACAACATAGATATTATACAATTCAAAATGTGATGCACCTAATCCACTTCTACACATACTGATTAATACTTTTGAACTTCTACCATCATCAGTTATTTTTTAAGTTACTTATGTCAAATCTTTGTTATTTGCCTCAATGTTCGTCTCATGTCTCAGGTGGATCTTCTCTAAGTCAAACTTTGTAAATGAGCAGTTATTAACATGGAAGCATCAGCATGCTCTCATGTAACAAATTTAGTGACATGGTGAGCAAAAGAAAGGTCAGTAAAAAAGCATTCATATTGAAACTGTTGAAACTGCATCCACAGACAATTTAGCCTTATGTGGATTTCTTCCTCTTGGTCACCTCTGCTTGTGAAATATACAGGGACATCCCATGCTTGAAAACTCCATCTGTTTGATTTGTTTGCTCTACATTCATGAGGGCTTACAGATAATAGACTGTATCTCCCTCAGTGCTTAAATAAACTAGATTAAAACTAGGATGAATGAGGGGAAAGAGAAAACAAGCAAATCCTGTTTTATAGCTCTAGTTTCATCACTATTTCTGCACATTATATCTCCTATGTTTAACAATGGCTTCTCCTCTACAGGACTAAGGGCATTCTTTTAGTTAAAGTACATGACCAGCAAATCAAGACACTCAGCTTCGACTTTCAGCTTGGCCACATTTGCTTTTTAGCTTTGGGGAAATTATGCCTGTGCTGGTTTTGGCTGCGGTAGTTAATTTTCTTCATGACAGGCAGTATGGGGTTATGTTTTGGATTCCAAATTGGATGCAATTTTGTACATTAGTGTATATAGTGCTCAGTCCCTTTACAGAATCTTCACTCAGCACTTAGAAAATCTATTGAAGCCTTTCGTTTTTTACTTGTAAAAGCTGACCTTAAGCTTACCACTTGCTTAGAAAGTCCTGTATGTCTCAGCAGCAGACAGTATATTTTGGTATCTCAAATGTTGGGTGAAAGATTCATTGGGTAGTACACTGTTAACCAAGGGAGGAGAAATGAGATATGAGCCCTTTGTACGCAATGAGGAATATTGATCAAGTTATTTCCCTCTTGCAAGATTGCGTGCTCCATGGTTGTTGTTGGATCGATCTGGACTTCAACAAAGCATATGTGCAATTTTGAAATAAGTGAAAAGAGTAAGACATGAAAAATCATGGGGACAAGTGCAGTAGAATGCATTTCAACTTGCAATTGCTTTTAACCTTTCACAGTCCAGCAACTTGTCTTCCATATTAAAAAAAAAAAAAAAAAAAGTATTTCCTCCTGTTTATTATTTGCACTGGGCTACTGAACTAAAAAAACAGTGAAGTATGCCTTTGAGTCAAAATGGTCTTTGCCAGGAATAACAGCAGAGCTCTTGCACCAGTGCCTCATTAGCTTAGGGAAAACAGGTCCTTAAGGAAATGATGGGGTGTAAATACATTTAAAACAGTTTAACTTACAAGTAAAGGGGATCCAGATTTTTAAAGCAGTGGTGGCTCAACGATGCCTTAACACTGTGTTTCACGTATCATAAATTTTAGCTAGGTTCTCCAGAATGTTTATAAGCACCATAGAATGTTACAATTACAGACACATACTTTTAACCTGTGAAGTGCATATGTGCTGTTTGTCATCTCTACGGGTTATTTTTACTAGTGGCAGCAAGCCCTGTTAGATATATTTGATAGAGGCCCAGAAGGATCACCCTGACCCTTGACACTCCAATCCCACTCTACTCTGCCAAACAAACAAAACTGCTTTGTGTTCATATGACATACACAAACATCACAGGGTCAGTGCAGAGTATGCTGAACCTTGATGAGGGAAGATCAAACTTCTAGACAGACTCCTAGTGCTGACAGAGACTCACATGTATCTACATGTGCTCAGCCAGGTTTCTGAAGATCCTACACCTAGAGTCAGCCTAGTAACCACATCCAGTTTCTCCATGTCAGCTTCCTGGATCTCAACTGCTGATCTAGCTTGTGATGGGTTTTCCCATTTAGAAAGATCACAGATTTAGACGTCCCCATTGGAAAGGGTATCAAGATGCCCAAAAAACAGATGCCAACTCCAGCCCAGGCAGTGAGACATATATCCAGGGGCCCTTAGAAGAGCTGAGAATGTCATCCTTCTGCCAACAGATGTCTGAACATAGATACAAAGGACTCATTAGTCAGTCTTTAAGATGGAGCTACATAAAATATTGCCTAAAATCATGGCAAAGTCATATGAAATATTTAACGAAAGAAAATATAATGCCCAGAGGTTTAAACGAGAAAATTTCCAACATCAGAAAAAAGACTAAATATATCATCAGCACAAGATTCTTAGATGCTTTTATGACCCATGTCAAATAAATGTTCTCTGTGGCAAACTCCAGCCAGGTCAGAGGCAATAAGAGAGGATACACCTTCATTATGTTTCAGAGCAGGGGGAAAACATGTCATGCACCTCAATTAAATGAAATACCTAAAGCTAAAACAAGTCCATGATATGCAAACCTCACAGGCCATCACCACAGCAACTACTCTCATGTATTCTGGTGAAGCAATAACCAAGTCCTGTGTTACAGAATACAGGCAGGAGGAAGTACCTTATTCAAAGGTGATACTCAGGCACATTTTAAATTATAAGTCTCAGAATACATGGCAAGTGTATTTCTGTGTCCATTAATAAGATATCCCTTATTGCTCAAGGCTTCAGTGTAGCAATCTGACAGCAATAGGACCTGTTTTCACTTAACACATAGGAGCAACATTGCATCCATCCTGAGGTGCCAAAAATTTATGAAGCAAAAATTCTCTAGGGAAAGCCATAACTTCATATAACTTTACTGGATATTTACATTTACAGTGGGACATGGGACTTCTCCATTAGTGGATATGTGTGAGAAAATACGTGAACCCAGCCATCCTCCCTGTGCCTGTACATCTGGGAAAGCCACTGCATATCAGATATTTCATCTGAAAGCTGCAATAACTGTTTTTACTGGCTCTGATCTTTTCTAAGTCAGTGCTAGCACTGAAAATTTGATTTTACAATGTATTTGTCTGTTTTGGAGATGGGAATGGGGTTAATACTTACCACCACTACCAGAAATAAACTCTATTACAGACATGTGAATATCAGGAGTAAAAAACCATTCAGAGATTCATTCAGACTTCCCATGTCTCAGTTTTAACACCCTAAGATGCTCAACATAAAAAATTTCCCAACACAGTTTGTGGAGCTGTAAAAAAATTAAGCACTTTTGGAAAAGCCACATTTCTTCTTAGGTGCCAATTTGAGCAGCACAGTTTCCCACTGAATTTTTGATCATGACCATGGAGAAATTTCTCCCTGCCTTTGCTCGATGGGATGAAAAGCAGAGAGACAGCATGCTCCAGGATACAGTGCTCTGCCATCCCCCAGGAGGAATAACGCAGGTTGTCCAACACCACCTTCAGCTCAGGCAGGGTAAGGAAGAGGACTGGAAAAGCTCTGCCAAACCTGGCAAGGTAGGGACCACGTGTGAGTTTTTGAGATACTGCAGGAAGAACACCCAGCAAGACTCCAGCCATTGACAGAGAGGGGCAGAGGAGCCTGGCTTTGTCCGTGCTGCTCTCCAGAACGGTACCCTAAACTCCGAAGCTGGGCATTGCAACTAAAGTTGTATCTGCTCAACTAAACCAGCCAAGGGGAAGGGAGAAAACTAACAGGCCTGTGAGTGTCCTTGTAATTCAGTTGTACTTTCTATGTCCAGCCTTAGAGTTAAGTCTGAGAAGGATCATCACACCCTAGGCTAAATATTTCACTAGCACTGATGCACTTTTAGGGGAGACAAATCACGCACGCACGCACGCACGCACGCACGCACGNCACACACACACACACACACACACACACACACACACACACACACACACACAAGAATAAGCCTACTGTTGGTTACCAGCAGGATTCCAGAAGCCTGCTTCACCCTCACTGACTCCTTGAGCACTAAATGAGCTCACAAAAGGTGTCAGGTGTCTCCTGTTGCAGCTGAATAGGAACAAGAAAGGACACAATACAACAGCAAGCAATCCATTCCTTCCAATGTTCTCAGGCCTTCAAACAGGCTTGAGGTGGATTATTCAAGTTTGAAGGTAAGAAGAAAATGTTTGGTCAATTGATCTAGCTAAGGGCCAAATATAGTACCTGGTGCAGCATTATCCAGATATTAAGACTAAAAAATTGCCAGAAAACACTCTGAAGCAGACCAGGATCCTCTAATGAAGTTCATGGGAGTTTTCAATTTGCTTTGTGGACAACAGTCCCTTCCACCACCAGCACCAAGGAATACAAGAGGGACAGTTACTGCCATATTAGAATAAAAGTAGAACTAGGTAAAGGTTGGCCATCGCTTTTCTTTGAAACCATTTTTTCTCTAGCTTGAGTCTTTGTGACAATCCATAGGAAGATTACCATGTCACCCTTCTGAAAATCAGCAAGCAGCCACGTGGTGTCAGAGTGAAAACATCCCAAACACTTCTGGAAAAGACAGACCTCCCAACAAAGTAGCAGAAACTGAAAGACCATAGCATCCTGCCCTTGTGATCAGTAAAGAACACAGCTAAAGGGATAGGAAGGGCATTACTGAGGAAGAGAATGTTCCTCAATGAGGAAAATTATACACTGCAGGTACCTCAAATGGAGTTTGTTTCCAGTAAAATAAGATTTGTTTCTTCTTAGTCTTCTGAAAGAAAACAGCCAAATCTGACTCCGAACCCCAGATCCAACAGTCTGAGGTTGCAGCTGATCTTTAAAATTGTAAAGGATTCAACTCTACTTGATGCCTGAATGATAGTTTGAACCTTTATTTAATATTTAACTAGAATAGCCTGACATTTTCCAAGCCTCTTTGGGTTTCAAGTGACTAAATTGTACAATAAAATTGAACGAAAAGTATTAAAGAGGTAGAACTCAGGCAGTATTTGTTCCTCCTCATTTGCTTTTGTGTGTTACTTGGATTTACCTGTAACAACACTACGTAAAACACTGGTGCATGTTCAGCAGTGCCTCTGGAACAAAAAAAGATGATGATAGGAGATCTTGCTACAGCTTCTGCTATTAAGACTTTGGGAGAGCTGAGAAGAGATTGCTCATTAAATAAGTGTTATAAAGCATTCAGCACTGACAGACTAGTTCAGAAGTAGAAAGTCAAAGGTCAGCTGTTCCCACTAGAAAAGTATCCATTGCAGCCAAGCAGTTCTTATTGCCTACTGTCACGGCACCCTTCCCAGAAATGGGGGAGAAGACTTGGAGAAGTTACAGAAACTAAAATAACAGTGATTAATCAGGACACCAGTACATCAAGGAGTCAAGATTGCAAGGCAATCCAGAGAGCAGTCCCGTGCCACAGAGAGGAAAGTATCTGGAAACTGCTTTTACTGTATCTCTGTGCCATTCACTAATGAGCATACATATGTGGACTAAGGAAAAAAGAAGGCTTTGGGTCTCTGTCAGTTGATGAAACAGTCCACAGAAAAATGTAAGTAATTTTTAATTGCTTCTTGAAGGTAACAAAAAAAAATCACTTTTCCTACATTTTTATCATTACTTAGAGTATCTAGCATGCTCTACATCAGAGCACACTGTAAATATTTCTGAAAAGCAGAATCTGACTCATAAATTACTGGCATTCTGTGCCAGACAAGCTTGTACTAATGTTTAAAGTAGCAGATCACCTGGGAGAAATGTGTTCTACAAGTCACAGGAGAAAATAAAGAGACAATTAATGGGCATTGGCTGTGCAGCACATATTGTTCCCATGTTGTTCAGGCCAAAGTTGACTGCCTGCCAATAGATATAGAAGTAATTGTCAACAAGATTTACAGTTACTTTTTCATTTGCACAGTTAAAGTAGAAAGGTTGAAAGAGTTATGTGACTTGTTGAAGGTCTGTGCTAACAACTGATAGACCATAGCATCCTGCACCAGTGGTTGGTAAAAAACAGAGAACACAGACTTCACATTTTCCTTGATTCTGTAAGTAATTCTTCATGGCAGAAAGCTGAACTGCCTTCCTATGGTCGGTAACTGTTTTTTATTTTACACATCCATCTATAAAGCCATCCTTCCTGTTGCCAAACTAGGCACCAGGAAAGCTCTAACCTTACCAGTGATGGAAAAATGAGTATTTATTAGCAACCTGCACTTTAATGCAATGAAATCAATGATGTGGTCTTTCAGTTAGAGCTTCTGAATTAGCCACTCCTGTATGTGAATGTGAATGAGGGTTATTTAATTAGACACAGACTGCAGTCTGATGATAAGTATCTCCACTCTGCAAAATTATAAAATAGAAAATTAAACACTCTCTGAATGTCCAGGAAGTTGGTAAAAATAATTGTGTAATGGCAGAAGGTTAAAAGGATCTTTGCAGTCTTTAGGAAACCCAGTCAATAGTATTGCATGGGTATGGCTGCATTTATCATTCAAACACCGAAAATAGAAGACACAAATTACTCTGAAAGAACAATCCTGTTCAGAAATCCTGTGACTTTCTTTCAGGCTGCAAAAGGGATCAACAACAAATCAGGATCGATGTGGAGACCTAGGCAGTCAGTCTGCACATGTGTCCAGGAGGTACTGGATTGAAGGATTCATAAGGTCTTGCCTCTGGTGGCTATCTGGAGTAACTCCAAAGCCTTGATTAAACTCCCTCCTGCAGTAAGATGTGGAAGGCAATGAGATGCATCATACCATCAAGGTCATCCATTACTACACTACCTTTTGTACAAATGACTATAATTCTCTACTGGCTTCTTCACAGCTCCTCCTGGTCAGCCCCACAGCCTTCTCCTCTTGACAAGTCCTCCCACTGGGCCTCACAGGAAGGGCAGAAACAGTGCTTCTGCTTTCCTCATTCCCAGCTAACACCACATCCAATAAGCTTTGACTGGTTTGGAGCTGCGCCCCGCTGGCTAGTGTTCACTTTGTGCTCTGACAGTGTCAACTATGACACAAGTGGCTCTTTCAGTGTTTTTGAACAGGGTCTCCAGTTCCTGAAGGAGAATGCAGTTTGTAAATGAGATTCTGAAACAGTTTGGCACTATCCCCACAGGTTTGTGAAAACATTTCATAAGCCATCTCAGCTGGAAGTAGGCTTATTTCTGTCCTCTAGCAGAGGTGAAGGTCTTTGTCATGGCCAGAGTAAGCAGGACATAAGCTCAGCAGAAATTAATTGGGTTAATTAAGAGTCAACTCTTAAGTTTGTATGATGAATCCATCAGGATTTGTATTTCCCACCAGCATTTAAGACTGTGGCAAATGTTACTCGTTAGAGTAATTGCTGTGTGATTGTCACAGACATACTGCAGGCCAGAATCAATAGCCTGCAGTTACTCAGCAGTGCCAGACTCAGAAATTATGGCAAATTTGATGTATCAAACTAAGGGCAAAAAGTGATGATGACTAAACATGATAATGGATTTGGAGATACTTGAAGACAGTTTTCAGTCTTCCACCCCCATGGAAAGGAAATGTGAAAATTCTAATATAACCTCAGACATTATTTTGATGAGTCATGGGGCTAAGGGAACGCAGGGCTGGGATCCATTGGTTTATAACAAAATAAACCCTGAACTTCAAGAAGCTTTTCATCATCCTTGCATTTTATGATGTACTTCATTAAAATGAGTAACAGAGGAAAGAAAGTTCAAGCTTCAGGTACAAAAATCAGAACATAAAACTCCTAGGCTAGAAGAGAGTCAGATTAACTCTGGACTCTTCAGTGAAGCCTGACCAGTTCTTTCTCCAAAATTAACACTGTCATGAGGTGTGAGGGAAAAGATGTCAGAGGAAGAAACTACATTTCTGCTCCACTGTAGAGAAAGCTTTCCCTCTAGCCATGCAAACATCAATTCTTAGTTCAAATCATTGCCACCAATGCTCCATGACTCCATTGCATCCACACTCCAGAATATTCCATTAAGGGAATCCCCTAACTTCCCTCTTAAAGGAGATTTTTCTAGAGATGACTTCTTGGTAACTATGAAACATGTGACTTCTCAATCAGTCATCTGTATACTAAATATGTACAACTTGGCACATGTTAGCACACATTACCCCTACTCATTAATACTTCCTCACCATTCCACTTTCATTTTCCACACTGCACAGTGATCACAGAGATCGATAATAGATAACATGAGACCTTCAGCTAACATTAACTCAAAAGTGGGTAACACTCTCTCCAGCAAAGAAGAAACCCTCTCACAGCAGGGACCCACTATGGCCAAATACAGGGGAAATAACTTTCCCAGAACAACTGTCTACTCTGTAAGACAGAGGAAAAATAAAGAATACTTACA
>VXAU01004179.1:194561-248141 GCA_013399695.1 Formicarius rufipectus | reverse complement strand
AAAAAACACAACCAGCAGCAACAACAACAACAACAAAAAAACTACTAAGAATGTTAAAAGGTTTAGAAAACATGACCTATGAGGAAAAAGCTGAAGGAACTGGGTTTGTTTAGTCTAGAAAAGAGGAGACTGAAGGGGCACATGATGATAACAGTCTTCCAGTATGAAAAAGGCTATTGGAGATAGAGGTGATGAACTATTCTCTGTGGCCACAACACAGAAGAAAGGATGAAAAATTCATTTGCAGTAAAGAATATTTCAGAGCAATGAAGGAAAAGAGGGAAAAAGTCTGTGAGGTCAGAGTGAGCAGTGGACTAGAACTTCAACCTCTTGGGGAAGATGGTGCAGATATTTAAGAAGAAACTAGACATATGTGGCTATCATGGAATCCTGCTGTGGTACAGGAGGTGGGACACTTTATGGCTGAGCTGTGATACAGGTAAGCCTCACACTGAAGCCAGTGGGTTTCTCTGTCAAATCAAAAATGCAGAATCAAAATAGAAAGTTGCAAATCAGACTACAATAAGATGTCAGTTAGAACCAAATTTTTGTTCCTAACCCTGGATAAATACAGAATATTCATTAAAAGAAGCAGGAATTGGACAAGCTGTATCTTCATGCTTCATCTTCAGAAGATAAGCTACTTGCTGTGTGACAACATAGAGAGAAGTCTCCTCAGCGTGCCTTGGTGAGAAAATACAATTCCTTGGCAGCAACAAACCCAAAAAGCTGTAAGGCTGTTTACAATGCTGTAAATCCAAGGTAACACAGAAGAAATCAGTAGATTTATAACAGCATAATTGCGATCAGCACAGAAGCCATTGTGTTTCGCTTGGGAAACAGTAGTTAAGCATTCAGCAAAGGCTCTGTTTTCTCCCTTCAAGCCTCTCACATGATTCTGTGACACATTTCTGGCTTTTTCCATGCTCAGGCTTCCCTTTTTTTCAGACATTTCAGTCAAGCTTTAGGATGCCACAAAAAAGACGACAAAGGTAAATGATACATCTGGTTGTTCCAGTGTTTTCAGATTTTATTGTGATGTGTTCTCTCTCAAGCCCACTTGCAAAACTGATGTCTTGCCAAAAAAACCTAGCAGTGCCAGCATACCTAAAGCAAGCCAAGAGGACCTGGAAAGGAGGCAAATATGATCACTTGCTCATCTGTATTATTCTACATGTGTTCTTAAGTTATGACTGCCTCCAGATGTTTTAATCTCTCTGCTGAATTAGCCCTGAAGAGCATGACTAATTGGCTGTTGTTTGAATGCTGCATGGACACCCTCTTGAAAAAGACCCTTTTCAACTCATTTGTAGTGTGTACCATAAAGTACTGCCATTCCCTTGAACATGCCTGCAACATGAATAAATGCAAGAGGCCGAAATAGTTGGGGACACAGTTTAGTGGTAAACACAGCAGCATCGGGTTAATGATTGGACTCAACGATCTTAGAGGTGTCTTCCAACCTAAATGATTCTATGATTCTAAACAAAAACTATTAGGATTTCTTGACTCCCGAGGTAGCTTTATGCTCCCCTATCCTCAGCTATTCTCCAAAGGAAGAGTTAATGGGCTTAGGACAAGACTTGTGAAAACATTGTTGAAATCAGGACTCTAGACACCACAGAAATCTTCAGTTGGATTAACCCTGGACCATATTTCATCCATTGACCTTAGACAACAGTTACTTCAAGTCATGTTGTTCCCAAGTCTAAGCAAACATAGACTTCTTGTTCTATCTTGCCTTTCCCTTTTTCCTCGTCACATAGCTCAGCTCAATGAGCTATTTGTTTTATGGATAAGAAGCCATTTGTTTTGTTCATCTGTGATTCTCCCACTCTATCACAAAACAAACAATTGACCTCCTTTCAGTGTAACTCTGGCAAGTTATGAAAAATTTCCAAGTCTTTGCATCAACAGCGTGCTGCATCTGGAGGTTTCTACACAAACCTAAAGAAGACAAACATGCTTGCCACCAGCCCAGCTGGGGAAGTTTCCCACACACTCAAATGCTGCCTACTCTGAAGTCATAAAACTTTAGGAAAGGAGAAGCTGCAGCATATCATAAGCCCTAATTCAGATACAAATATTTCCAACCAGTAGAACACAAAAATATGTATGACCTAGAAACTCAGATGAGGGTCTTGAAAATTCAAAACTATCTCAAAGAATTGCATTGATTTTTTTATAACTTTTGTCTTATTTTTAATGATAAAATACTGTACTTCAACTTTGTACACATGGCCAGTGTAAACTGAATATGTAACCTTCAAAACATGCAAAAGTGGGATTTCCAGCTGTACTTAGGGCCCAATTCATCATGTTCTCACTGAAGTCATGGGAGTTATCTCATCTGTTTCAACAGGCTAGAGGTAACAGTAGTTAAAATAAGAGTTTTGGAAAATAACATAGAATGGTAGCTGATTGCTTGGAAAGTAATTTCCCTTACCTGCTCAAGAGGGATTCGATACCTGCTTTTTCTTCCCTTCCAGTCCTCTCTTACTGCTCTTATTTTGTCCTTCTTTTACGTTTTTACCCCCTTGCCAGTCATTTTCCTGTTGCATTTACCCACAGAAGAGTCCCAAATTCCTCCCATAAATCCTAGAGGAATCCAGAACAAAATAAGGAAAGCATAACTTGCACAAAGATGCCAATAGTGGTTTACATGTCAATAGGAATTTTGAAACTGTGTTTGGGAGGAGACTTGATAATGTATAAACGGTGCTGGTGGGCCATGCATCAGGTTTTTGATCATCCTTTCATCCTACATTTATTATTCTAATCACACTAAATCAGAGAGATTTAATCTTTTAGTTTCAAAGGATACATTCAGCAATTAAAAATATTGCTAATTTTTCATACATATAAATAGACAAGACCTACTACTACTTAGCTTCTTAATCACGATGAAATGTATTTCATGTATCACCACTGATCCATCACATAAAGGCAATTGTGGTGAAAAAAATAACCAGAGGAAACAGATGATAAATTTTATGTGTTCCACACACATAGTGGTGAACAGTAGACTTGAGTGTTAGCTAATTTCTTCTCAGATCTAATTAGTTTGCAAGGTGCATAGCTTTTGCAAAGAGGCAGGAGCTCTGCAGAGCTGTTACAAAAATAATTTACTCGCAAAGGATCAAGGTCATGTGTGGACTAGCACATGAAGTTTCACACTTGTATAGCAAAGAGTAAAAACATGGGATTTCCAATCATAGATGCTATGATCATTCCCAGATGGTGCCAGTGAAACCAAACAAGGAACTGATCACTCTTCTATATATTGAAAGAAAAAAGTAAGGTGTATGTAGAATGAATATCAAATAATTCTCAAATTTCTCCATCTGTTTGTGCAGTTAGATAGATACATAAATGGACACATTGAAGCATATACTTGGAAAAGATTGGCAGGAAGAGATTTCTTCTAATTATGAAGCTTCACATTAAACAAATCACAACCAGCTCTGTGGATGTGCTAATGATATGGAAATTTGAATGTACATTCAATATGGTCTGTTCTGGAAGGACTAAGAAAAGAAAAACACTCTAAAGTTACTTAAAATATTCCAAGCAGTTTTGTCAGGAAAACACCCTTTTGCCTCTCAGCCTTACTGAGGTGAAGGCTTCAAGGCTTCATGTAGCAAACCTAGTGCAACTCAATTTTTAGACAAGCTACAAATATATTGAACAAGTGTACTTTGGAAAGAGCATAAACTTAAAAGTTTTACTCTAGTTTGGAAAACTTTTTGTGGCTGTGATAAAAAAAACTAATTCTTTTTCATGTTGAAGGTTTTCATTTACCAAAAGGAATACTTGTTTTGGGAAATGTTGAACATAATTTTTGAATATTCTCTAACAAGAGACTCATCAACTCTTGGTTTTGAACTAGTGTTTCTCTTTTTAAAAATTAACTTGTAAGTCTGTGTGGGTTACAAAGTGATGTGGAGTGGAGGTGAAGACCACGTGACTCACATCCACCAGGAAAAGATGCAGCTACGGAGCCATAAGTTAAGATACACCCCCTAAAGTAAAAAATGTGCTCATTTTGGCCAAAGAGCTCTACAAAGCCCTTTTTTTTTCCCCCCTATGCACACACAACCTGAGTTGCAGCCTGAATTCCAAAGGCTCCTTCATTTTAGAATAGTCTCAAAAGTGTGTTAAAAGCTTAACAAAGAGGACAAATGTTACCTTTAAGGTTTTACAGGCCTTAAGCACACAACCTGTTACACAGAAATGGGCCTTGCTACGCTTGTCAGTAGTTCTCATTTATACAGTACTAAGCATAAAAGTGATTTCAATGTTTTCATACCTATTGGTGAATATGGGTAAAATTCTTAATCTGCAGCAATGCAGTAAGTTCATATCAATGTATCAAAATTGATTTTTTTACATCTATGAATTTCTAATATTTTCCCAGTTATACCATTTCTAAGTTACATATTTTTCACCAAATTGTTCATCATGCACCTTTTTATTACGCACAGAAGCAGCTGAGAGTGGTCCTGCAGAATGCCACAACGGTGCTTGTAAGGATCACATTACTAGGCCAGGTCCCAGTCCTGTAGTCTCCTTGTACCCCCAGGCGAGCTCCATGGATTTCAGCAGCATTTCTCATATCTGCCAACATCCCCCAGTGTTCCTCAAACTACGAGATCAGCATCTTGGTCAAAGGAGAGGGTCATGAGCTTTTAATGGATCTGCACTAAAATGTTTGCCATACTTTTTATGTCTCCAATGCAAGCACACTTAAATAACCCATGGACTGCAGGCATTGAACGTTTCACTTAGCTATCCAGGGGTGAATATTACCATTTATTTGGGGACTTGTCAAAGTATTATTTTCATTACACTAATAAATACTGTAAAAGTCAAAATAAAAAATGTTATAAGTTCTGGAACATGTCTTATCTAAATCTATATGATCTGGAAATATTTAGCAAGGGAGTTCAGTAATACAAAACAGAAACAGAAAGGGTCCTGGGTAAAGCCTTAGGGAAATGCCAAACTATTAATTACACATTAAGTGAACAGTTTTTATTTTTGTATTGAAACAGCAACGATTCAAAGTCCATGCTACAGTGCAACAAAAATTATTCTCTGGTATAACTTAGCGCAGAAGTCCAAGCTATTTTGATCCCTAGAGTCAAAGTGCTTTAAAAGATTAAATAAAATTGTGTTGGGATTTTTTTTAAATTAGGAAGTAAGAGAGACAAATTCTGACCCATTAGCACAGCACTTGGCAAACACTAATGATAAATCAAAGCTACACTCTGCAAATATTCTTCCAAGTTTAACTGTCTACTTGCAATTTATTTTTCCCACCTTAATGATTTTCCCAACTTGAATTTAATATTGGTAAATATCACTAATATGGCTGACAGTTCCGATGAAGTCAAAAGAATTGTCCCCATGTGTAAAATGAGAATGTTTGCTCAATCAAGCCCAACAGCTGTTACACGTTGTTGCTTGCACTGCTGGCCATCCCTCTAAATTAATAATAAATAATGAAAAATTATCTAAAAAAAGATCCCAAAATATTTCCCTTTCCAAGGGAACATGCCTTCACAAGGCATGCCCATAAGCCATTTTACACTCTGTACAAACACAGGAATCTTGCTTTTTTGTGCAAAGCCCCTTTCAATACCCAAGTACTTCTGTATACTCTTGTGTGTATTTATGCAAAGGCACAAGCTGCATCCTCAAAATTCAGACACTCCTAGGATGGAGGAGAGACCCTAATCAGGATATGGATGCTCCTTTGCTCTGGGGGAAAGGTTACATTTTGGTCAGGACATAAGGGTAAATCCTCCACTAGTATGTAAAGCACCACAGGATCTTTAATGTCTAGGCTGAGCAGACATGACCTCAGTTTTCTAAGGTTTCCTTAATTCCTCAACTCCCACCTGTGAAAGGTCACAGAGCAGTTACAGTGTAATTGAATTTGTGCTTTGCTTTGGATTTTTGGGAGGATTGTTTTGGATTTCAGCGTGTTTTGGGTTTGGTTTTGTTTTTGTTTTTTTTTCATTTGACCAACCTGTCCCCTCCCCAAATTTGTCTGGTCCTCAGAATCATGAAGCCAGTTTCTGAGAGTGTCTTGGAGGCAGGGTCAGGGAGAAGAGGTAATTTGGAATCTGCAACCAGACAGAACACATCATATCATGAATCTGCACTCGTGTTATGTCCTTTTCAGCCTTCAATGGCTTCATGGAAGCTGCAAAAGTACAGTAAGCAGGGCAAATTTGGACAGTATGAAGAGGAACTGGAGAGATTAAAGCTCAAGTTAGCCACAAAAATCAAGTGAAAATTAAGATACAAATCTCTCTTTAAGCAAAAAAAACCCAAAAACTTTCTCTGCTAACTACAGCCCTTCGGGTATCTTGCTGTGAATGAAACCTTGTGTGTTGAACTCACCATTCAGAACTGAAGCGAACTCAGGAGCCCTCAGATTACCAAGAAAGTGTAAAAGAATATGGGAGAAATTTATAAAATAAACCCTCAAAGATTCTTGTTTAATGGAGACCCTTCTTCTTATGAAGGTTCTCATCCACTGAAGAGGTACCTGTCTCATTGCTCATAGTTATTTTTGCCAGCTGTTAAAATTGAGCAAGTGCCTTCCTGTAGGTGTGATTGGCAACCTACCTAAGCATAGGGGACTCCTAGCACTGTTCACAGACTGCTCCATAGAAGATGTCGAAGATTTGCTGAGGTGTATGATACACATATGACTACAAATAAATAAAGCTTCCTTTTCAAAGGACTGCAATTTTCAGGACAAACTTTTGATTCCTTCCCAGTTACATCTTGAAATCTATAAAATTTCTGTATGTGAAAGAACTGGAAAACATGTAGTTCTGCTTAGCAGAAAATGCACTGTAATTCATTTACTTAGACTTGGCTGCAAGCTATGTTAACTTTAATGCCCTGCAAGTCTTCCATCAGAAATTAACACACTGGTGATGAACACTCCTTCCAAATGCACATTCCTACATTTTTGTTTGTTAGAGCATTCTTCTTTGTGATCTCTCAGGGAACCTGAGAGAGGATTTACGTTATCCAGCCTCACATAGTCCTCTTTCCCCACAAGGATATTATCCACTTGACTCACTAGTTAAGGTCAACATAACCTTGAAGAAGTTATCAAAGTAAAGCCACACATATTTGTCTACAGCAGGAGGAATAGCCCAGTACTCTGCAGAAGCGGGGTTTGCTTTGAGGAAGCTCACAGACCTGACTCAGGTGAGATCTCACAATGTGTCAGGGTAAATTTATACACATAGCTGATCTGTGTCCAATGACACAGAGGACTACCAAAGGAAAATGGGGTGAAAGTCATTTCATAATGGTAGAAGAGAGGGACTGCCCATAGCACTCTCCCAGTTTAAAAAGTCAAAATAAGCTTGCCCAAAGATGTTTTATCTTTTTGCATTCTTATGTTGACTTTTCTCTGTTGGCCTCCTCCCCCGAGTTCCACTGGTTACATCCTTTTCTTATTACTCTAAAGTCATAAAATTATAAAAATACCTTCATTTCACCTATTGACCACTCTTAGATCTCCTAGTCCATAGCTCCTTTAATGAAGTCCTCAGGCAGCATTTCCCTGTATCCTTATCTGCGTTTGGTAATAAAGCATATCTTAAGCCAACATCCTTTTACAATGTATGAACTAGAGCTGGACAAGCTTTTCATAGCAAATGTTTTATTTAGTGGATTAAGCCTTTTGTTCTCTTTCTGAATTATTATGGAGAAACTTTGACTTTAATTCATCTGGTTGTTACTCATGATTGTTCAAATAACTGTGTCAGTGAACATATTTCAGCTGTTCAGACTGTTCACAAATGATTCACTTCAGTTCTTTCTTTTGTTATTTGTTATATGCTATTTACTATTTAAGGGCTGTACTTGGTTTTACCACCCCACCTGGTGACAATCCGACCTGATCTTTACATCACTGGAAGGTTTATGGAGGTTAACAAACTCAAAACAAAAAAAAAAAACTTCACAATGTCCTCTTTTCCTACTGTTGTCTGTTCACAACACATATTGCTTATGACATTTCATACAAATATATAACAAGTATCTGTGTTGAGGCCTTTTTTCCATTAATAGTCTTTTGGTAAAAATAATCAGGTATCCCCATATTAATGGAAATTACTAAAAGGCCTGAAAACACCATCTAATTGAACTGACAGCTTCAGTCAAAAACCCAAGATTCCACCTAGAAGTAACAAGGCAATGGAATACCAGACTTAATTAGCTCAGTTCCTCACTCAGCTCCTTCTTTTGTTGAAATGAGTATTTCTAAATATTTTTGTACAATATTCAACTGACTTTAACGTGATTTAAGTAGCATACTTAAGTTCAGATTATCCAATATAAGTGCAGAAATATCCAGGATGTTTCTGCAAGTACAAATCCACAAGATAGAATACATCTTGCTAAATGTACTCAAAATTATTTTGATTTTTCTACTTCACAGAATAATATATTCAGCTTATAATAATTGATTATGCATCTCATTTTTCATTTAAAGAGATTCCAATAAACTGTAAAACTTTAAAGCCAAATCTAGTTTTGAGGTGCAGCAAAATTAGAGTGTACCAGTTCAGGATTTAGTCCTGGTCTGTAGTATGGGCCTCACAGCTCTGAAAATATAGCTTCTGCTGTCATTTCTTCTAGACATGGAGAAACGAACAAAAGCAACACAAATCTGTCAACAGGAAAATAGGCTAAAATAACTACAATGGGCCAAATTCTATCCTGAAGTCAACACTGGAGCTGCAGGCACTTTTTTGTAGTGAGATTTTAGCCTCTCAGTTCTCACAGTCAAACACAATTTTTGCTAAACTTTTTCTATGAACCAAAGCTTTTGTTTACAACATTAATGAACAGTGATTCAATGAATCCAGTAAAATACTTCTCCAAAATGTCTTCAGATGTGGCAAATATTTGAACCTGTGTCCTCTATCAGAGGCTTTCACTTACTGTGTCTTGTGATCATGTGTTTTCCTTTCAAAATGTTAAAGTTATCAGCCATCTGAATTATCAGAATTTCTTCAGAATTCTGTTGAAAAAAAAAAAAAAGAAAGAAAATGTAGCTTTAACATTTACTGCATTTTTTTAATTTATCACTCTTTCTACCCTAGGATAGTATGAGGTCTTCAATTTGCTTAAGTAAATATTGGCAGAAAATCAAAGAACATACTGTAAGTCCATGGAATACAATTTTAACTAAACTATGGAAAGCATACCAGGGATAGCCATGATGTGAAATGTGTTAGGCACACTAATTTTCCAATATGGTATATTCTTCCCTGACTATAGGCACACGAAGGAGAAAACATAACACATTAAATGTTATATTGACTAGTTCCTTCAGTGTCTTCAGAAATACTCTATTAATTTTTTTCCAAAGATCATTACAGCACTATTTAGACAGAGCTGGCAACTTGACTAACGACATTTGTTAATCTTAGTATCACATTTCTGTAATATTTTTATTAGTGACATTTTTGTCTTAGATCTATGTTTTCTAGAGTTGCGCTATAGATTTGTAATAAGCTTTTCGATTACCAAGAACTCCAGCAGGACACCAGAAAATAGCACTATAAGAGACAACTGGGATCCTGCTTGTGAATTTGTCTGGGCCTGCATACATCCACCAAAGAATATTTCCACCAAAGGGTGTCTTGCAACATGCTAGGCACAAGCTGTGTTTAATTCAGCAGCATTGTGATCAGAAACCCTGTTAAGCTCCCTGTGGAGTAGCTCTGGATTTATACCAGTGTGACTGTGATTAAGATTTAACTGTGACATCTAGTTGTAAAAATTTCTCTCCCTCCAATTTCCCAAGGCTGTAGAGTCTAGTCTTTTGAAATACTTATCTTCTTTTCCATAAATTGTAAACTGCATGCAGGTACATGAACATGAACATGAACATGAACATGAACAGGTACATGCACATGAACACATTTAACACTCAAGACTTCAGTGTTGTCCTAAAGGAATTGTAACAAATAATGGAAAACTCATAACTTAAAAAACAAAACAAAACAAAAAAAAGGAGAGACAAAAAAACGAACACAAAACAAAAACAACAACAACAACAACAAAACACCACATCCTATAATAATCCATGATTCACATTTTTCATCAGAACTATACTGAAAATACATCCTTGTTGCAGGTACAGTTTTGCAGATTCTATAATTAGTTTGTCTGGAAACCAATCACACTTCATCATAATGATTTTAAAATGCCTGATTCTATAAAAGGACATTTTACCTTCGTGGGTAAACTTTGCTTTTTCAGCTCAACTTTCATTGGCTAATATTGGTTTTCCCATAAATATAGCAAGGACATGTAAATAATAGATGCAGATTTAAAACTGTATTAATAACCTGTCTTCGTAATCATACAGGAGCTTGGTGCTTGGGTGGCAGGCATAGACAACTGCTCACATATTTGCCTCCAACAAAAAGCAAATCATCCCAAGTTTTCTACTGGAGGAAACTCCACTTCCACATCCCTCTTTGGTGTTTGACTGATTAGCTTAATCAAGTATTTTTAGCTGCAGCTCCTCTCTGTAAACCACATGATGAGCAAGGATCTTCGTTTGGTGCTTTGGCAAAGGGATGAGGGGCAGTGAAGAGGGAGGAGAAGCTGCTGTACTTGTAGGCAGGAGCAGGGGAGGAACAAGGGTGGGTGAGTTGGGCAGATATCTTTATGAGGGGAATACTTTCACTAAGAAATGAAGGAACAGTGGGGGCTTGACTGGTGCTTGCTGACTTTACCACAGGCTATATTTATCCAAAAACCAAAGAGGGAGATCATTACAGTGTTTGAAAAGCTGGTGTACAGCAATCCTACCATCAGTGTTTTATGCAGAACCCTACTGGATAGAGCAGTTCTTTGCTCTGCCTCAGAGGCTTGAGCTCCCTGCCCTAACCACAAGGCTCTCAGATGAAAATCATGTAAACATGGCTGCATAACCCGCTGGAACACTCACCCGAAAAAAGCAGGACTCATGTTCCATTCTGTGCTCTAAGGCCTACACAGATGTTTTCCTATCCACCAATTCTTCAATGTGAAAGAACAAAATCACTCTAAACACGCTGGAGACACACTGGAGTAGTCGCTAGGAGCACATCAAAGATCATTCAGTTACTGCAACTAAAAAGCATTAAATGGTAGCCATTGAGTCTTGGTTTCTTTTCTGCACTGCAAGAGGAACTGAGAACACTTCTCCAAATAAGAAAGACTAAATCCTTTTCCTGAAGTGGATGGGGGCAACAGTTCTGGATTTTTACTGTTTTTCAGCAGGGGATGGAACTGAACCTATATTTTTTCACATCATCAATAAGAGCATCAAACTCCGGGTTTTGGGAAGCGTGGGGAGGGGCATTGTCATAAAAGAAGATGCAACCACAAACTGTGAAAGAAAGAAGGTTCAGCTGCATTTCTTTCAGGATTTAGTGATGTTGTCCTGAGAGCTGGGCTCCAAGAACATCTAGAAGATCCTTCCCATTTGGAGACATAAATCTAACTGGAGTGTGACTCTCAGCTGCAGACATCCTGATATGTCTGTGTTATTAAGAAATGATGACATTTAGTTGAATGAAGGTGATGAGCTATGTAATGCTCCCACTAAGATAATTCAAGGCAGTTCTCACAGGCAGCCATTCTGTAAAGACTGGGTGGGTGACTTTACCCAACAACAGGGAAATACACACTACCTCATCCTAGCTACTAGCAAGTGTTTGGGAGACCTGTCTAGTTGCCATGTTTCATGGAATTATCATTGGGATTGCTACTACAAAGACACACATTATGTTTGCAATTCCCCTTAATCAGAAGAGAGAGATCAGATTAGTTCCATAGGGCATATTATTGTTTAATTTTCTTCCTGCTTCTTTCCTGCGTTATGATTTCGATGAAATTTCAGTAAATTTGTGTTCTTTTTGTCCTGTAGACTTTTTCAGACTACTTACAAAGCCACAGAAGTCAGGAAAAAAAAATAGAAGCCCACAAAAATAGATACTCCAGAGAAAACAGAACTATCATCAATAAACAACCAAACATGAGAAAGATATTAATTCATTTGAAACTTGAATATTCGTTTAAAGAGTTTCAAAAGAACACTTTCATTCTCTCACAGACACAAACAATTTCCAAAATATAAAACATGTTTGGAAGGTGTCAGTCACTTTCAGTGACATTAGACACAGAGACCAAGAAGTAGTGAGGTAAAAGCAGAATTGACGTAGGTCGGGAGCACTTACAACTTGCTATCTAGAGAAACATCTGCTTTACTCCCTTCTCAGATTAATGAAACACCTCACTGATGTTGTGCATTTGTGGAGAGCAAGAAGATCTGTAGACAGCATACATATTATATAGCATGCACTACTCCTGTGCATTGCTTTTGAGCATCACCACCAGAGGCTTTTTAAGACTCTACAGCCATGGAATTAGCTGTGGTGTTGCCAGCCAGCTGTGTATCCTCCATGGAGTTTGGAACAAGCTATAAAAGTAAAAAGAAAAACATACTTTGCCAGCTCTTTGCAGAACAGAGCTAGCATTTTAAAACCAAGTGGGTCCTTTCCTGCCTGGCAGTTCTTGAGGTTGGCCTCACAGGTCACCATTCGGGATTACGTCAGGGACCAACTGGTTGGGTTCAGGCAAGCTCGGGTTGGTCTGGCAGGCTGCATGAAGTGAACAAAAGCCAGACCGAGACAAAACGTTGAAGGAGTGGAATAGGAGGAAATTAAGAAGACTGTTCCAAAGGCTTTTAAATTATGATGCCCATGTTGTTGCAATACTATTGGAAAACTAAATTAATTGCTCCTTTCCTTAGCCCCCTCCTGCTGTGGCTGTATTTCTTTTAGCTAAGGGTCTGAGTCAGTAAAGATGCATCCAATTTCCATGCTGTCCAAACGCTTGTAGTCATAGATTTACAATAAACTGAGCTTTCATGATAAACAAGGCTGTTCATTAGGTGGCTCTTGGCCTTCAAAGTTTTTAAGACAACAGAGGTAGTGGGAGGTCACAAATTTACCCGAGAAAGGGCTGATTTCCACAAAATTCTGATCACATATTTTCTTAAAAGCATAGGACTTAAAAGAGTTTCTGTTCAGGAACTCAAAATCTCAGGTATCTTGACTCTACAGTCAGTCTGCAGCCACTAGTGGGGAAAAAAAAGCAAACTATCTTTATTAGATTTTAGTTTACAGTTAGATTACTGGAAAGCCAAAGGTTTTCTAAGCACTGTTTAACCACATAATAAAAGCAGAGCCCATTTTCTGTAGAAACCAGGGGCTTTGCAACTTCACAATCCATAATACAAATTGCAAGGTTGCTGCTAAATGGAAATAATTTTTTTTAGCACACTGCAGGAAAAATCATTCAAATTTTGCACATCATTTGAGCTTCATCCGGCGCAGGTTGCCAGAATCTCATTGAAAGCATTCTTAGAAAACACTGCTTGTTATAGATGAGATCGATCACCTTTTCTTTAGTTTTTCTGTAGTCATTAAACACCAGGAGTGCAATGGCAGCTATGTAAGCAAGTAAGTTCTCTGTACAGCACAAAGTACTATCTTAAAAGAAATTGAAATAGTAGAGCATGACAAGTTGCAAATTTCATGGTGGATTCCCCTTCCTTTTGTTTGCCCTTCTTCCCTTAAACACCCAATGTGTCTGTTTAAAGAGTGAGGGTTGATTTCTGTTTTGAGTTTTGTTGCTCCTTACTCTACTCCTGTAATTCACTGCAGACTTCAGGACAGTAACCTCTGTAGAAATTGCTAGTGGCCCACAGAGCTAGCATAAAATAAAAAATTACAAGTCCACATAACCTTAATTTTATGGTTATAAGCTATATTTACTGCTATATCATAAGTTTGAAAAGACTGCTAAGTGTTCAGTGTGGGAATGCAGGGAATTTCTCTTAAGTTAGTTTTATGGAGAAGTGTGTTGTTAAACTGTAGGAAAGGTTATAGCCCTTTCAAGTCCTCCAGAGTCGAATGCTTATTAGGCATTTTCCGGGTATTTATAAAATACCCCAACCACTCCCTCAATTGAATTCATTGAAATTCAAATTTGGGACTTTTGCTCTGTTCAAGTCCCTTTGGTTTTAACCCTGTAAACTAACCTGAGTGAGAATGTTATCAAGAGTCAAGGTGGGAGAATTTGCTTTTTAACTCTTGCCCACCTGCACTTCTTTAACTTGGCAAGTGTTTCTCACTGCAGCACATAAATATGGTGTAGCTCAGTGAGTGTACAACATACTAAGCTGAGACTTTACCAACCGGAAAGACAGGAGTGCTCTTAGTACTTTTGTCCTGATTTTACCTGATGGGACCAGGCAGGACCAGCCACCTGCATGCCTCAGTTTCTCTACCTGTAAAACTATAATGGTAGTGCTGACTTCCAAACACACAGAATCCACTTGTGACCCTCCAAAGAACAAACGCTAACCAGAGAACACACTGTTGCTGCACACACCTCTCAGCCTCTCCCCCCCTCAATCCCTCCCTGTCCTCTGCCAGGACATGCCCATTCAGTTTGCTGTGTGGCCACACAATAGGCTGGACTAAATGCTGCCTGTAGATGGAGACCTAACCGGATGCCTGTGTTATGGAGTCAACCTGATCACGTACATTAAATCTTCTGCCTCCAGAAAGTGGATTGGCATTGCTGTTATAGGACAGGAAAGCCAGGATGTGGGGACAGGGCCGGAAGACCTGTCTGCACCATCCCCGTCTGTCCCCTGAATATGCTCATATTGGGGGGGGCTGTAGGGCTCGGGGCAGAGATGACAGGAAAGACAGAAAACTGCTCTGAAGGTTAGGCACTGCCCTCAGGTACCTGGGTACCCCGAGCTTCTTGGTTTGATACACAGCACACTCCAGTCTTTAGAAAAATCTCCTTTCTTATATACACTTTCTGGAATTATGTTTGTCATTCACATCTACTGCAAATGTTGGAGTTTCTCTCTTCTCCTTATCACTCACATCATTTTTATTTTAATTCTGCATTTCATTTTTATAGGAAACATTTCACTATTTTTCACAGAATTTCAAGAGGATATCAGCCTGAAACAAGCCTTTGTAATTTAGCCTACAATGTCATTTAAAACAGAGAAATAAATCATATGATAGAGACACCGAAGAACAAATGCTTTCTGGTATTTGTTTTCTCTTTCAGGCATTAGGGGTTTTTTAGAGCGCAAGAAAAAAATCCATTTTATCTTCCAGCTACAGAGTTTGCTAGCAGCATCTTTTGGTTTTAAACTGATAATCTACACTCCCACTGGAGGTCATGAAAATAAATTTTAGACCAGCCAAACAACCCCTTGAAGTTCAATTTACTTTCTGCCAGATCCCTGAAAAGAGTAATATCACCCTGCAATGCCCTCTGCTGGGAGACGCAGCTTGGAGTTGGAAGGAGAGCTACCAGTTCACCGTTCTCCAGCAAGGAAACAGATACTTGCAATGAGATGGACTGGATTTTCACCTTCTGTAAAAAATCCGACCCTGCTGAAATCAATGAGGTTCTAGCTTTTAATTTTCACATTGTGCTTAGTTATTCCTCCTTTTGAAAACTGCATTGTTATTCACTACAGTGAAAAAAAACCTGTTTACTTCAAGTTCAAATGAAAACCTCATTACTCACAGACATGAAAATCTCCTTTTAGTATTTGAGCTTCTATAAAGAAGCTTTCAGCTGCAAAAGACACTGTTCATCTTGCTATTCTTCTAAGTCTTTTTAAATTTTAAAGCCTGCACAAAATCACACATGCAAATAACATTCATGTTACACAGCTGTGATTCTGTCCAACCTATATTTTCACTGAATGGGATTCTTGTACTGAGAAGAGGAAGGCAGGCAAATACTATGCAGCAAAACAAAGGAGCCTATCTAGAACCTGATGTGTGAGAACACCAACCCTATCAGCTGCCACTTCTGCCTCCCTCTGAGATGCAGCATTCTGGGGCCTGAGGAAGAAAAATCTGAATCAGCACTGCCGAGGAGTGGAATATTAGCGTGGAGTTCACACAAACAGCAGTTTTCACCCCCACATGCATACTCATGCCATGACCTTGTGTATTATGGGCTAGTTATTCCCGGCTCACAACTTTTCTGGAGAATCATCCCTGAAAAATATTTTCCAGCCTTGGCAAGGGTGATGGAACACTATTGCTGCTTTGGTTTCAGCTCCCTCAGCTAGGATGGTTTTACATGGTGTTTGTCTCTCACCACAGCTGTGCAATGGGCAGCGAGCAGGAAGGATTTTTCCACAATAGCCCCCGGTCCTCTCTGCTGGATGCTTTCTCCCTCCTACTCATGTTCTCATAGCCTAGGTCCTTCCTGACAGGCCAACTATTTTATATTTACTACTAATTATTTTTTCTGTCTTTTAAATGGGAACATTTTTACCTTGTGATGAGATGCTTCCTCTGCATTGACCTGTTTTATCACCATGTGCCTCCCTCTGCCCCACTTTACAGGGACTGACACCCTTGGTGCCAAAGAATGCAGGTGCAGTAAAGCCACACAGCACCTGGCAGCACCATTTTTATTCTAAGTTACACATAATTATCATTGATTTGGAAGTGTGACCCCCTTGGTACACAGCCTTACAAGCTGACAGGTTTTTTCCAGAAACAACTTTCCACTGTTTGTTATGCCATCATGGAGATCAAAATGTCATGGGTATAAGCAGCTTTAAGGACTATGCCAGGTTCATTAAAAGGCCCCCAGACAAGTATTTTTTTGCTTTGTATACTGTCTTGAAAACCTTCTACTTCCCTGGTAAGCATCACAATGTCACACTCATTTGAAAATGAGCATTTGTGTCCAAAAATATCCAAAAGTTTGTTTACTCCTCACAGCAAAGGCTCAGCTTGTCTCTCTGGTCACTTACCTGCTCTCCTCAGGAGTATCTTCCTTTGCAAGGAAACTGAGTGGCCCAGGCAACAGGGGGTGGGTGCTCACACCCCATAACTTTGAAACTATTAATTCGAGGGAAGGTTGGAAGCAACTGAATGTTGTTCCAGGCCTCATGCCCCCGATGGATGAGGCAGCTGTGCCAGAAAATGGAATTGAAAATCTACCCTCTGAGCAGGCACCTTTGACAGAAGGATTGGCAGGGAAGTCCAAGACTAAATTAGCCTTCAGCTTAAACTGTCCTCTGATCTGAGGCTGCCTCTCAACATCCCAAACTAGTGTTATATGAGGAATCTTGCACACACTGCTAGTTTTGCTGCCAAGCACTCTTTCAACAAGTTGTCTCCCAACCTGGTATCTTTACACAGATTAGTTTCATTCACAGAAATGCTTGCTAGTGGTTAAAATTATGGCCAAAAATCTGCATTCAGCTTCAATTTGCTCATGTTGATGCACTGTACCACTACTAGGAAATGAGTGTGGTGTCACTCAAAATTATATTATACTGGAGTGTGACCAGGAATGGGATTAGAGCAATATCCTGTGACTGGGAGCATGGAGTTTAACTGTTCTACATTTGCTGGAGGCAGCAGAATACCTTGGTGCGAGGCAGTCACCATGTGACACTTTCTGGGGCAAGAAATGGCAAGGCAGAAAGGACTGTAACATGCTGTTGCCATATCAAAAAGAGTGCCTCCCTGCAATCATCTCCCTCCTGACTGGCAACGGGTAGCACTTGGAAATGAGAGCTTTGGTATTCCCTGGCTCTGCTGACATCTATCATTGCCCGAGCCCTGCAGAGTTCATCATTCAGAGAAAAGGAATAAGAAAAGCTCCGGTCAACCTCAATTAAAGTTCTCTTTGGTTCCCAGAGAAAACAGAAGAGGCAAATTAATATCATATCCTACAAAGTTTTTTTGTCCTCATCACTGCTGTGGCAAAATGTAGTTTCATCTGCACTGCTGAGAAAGCTTACAGTAGGTTGAGGATTAAAGATCATAATGATTTCCACCCAGGACAGCCTTTCAGCTTTCTGTCCTCTCTTCCTAAGGATATATTGAGATAGTATTTATATTAAAAAAAAAAAAAATTGTCAGACCATGTGGTCTCTCTGTACTTTTCCAGCTCTCAGCAGTCAGTGACCTTTCCATTTGCACCAATATAAGCCTCAAGTACTCAGTGGGAGACGTGATGTGCACAAACCAATTAAATCATTTCCTAAGAGAGGACAAAATTCAGGGCGTGACACCAGCTCCTTTCTGCTGGCCACACCTTAGCTGAAGGCCCAGTATGTCAGATTCACCTCAGTATGATTCCAGGGACTAGTCTGGAATCAATTTGACCCAGTAAGTCTCTTTGCATTAGACCTTTCAGAAGTTTTGAACAAGGATCTAAACAGCAGGCAGTAATCTGCACAAAACCAATTTTTTCAGGATTTCTAAATGTCTGTGCATCTTTTTTTTTTTCTTTTCTTTTCTTTTCTTTTCTTATGTTTTTTTTTCTTTTTGGTTTCAAATGCTTTCCAACTGAGCAAATGCTGCAACGAGTTCTTGAGAGAAGGCCTTGAGGCACCCCTGACTTTGGCATTGTTATCCCATACACACTCCATACATTTTTGGCACCTTGCAACAGACACACTGACAGCCACAGGATTGATGGAACTGGAAAGAAACTGTTGTGCACTCAAAAGAGAATGTACTCAGATTTCTAAGGCCATTTGAAAGAATGCCAGAATGATACTGGATTTCAGAATTCTTAAGCTCCTTTAAGATGATGCAGTAAGTGGTCTTTTCCACATGTGATGATGATGTATTTCAGGACAAGAGTTTCTTCAAGATTTTCCAAGCCTGTGGGCTCCTGATCCTTTTTCAAATTACAGAGATGATAGCATACCGAGGAGAATTGTGATTAGTTTAAACTCTCCACAGCTGCAAGAGATGAATGTAAAAATTCCACCCAAAAATCCACTTCTTCTGGATTGAATTTACCTACATGACACAGAGTCCTGACCAAGGGACCACTTAAAAGAGCTGGAGCAGCATCAACACTATTTAGTTTCCTCCATCACATCAACCCAGGGAAGGCTCACAACGTTCAACCCAACACATCTCCCCCACCAGCACTGCCATGATTCAGGCTGGGGTATTAACAGAGACCTGAGACATGCAGGGAGGAAAATGGAACAAAGAAATAAAAGCTTAAGTAAGAGGGAATTCAGATAGGGCTCACAACTCATTACTTGAAATACCAGTTGAATTGTAAAACACCTTGTAACCAAGAGGCTTTGCCTGAAGATCATAAGGACTGCAGATCCTGCTTCATCACGGGCTGACAAATTTTGAGCCATTTTGGCAATGGGAGGGTGCAAGCACTGAGCTTTGTCTCAGGTGACCTGAGAAGATGGCAATGTTAGCTTAACAGGTTAGCTTAACAGGACCTCTCTCTCTCAGCTGCTTCCTCGGGCTTCTAATTAAATATAATAATCTATAACATTCACTGACAAGGTGGGCCGTGTGCCCACCGTGGGGTATCTGACCTCCTGCGTGCCTACCGTGGGATCTCCTGGCGACAGAGGAAGCCAAGCTCGCATCGGCAGAGCAGCGCCTGGCAGCTCCTCCGTGTGCCTGGATGTACCAACACAGGGGCTGGGCAGTGCCGGCTTTACGGGACCTTCCTCAGAAACGGCTGGACCGACTCCCCGGGCGCTACGGGGGACATCGGCGGAGCAACGTGCCTGTGTTTAAGAGGTCCAGGCCCCCTGTCTCCGCAAGTGTTACTAATCTCCCGCGGGACTCAGCAAAGTGTAACCCTTCCGTTGTGCTGTAAACAGGCTGAGGCACAGCGCAGTGAGCTGTATCACATATGCGTTACGCGTAAACTGTGTTTTATGCCTTTCACCGCGCTCCCGTGTGGAGACGTGCCCTAAACACCAACCCATGAGCCTCCTGGGGCGATTATTCATAGGGCGGCGGAGACAAACCTTCCGTCATGTGTAGTCGTGGCCGAGTGGTTAAGGCGATGGACTAGAAATCCATTGGGGTCTCCCCGCGCAGGTTCGAATCCTGCCGACTACGGCCCGAGTTCAGTGGGTTTGAGTTTTTGGGTTTTGTTGGTTTTTTTTTTTGGTTTTTGTTTTTGTTTTTCCCCCCGCGTAGTTCACTCCCGAATCCCGGGACTGGCGGGGTGGGGCCCGGCCGAGCTCGGAGCTCCACAGCCGCCCCACGACGGGCCGGCCACGGAGACCCCGCCCGACCCGGCGCCGGGGGAAGGGGCGCCTTGGCAACGGGGGGGGTCACCGTGGCAACCGGAGGGGGACACGTTGGCATCCGAGGGGGGGCACCTTGGCAACGGGGGGGCGGCAAGATGGCGGACGACCTGGCAACCGAGGAGGCGCCATGGCAACGGGGGGGGGCGGCAAGATGGCGGACGATTTGGACCGGCTGCTGGATGAGGTGGAGAGGCGGCTTTGCGGCGGGCGCGGCGGCGAGAAGAAGAAGGAGGAGCCCGCGGCGGCCAAGGAGGACAGGTCAGCCATCCCGCCGCTGTCCCGGCGCTCTCATGCACGTCCCCGCCCAGCGAGGGGTCGCCTGCGTGGCGCGGACGCCGTCCCTCCCCGCCCCGGCCGGGCAGACCTCTCACGGGGTTCAGGGGTCGAAACGGTGGCTGGAGGTCAGCGAGTGTACTCTGTACCCCTTGATTTTTAGTCATCCAAGTCGTGTGCCAGCGAGCTGAGCTACGTCAGACAATCTTTGTTCCTTGCAAGTACCGCAGCCTCGGATTAAATATGGCGTTAAAAGCTGCACTACTTTTCTTTTGAGTGTTGGGGCCAGAATGAGTGTTGCAGACCCCAGAATGCTTCATTTCAGAGGGAGGCAGCTGATAGGTTAATGTTCTCACACATCAGGTTCTAGATAGGGTTGGGGGTTACTTGGCTCTATAACTCACCTGGTGATATATCTCAAATATCTATAAATCTAGCAATTTAGAACAGGAAGAGCTTTAGCAATAGTATTTTCAAAGATTTTAGTCTCTTGATGCTTCAGTCATTTCACGGAATCACAGAATATTGACTTGGAAAGGACCCACAAGGATCACCAGAGCCCAACTCCTGGCCCTGCACAGGACCAGCCCCAAGAATGACACACGTGCCCGAGACCACTGTCCAAATGCCTCTTGGGCTCTTGTCGGGCTTGGTGCTGAGCCCTGGGGAGCCTGTTCCGGTGCCCGAACACCCTCTCGGTGAAGAACCTTTTTCTAATACTGAACTTAAGCCTCCTCTGACACAACTTCAGGCCATTCCCTCATGTCTACATTTTCCACTTGTATTTATTAACCATGTCTTCTACAATAAGCACTGAACTTAGACTCTACGCTTTCTACCTCAAATTCCACAACTTTCAAAATGATGGTACAAATAGTGGCAGGTTTGGTACTGAGGGGGTCATTGCTGACAGTACTGCCAGGCATTCAGTCTGCTGCACTCCTGCCACTGACTTCCCTCAGGCTTCCATCCTGGATGTCAGGTTTCCATCCTGGCTCTCGCTACTGTCTTTGCCTGCCCTCGAGCTTCCATGCCAGACATCAGGTTTCTGTGGGCTGCTGAGCACTCACCCAACAGACAGTTCAGAGTCCCAGGCAAGGACCTTGAAGAGCCTGATGACTAATGCAAGAGCAGCAAGCCCACTGTGTCTGGCCACATCACTGAACTTCCCCATTGTTTGCATGATGGTTAGATGAGCACTTAGTTTTTAGTCAATCTAATTATAAACTTTTTTAAAAATCACAGTTTTGTTCTTTATCAGGACTAGATTTGTTCTTGATTGGTTGATGCAGCAGTACCATAGGCCTGTCTTTTTTTGACAAAGAGGTAGAAACCAGCAGACTTGAGCATCACCTGAGTGAAAGCAAAGTGCAGGTGACCTCTCTAAATGCATGCAATTTGGGAGGAATTCCTTTAGAACACTTGCAGTTGTATAGCTTGAGAACTCCCTCTGACATTTTCATGTTACTGCTGCTGAAGGTTAATGTGAAAAATCCGTGCTGTCCAATTTATTGCCCAGTAAGTGCAACATGGTTTATATTATCATAGTTTTATTCAGGGTTGGAAGTGGTTGGAAATAAAAGAAGAAGCAAAAAAAGACCAATGAAGGGACAATCCAGTGGGACTGAAAGATGTCACCCTGCAGTTTAAATCTGTTCAGTCATGATTTGAATGGTCTACCTTAGGTACTACAAAAATATCAGAGGAAAAAGTCTGTAACTGTTTTCATTTTTTAACTTACAATTCTTAGAAGTGCTGTAGTTCATTTTGCTACAAAAATTAAGGTTGATTTGTTTGTTTTTCAGATCAGTTAAATTGCTAATGAGTACTGGCAGCAGTGAAGAAGATATAGATGACATTATTGATGAAATCTGTAATGACAGCAGCTTTACCAAAACACCTTCGGTGAGTAGAGTTTGGAGAAATGCAGAATGGATCACGTTCAACAATGGAAAGGAAAGCATCATAAGCTGAAATTTTTAAGGAAAAAATGAACTAAAACAAGCTGTAGAATAAACTTGGAAAAATGCAACAATACTGTAGTGAGAAGCAGGAGGGATATAAAGAGATGTTCTTACCTAGGCAGTAACAGGCAATTAAAGGAAATGCTAGTTCAAGATAGAGCATAATGTCAAATATCGCAGAATCACAGAATGGATGCAGGGCTGCCTAGAGCCAATTGCCCAGGTCTGTGTCCAAATGGCTTTCAAATATATCCAAGAATGGAGACTGCAGCCTCTTCAAGTAAGGTGGTTCCAGTGTTTGACCGCCCCCACAGGAAGTTTTTCACATTGTTTAACTGGAAATTCTTGTACTTCAATGTGCACCCATCACCTCTTCTCTCAGTGAGCCCCACTGAGAAGAGTCTGACTACTTTATTTTTCCCTGACTTTTTTTTTAATACACTGCTGAGGTTTTCCTGACAATTATCTTCTCCAGATTAAACAGTTCCAACTCTCTTAGCCTCTACCTCTATGTTAGATGGTCTAAATCCATAATCACCTTCATGGTGCTTTCGTGGGCCCATTCTATTATGTCCATGTCTGTTTTGTCCTGGGCGTAATGCTCCAGTTTATGAGGTCATCTGGAATACTCTGTCGAGGTCTGGTCTCTCAAACACAAGAGGGAGGTGGACCTACTGGAGTCCAGCAAAGGCCCATGGAGGTGGTTAAGACTGGAGTATTTCTTGCATGAGGAGAGGCTGAGAAAGCTGGGGCTGTTCAGCCTGGAGAAGAGAGGGCTCCAGGGGGATTGTATAAATGTGTGTAAATACCTGGGTGTAGTAAAGAAGGGGCCAGACTCTCCTCTGTAGTGCCCAGTGACAGGACAACAGGCAATGGGCACACACTGACACACGTGAAATTCCACCTGTACACAGAAGGACACTTTTTACTGCAAGGGTGGTCAAACATGCGAGCAGTCGTCACTGAGGGGTTATGGAGTCTCACTCTGTTGAGACCTTCAGAATGCGGCTGGACACAGTCCTTGGCAAGCTGCTGAAGCTGACCCTGCTTTGAGCAGAGGAAGGTCCCTTCCAACTGAAATGATTCTGTGATTCTGTCTCACCAGTGCTGAGTACAGAGGAAGGATCACCTCCCTGGATGTGCTGGCATCATCCCTCCTAGTGTAGCCCAGGATGCTGTTGGTCTTCTATGCTGCAAGGGCACACTGCTGGCTCACAGTCAACTTTTTATTGACAAAATGTCCCACAGCCTTTTCTGCAAAGCTGCTTTCCAGCTGCTCAGTCCTCACTGTGTTCTGGTGCATAAGGATTATTCCTCCCCAAGGGCAGTAGTTTGCAGTTCTCCTTAGATGAACTTGAACAGATTCCTCTCAGCCCATTGCTGCAGTCATTTGAGGTCATTATTCATGGCAGCACAGTCGTCTGACACCACACAGTGCTCCCCGTTTTGTATCCTCTGCAAATGACTTCTCTTGTTTCACAGCAGGAGATGGAAATGAGGCTGCACTATTACATTGTCAAGACAGTCGGAGTGATAGAAGACATTGAAATACTCATTTATGTATCAGCAGTAGACAATTGTGTTATTTATACTTCACAACCCCTTGTGCAGATTCTCTTATTTTCATGAGGGGTATTGTTTTCGCTTTGTTTGTCTTTCTTTTTTTACAGAGTGGCAAATTCAGAGCCAACAAAAAACACTTGTATACCACAAAACATACATCTGAGGGTGAGAGAGTTATGTCAGTACATTTGTATAATTTCATCATTTTATATCCCTAAAACTTTTAGAATTCTAATATTCTGGAATTCACATAAACTGGTTTTTGTACAGCAAATAAACTTTTCAAAGACACTTTATCTTTTTGAATAATCTAAGTTCTTGGTGTGTTTTAATGAAGGAAAAGCTCGAAAACATTGAGGGAGAGGGCTCCTAAATTGTTTTTAAAAGCAAAATTATTGAAAGGAAGGCATGAAATACTAAGTCTCAGTTGTAAAGTCAAAGTGATCATGTGGGGCTGAATTCTTTCAGGCAGAGCTGAAAATTCAGTATGGGAAGAGAAGCCTTGTTTTTGGTTATCTGTTACTTCAGCAGCTTTTGTCTCAAAGAGCCCTGACCAAGAAAATTCCCAAATTCTTAGTCCCCATCTTCTGTGACTGAGATTTTCTGGCTCCCGTTTATTAAGTAAAACAGAATAATGGTATCTTACATTTCTTTTTTTTAATTTCTTTTTAAACAGAAATTGAAGGCTAACTCTGCAAGTCTCATACCTGAAAAAAGTAGTGCTGTTGCACAGACACATGGGAAAAGGTAAGTGAAAAATGTTTTAGCTTATTGGATTTGATTGTAACTTCTTGTCAGTTTAATCATAATTGCTGCTGCTAAACCTGTGTTGACGTTAACTAAGAAAGACACTGAGTACAGAAACATTCTTTTTAAGGAAAAACAAAGATAAAGAGATAATATCGAAGCATTGCTGATGTGTTTTCATTTGGTCAAAATTATTTATTACAAATTTATTAATTAAGTTGTTGAACAACATCTTATTTGCCTTATGGATGCATTTATCAAATGCTGCAATATATAGACCCATGTATATTTGATAGAGAGAGTGATGTTCACAGAATTTTTCTTTGAACATCTTGGTAATGGAAATTTTAAAATTCTGTAGTCAGTTATTTTATAAATAAAATTTCTTTTATAAATATTTTGAAAATATTATTTTATAAATAAACAATATGAAAATTATTTTATCCCTTTTGTAAATTTGTTTTATAAATAATTGTATGTGTTTTATAAATATTTTATAATAGAAATATAGACATTTTATAAATATTCTTTTATAAATATTTTAAACTAGGAGAAGCATTGTACTACTTTATCCAGCCTGTTTTGCTGTAAGTATTTTCTAATGAATCTGTATAGATGCTGTCCAGTGTACCTGGGTGGAAGCACTTCACCATCTGGTGTAGGAACAAATGTTTCAAAAAGGTAGGAAACCTGAAAAAAATGTGCTTTATCATTATTTTTATTCACAGCTGTGTTTCTGTGGTGGTACAGAGTTCTGTATTTGAACTGGGCAGGACAGCCTTATAGTCATCTGAAGAAGGGACTGTCAGTAACTGCAGTTGAAGTCAACTGGTCCCTTCCAGTCCCCTGTTGTTGACCACTAGATTTTTTTGTTTGTTTGAATGTTGAAAGATGTGTGCAAATGAGACATTGAGCTCCAAAAATTAGTAACAAGTACTTAAGGAAATTGCTGCTGCATTGTTATTTTTCCCTGCTTCTCTTCATCTTTCTATGTAATGCCAACTATGTGACTTAAATCAGTGGGCTGGTTTAAATCATCCCAGAACCTGAAGTGAAAGCAGTAAGAGTGCTTTGCAACTGTGAATGAATTAAGTAGGAGAAATACTTTGAAGATTTATCTACAACATCCTATAGAACATGATTGCATTTCCATGTGGAATTTTTTGTAGAAAGTAATTATGTACTTGATGCATATTTGGGTGCTGGTCAGGTGCTGTACCAGTGAGGAAGACCAAAGAATATATCAAGAGAATATTAGTTTATTTTCTGTATTCAGTGAGGTTAGGAACCTGTAAAAGTAATACATGTTAAATCACATAACATAATGAACAGGCCAGAGATGTAAAACCATTAAGATTAGGTAACATTGCTTCTAGTATCTCTCACTGAGAGCTGTACTTTAAAACAGTTATGATCTGGGTGGCTTCTCTGATTGTAATAAGCTCTTGGAGCTTTTTGTTCTTTTTCGACCAGAACGTGTGATCAGCTACGTTGTACTGCGTGCGACTTTCGTGTGTCACTTTTCGATGACTACATCTGGGATCAGACCTGTGATTATCTTTTTTTCAGGTATGCCTGAGGTGGGTTTGGTATTAGTATTGTGCAACTGTATCTTGGGGCTTGATAAGAGCAGGAAGGGTGAAAAGTCCTGAACACTGCTGTGTTACCTAAAAAGGAGCATGTGTGTGACCTGTTTGAGGTGGGAAAGTCTGTGGGGAGGGGGAAGCAGTGTCTCCTATAATCTGTTTTTATCCATTTCCATTTCTTCTCCCATCACTCTCCCTCTCTGCTTTTAAAAAGAATTCAAGTTTTATGAATCAAAAGGCAACTTTATTGCTGAAATAAGCAGATAACCCATGGTGATGGGTTGGCCTCTGCTATGCCGTTGCAGGGTGCCTACAAAATGAATGCAGACTGTTCAGCATGTGCTTCTCGCCACATCTTCAGTCATACTGTGACTGTTTCAAGTCAGATTTTTTTTGTTTTCCAGTATGAAGTATTATGCTGTCATGTTCAGTGAAAATCAAATAGCTTCATTTCTCAGGAGATTTCTTTCTTAAAGCAAGGTGTGGTTAAATGATGGGGTGGGATTTTTATTTTGTTGTATTGTGATGTCTTTGACTTTAATTCTTTAAATTTATTTTGAAGACTTAAAATTAAGGAGTTCTTGTTTCCATTTTCTCTAAAACTACATCTAATGCCAGGCAGACTTAGTGAAGAGTAGTGTAGTACACATGCTCCTAATACAGACCTCAAATTTGGATTCCTTTTTATTTTAGTTCAGTCTCTGCATATGCCTGTTAACTGATGTAGGAGTATGTGCTTGGGCACCAAGGGATTCAATAGCTGGAGTAGAACAGTAATGGGAGACATCAGTTCCTTTTCCATTATTTTTCCTGTTTTCCATCTTTGGTTACTCCTGTATTTTCTTTCCAGTATCAAACTTTGTATTCTCTTTGAATGCCATTATTTTTCCTATTGCTTAAAGTAGCATTAAAAATATAGGGGTGCACTAGTCTCCTACGATGAGTTTGGTAGCGAGAGAGGTTAAACAGAAGTAGGATTCTTTAATTTGCCCGAAGTCTAAATTATTCTGCTTATCAGATCTTGAAATTAATAAATTTAAAGTTTTTTAAAAGTCATTAGTATCAGATACTTGTAACTTTGATTAAAATCTGTAACCTTTAGCATGTATTTATTTTGTCAAACATGAATTTTAGAAAGCAAACTTGAAGATTGAACATTTGCCTTCCACCTGAACTCTTTTTCTAAAAATTCTTCCCTTGATGCTTGTTTTGGGTTTTCTTTATTTAGCTGGGTTAGTTAAGGTTGTTTTTGAGCAATTCAATGTCCAGTAATTGATGGCCAGGAGGAGGTCTTGGGAGCAGACATAGCTAAAAGCTAGATTTTCACTTGGCTTTTTTGAAACACCTTTTTTTTGTCATAGCCATGCTGAATTTTTATTTGTTGTAGTCAATTCTTGCACAGGAATTTTTTGATGTACATTCTTCCCTCTTACAGCCATTTCAGTCACTTTAACAATCATCCTGAGTAACAGTTCCTGATAAAAAGTTTAACTCTATAATTGTACTCGTTCTACATAGCAATTTTTACAGTAAGTTTGATAAAAGAAATACATTTTTGCATAATTTCCTATCATGAGAATTAACTGTGCCTGGTTTTCTTCCCAGCTGTTTCTCTGGAGGCTGACACAGAGTGTCTAAACCCAACAGAGACCATTGCTTACAAAAATATCAACCTCTAGTTGATTGGGAACACAGCAGCTATGGACTGAGAATGGTCTTGGGAATGGATTCTGTTCAATTTAAATATATCCCTAAATTCATGACAGTGATACTCAGAAGTGCCCCTAAGAGCTTTTCTGATTTGAAATGGCCTTGTGGATCTTTTTTCTGTAAAAGCTGAATTTGCTTGTTTGGCAGGAACAATATGCCTGAGCTCAGCAAACTAAGAGCAAAGATGATAAAGAAGAAAGGAGCACGAGCGTATGCTTGTCAGTGCAGCTGGAGATCCATTGATGAATTAACTGACCTCCAAACAGAGCAGCAGCTTCGGTGGGTTTGTGGTAAACATCGATAATGAAGTCTTGTGTCTGATACCTACTTGTGTGGACACAGGTGATAAATTCAGTTTCCCAGTTTTCTGAGAACAGGTGGAAACCTCAATACTCATATCTAGTAATAGATTATAAAACCCAGATTTCAACCTGAAAACCTGTTTTTTTCAATGTAACTGTCTTCCAAGCAATGCAGGGAGTTGCATTATTAGAAGAAATAATTCTGAGGCTTTCTGGAAGCTAAATGAAGTTAAAGCTCACACTCAGAAGTGTTAAAGGAAAAGAGAAAATAACAGACCTGGGCATGAGCAAAACATCTTGATACCATTCCTCATATCTAGCAGAGAGCCTTTTTTCCCATATCTGTAGAATCTTGGATTCAAAGTGGTAGGTTGGGACACAGCCATGACACACAACCATCTGAATTTCTGCACGGAAATCAATCGCGTTCTTCTGCTTTGCTCATAGATGGTAATGAGTGAGTGGTTATTGCTCTCTAAAAAAGTTACTGTGGGATCAACTCTCACCTCAGAGGTTGCAGCACACCCCAAAACTTTGCTTTCTTTTACCCACCAGTAGCCAAAAACTGCAGGTGCTGAAAATTTTCTTCCAGTTTCTACTGCTTTCTTCAGAGCACTTTCCTCTGACTAAGCACTTTTACCACAGTGAATTTCTCTTCAGCCTTCAATGCAGGAGGTGAACAAGTTATTGTGCAATTATTAAATACTGTGCAATTTTAAAGAGATTCTGAAGGGCATTCTATCAATATTTTCAAGCAAAAAAGGGTCAGGATTTTAAGCAAAAATATATATCCTCACTGAGTTTGAATTTAGATTTTTTTTTCAGTTTCACTTAGCTTTCACTTCAGCTTGTCTTTAAAATACCATGTATTCAGAAAGTGTAACTGTCCTGTTTTAACACACTTCCTTCCCCCAGTAACATTATTACTTGGTAAATCATCTTGCTTACAGTCACTATCAGTGTAGTTTATGAGCTCTTTCATAGAGAAGATAGATTTGAATTTTATGCAGGGAGGTAAGAAAAAAAGGACTACCTACATTTGCTATGTTTAAAAGTGTCTAAAAATGGGAAGTCTGTCAGTATTTTTGCTATGCAGTATGTGTACTACAGATAAATTCAGAATTACTTACTTTAGGCAATTCTAGCTATACAAAGCAATTTATTCTTCTGTGAAGTCTTGCTCATGGTTCTCACTGTATATTTGTTATGTTTCTGAACTTTTCCAAAACAATTGCATGATCTCTTGAATCTGTTGCTCTGTGAAAGAGCAGATCTTGCTAGTGACCAGAGGCATAATGTGCTCTGCATCCTGCTTACCTTCCCCTTCCGTGAGTGCTTATTGTAGAACCTACACTTTTTGTAGGACCAGCACTCTGCCTGGGAGCCCTGGCAGTGCTTCTTTAGCGCTCCAGATGCATCTTCAAGTGCCACATGGAGCCTTGCTAGTAGAGTCAGAGGTGAACTGGCTTTAGAGAGGTACTACTTGGCGTAATGGTGGAGACTAATTTAGGGCATGTATTGTTACCAATGAAATTGGTATTTCAGGCTGAAGTTTCAACTTCTAGAGTCTAAAACTACGAGTTCAGGAAACCAAGAGACCCAGTGACCAGTTGATTAATGCTCAGTCAGCTGCCTGCTTGCCTTTCTGTCCTTTGTGAAGAGCTTGCCCTGGTGTGGGCTGAGTGCAGTGAGTGTTCCTGAGTTTTCTTCAGGTGGGCCTGAATGATTTCCATGCCCAGAAAACATCAATGCTGAGCATAAGAGAAGAATCCAGCAGTAGTTAACAAGCTCTGGGAAAGAAGAAATCTGCTCTTTATTCTTCTTGAAGAATGCATTTCAAAAAGTGCTAAATTGCCTTGGCTTGTCTGTTCTGAGGCTATTTGAAACTCATGACCAAGTAGTCCCACAGGCTGCTCTTTTGGCTGGATTTGCACCAGAACTTGTGCCACAGTGTAGGAACAAGTTGGGCTTGCAAATTGTGAGCAAGAAATGGGGAAAACCCTAATACCCATCTCAGTTCACGAGACCAAGTCTTACATGACTTGAAAAAGGAACATGTCTCCTTTACCCTGAGCATTCCCTTGAAATAATCAGGCTTACTCAGGTGTAGTTAATTGTTTCTGGCCATGGTCAGAATGGTGGGATATGACAGCTCTTTGTCCAAGGGAAGCTATAAACAGGTGCAGAAATAGTGCATGTTGTATTGGTTTTCATTACAGAATTTACTATATTTTTAGGTTTGAGAATAGTTACTAGGTCATTAAATACACTTATTTTATTGGAAGGAGGAGCAATATTAAGATCTGATTTCCTTTCCTTTGCTTTCTTCAGTTAGAAATCACTTCAAAGTCCTCAAATGAAAAGAAAATGAAAAAAAAAGAAGATAAAATTATAGCTTTTGTTCATTTTATGAAGGTACTGTCAGATTGCACAAAGTTTACAAGGTATAGCCCAGACCCTAAGTGATGTTTCTATGTCAGTTATCCAAGATAGCTCAGATTATGTAGAGAATCTGTTTAAGAATATGGAAAGAATTCTGTGTAAGAATGGCATTCAGCAGTTGTCAAATGGAAGTACTGAAGCACAGTTTTGCTAAGTATAAATGTGTCCGTTGTTTTCCTCCAGTATTTTGCTTTGGAAGTAAAAATAACATTTCCATTTTGCGAAATGGACAAGATGAAAATTTGTGACTTTTATTTTGCTTAGGTGATATGCTTGAAAATTTTCTACCCTGCAGCATTAGTCTGCAGCAGATCCCTCAATCTCAGCAAAACAAAAGCCATAAAGGATGATAAAATTAGAATCCATGCAAAAGCATTCACATGGAAATGCAGTCAGTGGTTTCATCTCATACCAGTTTTTCTAAATCTGTGTTCCTGCAGTATTTCTGGATAGGAATGCCATTCAGATGTACTTAGTACATTTTTATAGCTTTTCTTCATCAAATTTTAATGTGGTGTTCTGACTATATTTCACTTGACTTACCTGCAAACCATGAAGAGTGTCCAACCCAGATGCTGAATATAGCTCAGAAGAGTCATTATTAGGGATTAACTTACAGAAGTATAATAGCATTACATATTGCAAGCTCTGCACTGTATTATATTGAATAAAGATTTCTTTTTTTCCAAACACCTATTTTAGTTATGTACCAAAGGTATTCTGCAAATCTTGCCACTTGCTGAAAGACTGCCACTTCCCTTGTTTCCTGACATGTGAGTCTTTGGGTCATGTAAGCAGCACATGTGGTAGTCACACAATAGGAGAGGGATGGTGTTGGGAAGATGTGTAGGCAAATTTTTCTTCCTGCCAGGCTCTTTTTGCACAAGACCTCACCAGTTTTGTCTGTTGTATGACACCCAATAACCACAGACAGGTGGGAGGTGGAGTAAAGGAACATCAGGTGCTGCTCATTTGTGAGGGCCACATCCAGTGTCTGGGGTTTGGCATCTGTGTTTTGAGAAAACTACTTTTCAAATGTCAACACTTAATAAATTGAAACGTTGGAACAAATCTGAATTGTGTGTTGCATAAATTTTACTGTGGTGTTCCTATCCAAGAGAAGCCTTATAAAAATTATGTAGCACCATATTTTCTGTTGGAAGAGTTATGATATGCCCTTAGTACAAAAAATGTTGTCCACCTCATAAAAAGCAGTAAGTCTTGTGTTTTCTCACATCAGTAGGAATGCAGCAAACAGCAGAGAATTATATAAGCTCTAACCTTTTTTTACCAGATAACATGAGGAGAGCACATTAAATTATAGAGAGCCCATGAAGGTAGATGCATTTGCCAGTTTTCTTTATGTTGGCCTAGGATAAAAGGTGGAGCCAGCTGCTGTGGAAGGAATCAATCAAGGAATCACAGGATTTGCTGTGGTTCCTTGGATCTTACTGCAGAAAACTCTTTTTAGTACCTGGGATGAGTTGCTCTGTGTATGGGAGTTGGAACTTGTTTCTCCACCATCGATAAATGCATGTATACATGTATGCCTGGCACACGTTACAGTAACAGGCATGAATACTTCCTGTACCTCATTCTGAATTTGGACTCCAGGCATTGCTGCTATTCAGGCAATAATTATTTCCCTGACTTAATGAGCAGTGTGAACTCCATGAGGACATACAGAAACCACCCGCTGCCTAAGGAGTACTCCTGACTTACTTACGACTTACAGTGTCACAGTGCACCAGTAGAAGGTAGTACTTACGAGTGTTCACTCACACTGACAACTTTTTTTCTCTCAAGATGTGCTTTAAAAGTTCTTGATCGGGGGTAATATGTGATTATACAATCCAGTCTGCAGAGGGCAGAGCAGCACCGCCGAGTGTTTTTCTGGAATAATGAAAGTTTACTTTCGACGAACTGAGGCTTCTTGCATTTGCCTCCTACTAGCGTGACTGTAAGTGGGGTAGTAAGACCTGTAGTAGCTCCACTTGATTTTTGCATGACTTCATGCAAACGGTCCTCAAATGGTCCTTGACCAATACTGAAGTAGATTAACTTTTTTAGCTGTCAGCTAAACAAATGTAAAAAACTCTGTTGTGTGTATGTAGGTATGTATGTATCTATGTATGTTTATCCTCCAAGAACATCAGTAGAAAAATCAAGTCACAGGATTTACCTTTCACTCTGCCCAAATTAATTTTCCATGAAAATGTCAATTTTGGCAGGTAGATGCTATGTATGTTAGGATCTTCTAATACTGAATACAAAATTTATACAGCACGTCACCCAAGATGAACTCTTAAAAAGGAAGTAGTATGTCTAAGGTTTAGAAATAAAAGAATTGTTCCTGTCTATGTAAGAAAGCAACGTAGACCAGAGATGGTGCAGAGCAGTCTGAGATACAGCATGAGAATTGTCCAAAGACCTGCATCCTGCCGTATATCATCCATGAACCACAGCTGAGGTTTGGGTGATCTCACTTTTGGAACTCTTTTCTGGTTCTTTGGGAGTCCAGAAGGTTTTTGTGTACAAAGAAGATTTATAGTGAGTGGAAGCCAATATCATCTTGGATAACCAGTGAAGCTGTGTCTGTTTCTGCAGAAGTCATGATGTGCTTCTAACTAGAAGTAGTAACATATCTAAACCATAAACTAGAGTTTGCTAATTTTACTGATAAAATAGGGAATATTATCTAAATTTAGCCTAGTTACACCATGGGTGAGTGATCTCTGCAACACTTCGTTCTTTACTTACTTTCTTCTAATAGGAGAAACAATTAAAAAGTTTAGTCGAGCATATCTGGACACGTAAAGCAAGTGCACACTGTGAGAGGTTTCAGATAGAAAAGTTTAGTGAAGGCATTTTTTCAGGCAAGAAGTAAGCCATTTGTTTTTGTTTGCTTCAAACACCTAAGTGAAAGAAATAAAAATAGCATGCTGCAGGGAGAAGTTCAAATGCCCACCATTTGCCAAAACCAAGGACAAAACTTCACATTGGGGATGTTCTTTCTAGGAATATGTTTAACATTGCAGTTCCACAGACTGGCCCAGAAGTTGGTTGTGAATCCATCCTCCCATCCCTGCTTAAGGGTTTCCTGTGGTATTTCAAAACCTGTTTCCTGGAGATAGGTTTTAGAGACAAGAGCTAACATAGATATTATATTTAGATATAGGAGCTAAGATATTCAGGGCTTGTAAAACCCTCTTAGCTAGTAGTTTATAACTGTTACTCAAATATAAGGAAAATATCTTGAAGTTTTTAAAGATACTTTAATGTAACTGAAACCCGTTCAGCCTCAGAACTTTTTGACAGAGAACTGCGAAGCAGAGAAAAGGAACGCATTTTCATACTGGTCAAACTAGCACATAATGTGCTAGCTCCTTAATGGCTAAATTCCTCTATTAAAAAAATGTGATTGCCTACAGAGGTGAAAAAAATGTTCACTCTTGAATGGTGACAGAGTATTTATAAAGTATCCATAGAATTTTTCAATCCCTATTTAAAGGTAAGCAATATGGCCTTACTCTAACACTGCAATAAACATGATAGTGTGCATAAATCTTTCAGCCAGGAGCTTTCAGATAGTCAGCAATCTGAGTGTGCTCAGAAGCCCATGTCCTGACTGCACCAATGTAAACAGCATTCACAGGAAGGGAGAAGCAGCTTCCAGAGACAGGAAGGTTGAATTTAGCATCAAACTCCTTATCTAGGCAGAACGGGCTGCTCAGGATGCTGATAAGAAAAAGTGTATAAAGTGCTACAGCAGCCTGTGATAGCTGTCTGGCCCTTCCTGGGAAGACCATTCTCATCAGTGTAATCAGAGTACAATCGTACACATGCACATTGGTTTAGGAAGAGATTATAACCTGGGGCCAGTTATCCAAAATAATACTTACTATGGTGTATTATGGTCTCATTCAGTCTGGGTTATTGTCACTTGCAGGATGCGACTAATCTGCATGCCGAAGTAGAAGGGTGTGTGTCTTTCAAAAATAAAAACTTTGTCAAAGAGTTATTATTAGTCTTACTATCTATAAAGAAATATAAGCCTTTCCTGAATCCTAATATGCATTGCAATATCTGGTTTAATTTTTAGATCACAGGTTTTATATCAACGCTGGCATGACTCTGGTTCCAGCTCTTCAGAGATAAAAGGTGCTGCAGCATTGTGTTACGTGCTTTGGATCAGTGAGCTGTCTTGTTTATGAGTGGCAGATAAGTGGTTTCCAAACCTTGTTTGCAGTGTAATCAGTTGCTCATTAACATATGATGCCAAGTTTCCTTTTGATTTCTATGTATATCTTGGGAAATCCATCTGCCCTGAGCCTACAGCACAGCAAGGCACCATTTCATCAACATGTACTCCTTAGTGGATGAAGTGAACTTAACACAAAATTGTAGCATTCTCCACATTGATTATTCTATGAATTATGACTCTTAGTTCTCACATCTTGCCCAAAGAATACTGAGAAATTATTTTGGATTTTATTAAAATTTTTTTCAAGCTAAAATTGAGACCTGGAAACACTTTAGAGTGGTCTTTTAGTTGCATCTTCCCACATATGTCTGAAACATCTTTTTCTCTTCCCTTCCTCTTCCCTTCCCCATCCCCTTTCCCTCCCTTCCCTTCCCCTTTCGCTTCCTCTTCCCTCCCCTTCTCCTTCCCTCTTTTCCTTTCACTTTCCTTTCTAAATCTATATTTTATGCAGTTCCAGTGAGAAAGACTGGAAATGATTAAACCATGAAAAAGGAGAGTGGTATAGAAGAATCTACCCATGTCCTAAACAGCAATAAAACATATCTGTCCTGGGTCACTGCAAAGAGAACATTCTGAATATGAACTGCTAAAACAATTCAAGCCAAAGAGATATTGGGGTCCATCTGTTCTGCTAGCTGACTGTGGGTACCACACATCACCTATCTCTTGAGCACGGGAGGACGCAGTGACACAGCTGTCAGCAGTCTTAGCACCCAGAGTATCCAGCCAGGTGCTCCACACCAGAGTTGCTTGGGTGAGCTAAAATCTTTAATCACTCTGTTTTTGCAAAAGAGTTTTTCCCCCGTGGTATATTGGAAATCCCTCCTAAAACCTGGAGAACATTACTTCTTTATAAAGAATATGTTTGTAAAGTGGATAATTTCCAGATGTGAAATCATTTGGCAGACCTTGCAATAACAATTCACTGTTCGGGGTTCTCAGCCAGTGCTGGGCATGTGGTTACCTTGGGTATTTTCAGGATCCATAGTAAGGCAAATGACACCTTTAAATAGGGGAAAAACAAACAGCGTAATAGGCACCTCGTGGCAGAGAGCACCTCATCAGGTTTGTCCCAACACATTCTCACGTCATTGTTCAATAGGGTAACAGGCCATAAAAGAATGAAGCAGCTACTTTCCTTTTCTGTTAGATGTTGCAAGTTACTCATATTTCCTGTTCTGCTATTTAAAGGACTAAGGGCCGAAAATGGGAGTTCATTAACTTGTCTGAAATGAAATATTTTCCTGTCTTTCTACAGCCACGTTCAAATGAACAGAGGGCTGGAAGGCATCTCCGAGAAGCGGGCAGTACCTTCTGCCCTGAGACAGGACTACCCCTATGGGAAGCTTAGGCTAAAACCAGGTGCAGGTTGCCACCAGAAATCTCCCTTAGGTCTGTAGGCAAGCTGCATATAGTGTACATCAAAGAATGAGAGACCACGTGTTTCCATGCCAGCTGTTCACTGGGTCCAGGGAGAGACAGAAGGAACACCCCTGTTTCCCTGCAGCCTGGGTTGGGCTGTGTTTTAACCAAGAACACAAGGATGTGGGAGAATGCAAGAGAATTGCAATAAGCTAACACCAATGGGATTTAGGCACTTGGTATTTTTGACGGTCATACTTCAACTGAGCACATTCACACTTCAACCATTTAAAAATAAAACATTGCTTCCCACATTTTTTTTCTTTCCTGTTGGCTGTTGTTTTCTTTACGGACTTGAAACTAAGCTCATGCATCCTTCAGAAAAAAAACTTATCTCTCTTTGGGTGGCCTGGGAAAAGCTTAGGGCATGCTTGCAATGCAAACTTTGAGGAAGTAAATTTAGTTTCTCAATGAGTCTCGCCAACTCAACTGTCACATTTGACAACCAAGCTTCTGCACTTTACATGGAGAGAGAGCTCTTCTCTGGGGCATGCAGTCCAGTGTTGTGGGTCCTAATGTAGCCTTGGGCCCCAGGAGGTCACAGGCCACATCTAAGAGGCCCAAGAAGGGTAACTAAGAAAAGTAATTCTATTGTCAGCAGCCTCAGATTTTCTGTGCTGGAGACTACTCCTGGGGTGAAAAAAAGAGCAAGTTTGCAGATTGGAAGAAAAATCTGAGAGCAAGGGAGGCTGCAGCAACTGTTGTGTTTTTCAAAATAGAGAGGCAAATCCTTAATGAAATGCAAAGATGTTTTCAGAAAAGTATTTCCACTCTAATATATTCTGATTCAGCAGCAATGTGTAGACTACAGACCACTAACATAATGGGCACAAACATCCTCACATGAGTTGCTGCCATCCAGGTAGGTGTGAGTGAGCACTGAGGAGTTTGCTCACTGGAAAAGCACACCTGAGGAGCACCCCTCATTTTTGTAATTATACACTAGGAAGTTTTACCATATGGCATTAACCCATCCTGCCAACTCTGGGGCTCCGTTTTTCTTTCGTGCATCTTAAATACAAAGAAAGGGGCGCCCACCAGGAGCTCCAGTGCTTGCTGCCAGAAGAGTAGCAGTGGGTTTCATAAGGGAAGGAGATGGAGGATGCTGCCTGTGAAATTAAGACACTTCCACACCTTCTCTTCCCCTAAATCCCACACCAGTAGCAGGGATTTGGGGCTCTACCATGTAAGAAAAAGGAGTCTGTCAAGTCACAAGTGCACTGTGCCTAGGGAAGACAGATGTCAACAGCCAGAGACAGGGAAAGATAAAAGGGAGGAGACAGGCAACACCTTTTTAGAAGTTTGAGGAGTGTAAGTATTCACGTGGATTGCTTACCTTTTAAAATGTCTCCATAAACTGCTAGCCATTCAAAAAGGAGAATTAAAAATCACACCTCTTAGCGAGAAAAGCAAAAGAAGGTAAAGAATCTAAGAGAAAAAGCTACAGCCAAAGCCTTGAATGAGTTTGAATAAAATGTGGTCCTGACACAGAGATTTTTACATCTTACAGCCTTGAGAAATTATCTTCCTTTGATTCATAAAATAAATCAACATGATACAAACAACATCAGGAACTTAATAGTCTTGAGGGGAGTTGATGCTAAAATAAGGTGTGCCAGCCCTGAAATGCCTCCTGACTGTGGTTGTGTAATAGGGATCAGTAAAGCACTTCTTCAGAGCATTAACCTGAATTAAAGGATGAAACAACTGGGTGGCTGAGTAGGGATCAAGCGACACTCCTGCTCACTGATGAGGCCTTGATAGAAGGATTAAGGAAACTGCAAGATGGTCATTTAAATATGGAAACTCCCACTGAGGAGCACAGTGGAAAAATCCCTTTTCCTAAAAGGGATTTCTGCTCCCTGCAGGACAAGCCTGGCTCTCAGGCAACTGCAGCTGGGGAGAAAGGGATTCGAGGGGGTTTCAGCATCCGCACTCCATCACATCTGTTGTACCCACTGCTTGGAGGGCATGGCTCAGTATGGCCCTGCTCACCCCACAGGTTGCAGTGACTCTCCACAGAGCCAAGCAGCACTTTCCAGGGAAGGCAGATGGAGGAAGTATTAGGGACTGCTGCAAAACCAGTTTATTGTGTCTATTATCCAGCTGCATCAGGAGTTACATACCTAAATCCCTCCTCATCACGGCAAGGCAATGTTCCCCGCGCAAGGCTGCTTGTTGTCAGTAATCCTCTCAACTCACTGTTCAAATACAGCATCCAGCAGTTGCTGCCACGCCATGGAAGAAAGGTGGTGTGCTCCACATAGAGCCTGACCATCAGCTGGGGTCAGGCCATGTGAACCAGGGCAATGCCTGGCACCGCTGCTCCTTCCTGCCAGAGCAGAGGCAAGGCCACACACACCAACAGGATGCTCCGCATTAAATCCTAAGCCTTTCAACTGAATTATTCCAGAATATTCTTGGGGGTCTAAAATCTGAATTTAAGCAATAGCATGTAGATAAATGCCATTTGTTTGAGCTGAACCCACCAGCTTTGCTTCAGTTTGAGCGATACCTCAAAGAAACCAAACTCTCCATGTGCTTTGCAGCTTTGGAATAGATTTAAGGTGCTGCTGCCTGCACAGGGCCTGTAACACTCTGTGACCTTGCAGAGCTGCCTTATATATGGCACACAGGATGACCTTAACCCTCTCATCTCCATGATAACACACTAGATAGGCTTACTGCAGGGAGAGCCCACTGGGCTAATACTAGCCTTCAGTAAAGGGAAGACTGGTCCCTGTGTAATTGTGTTATAGTCTGGAATTAAGAGAAGAATGAGTCAAAGGTCTTGCCCACTAGATGAGGGTTTTGAAGGTCCCAAATATTGGCTCACTCTTTTTTCTTACTGCACTGCCAGCTCTCCCCTCATCATCACGGCTAGGCTTTGTGAACGAAGATTTGGGACAGCTCTCCTCTGCTGCTGAAGTTAAAGCAGCTCCATGGTTTTGTTGTGGTGACTTTCATGCCTGTAACATCTTGATGGGAATGACCAGGGCTGGCACAGACATACCTCCTCAGCAATCACCACTGCTCACTTCTGGGGGCTTCTCTCAACACTTGCTCCCAGCATTGCAACAGAATATGGTCTGAATCAAATGGTGTATGTATGTATGGCACAGCAGAAAAAAAATCTTCCTTTGCCACTGATTAAAGGCAAAATGAAGATGTTTGGCTGCTGTGTTCCCCTAACTGATCTTTAGTGTCTGTGCATCAAGACATACTATAACTAGGCAAGGCAAGCTGGCTCTAGGACAGCTTCCTGCCAAGACCGGTTTAACATGTGCTGGCGAACAAGTGACTGTGCCTTCACTTGGTTTAGATCATGGTGGCTACATCAAACCAGCTGGGCTGATTTTGCATCATCCCCTTCAGCTCTGTCTAGTGTTATAAAGCCAAAAATAAGAATAGTCAGCCAGACTTTGATACTCTCCTAAGAAAACTAGACTAAGAGTCATACCTCAGGAACTTATCTAAATGTAGGATTGCATAAATTCGACAGAAACAATTAAAATAATTGAAGCTTTTGCAAAACACAGTGCATGCACTCCCACTTGCATTTTAACCCAGTGTCTTTCACACTTGCCCCCAGCATTGCTTGCTCCAGTGGTTTTCAGTATGTACTTCCTCCACCTTCATGCAGGTCACAAAAAACAGCTGAGAAAAGCAGTTTGGCAGCAGGTCTGAATTCCTCTCAGGCAAGGACTGGAAAGCATCTGGGGAAAATGACAGATTTTGAGATAAAATCCCACTGGCTTCTTTAGTTAGCTAAATGCACACATAGCTAAAGCCTGGGGATGAAACCTCCACTCCCTCAGACAACAATGCCTCAGGAGTGCTCTGTCTGGCCATACTAGAGCATGGAGCAGGGATGCTACAGCAGGGCACTCAGTGGTCTAGCTGTAAAGTGGAATCCCACCCTGTCACTTATTTTCCCCATGCTGAGTGCTTAAAAAATAAAAAAATCTCAGCCTCTCACCACCTCACCTCTGCCAAGCCCAGTGCTCAGGTCTGCTGTGATTTCCAGAGCATCACTGTCCAGCTGCAAGCCTGGGTGACCAGCCCCTTCACACACAAGGCACTCCACCAGGGCACTGCCCTTCCCACTGTCCCCTGTCAGCAGATGTGGTTCTACACACAGGACTGAAGGGATATCCACACAGCTATGGTCTGGCATTACAGAGACTCAGCCTTGCTGGTAGGTGGTGAGTTGAACTGTGCTGGCTCTTCTGGGGAGGTTTAGCCAGTGCAGTTCCCAGCTCAGTACCTCCCACAGCTGAAACACAAAACATTGAGGCTGAAGAATTTTAAGTGTGCATCCATGCAAGAAATGCATTGATTATTTTGTAGAATTATACTATCTGAAAGTGTACGCTTCAGATCCCCTCTGAGGCAAATTCTGGAGTAGAGGCACAAGATGGGAGGGAGAAAGGCTCATGGAGGTTTCACCTCTTCATTCTTTAAACCCTATTTTTAAATTATAGTAATCACAGTATCTGATCATTTTCCAGACTGGCAGAACCATTGCCAAAAGAGCAGTTCTCCTTGAAGTGCTTAACTTTTAAAAATAGATAGATTACTTATAGATAACTTCTATAATTATAGATAACTTCTGCCCACTGACATGTCTATTCAGTCACTGTACACTCACCACTTCTTCGATTTGGCAATTTTATAGGAACTGTTTTTGCAGAAGTAAGAAAGTAGCATAAAAAAGTATATTTGCATTGTCTTTACCTGCTTTTAAATTAGTGGTGTTTAACAACCATTGCTCCTACATACATCAGTTGTAGACAAACCAAATGATGTGCTGAAACGTAGCTAAGGAACATGGAAAATATACACAGAAAAATATGTCAGGTAAGAGAAAGTTTGGGATGCTTTGTGTATGTGTATGTCCTTCTACCAAAACAGTATTTAGATATCTCATAAAAGATTGAGTCTGGAGCAAGGAGCTCACCTGTTCCTGCAGTTCTTTTACATTCATTTCAAGCTTTGTGCACGCAGATGTCAATCTGTAGATGTTTTCTCTGGTCAGTGAAGGTACCTGAAGCTCACAAACTTTTCTGTTGCTATCAGAGCAGCTGGGCATTGAGGTAGGTGAGAGACATAGAAATTAACTATCAGGACTGTGTTGTCAGTGCCACTCCCACTTGAACCACAGGCACTTGATGGGGGGGAAACAAGAGATGCTGCAATGAGGAAAGGTGACACTGAGGAGTGCAGGACACAACCAGCAGCTGAGTAGTGGACAGTAGATTGAATGTAACTGATGAAGAAGCTTGAGGAGGCAGCACTTAGCAGAGAAGAAGAGCTGAAGTGTGCATAGGAAATGCAGAACTCGTTCATCTTTTCAGAGGAAACACAGGGAGGGATGGGGACAGATATTTGTGCAAAGGAAACCGCAAGAGATGGTGAGAGATGCAGCACAACAAAGGATGACATTAATGCCCTTGGAGAGGATGACCATGCCAACAGCACTGGAGAGAGGAGGAGATGCTTCATGTCCACGGCAGCATCTTGGAAGAGGTGTGTGAAACACTGAAGTGCTCAGTAAGGGTGAGGGCTGGATGTTCCACAGCACCTGCTCAGCACACTGAGGACCCTCAGCCTCGGCCAACACATCCCTCTTCTCATGGTGGGCAGTGCTGTCCATTTGTAGGGGCAGGCTTTGAGATTCTTACTACCCTTCCTCTCAGTTTTCAGCTACCACAGTACATGGCATGAGCAGTAAGATCTGGAGGACTATCCCACCCTCACTTGGGAGGGAGAAGACGCAAGGACTTGTACTGTTTGTTCCTGCATTAGATGGATACTTCTGTTTCAGAAACTGGGAAGGGGTGTCAGCATATAGCATAGCTGCTGTTCTCCAGATCCCTGGAAGAACTTAGGAACAGGGAGGGAAATTAAGCAAAATCAAGAACCTGTGTCCAACATCCCCCTTGGCATTCCTCATTCTAGCAGCTGGAGACACACTACAAGCAAAGAGCATTACCCCAGTGTACACAAGGTTATGCTGTACTGGGGCATTGCAGAAATCCAGAGGCATCTTCCTCCCACATCCCAGCCATTGAGAGGCTTCATCTACCTCCAGTTGCTTGTGGAGATGAAAAAGGGGTTGAAGCACAAGCTCTTTTTATCTCACCAAACAGAGTAAATAAGATACTTCTAAGCATTGCACATTTAAATTTGTGGAAATTCCTTTTCCTAGTGAACAAAGTAAGGATGATGTATTTCTGCATCATATGATGAGTGCCACATAAGTGTCATCTTTGTCCTTTTCTCCTCTCTGGGGCCCCAGAAATTATGCTGTTCCCCTCAGCACTTGTGTGCACCCCTCCTGTTCTTGATCCTTGGCTCAAAGGCTTTCTCTAAACAGTGAATTTTCCATGAATCCTGTAGCCAAGTGGCCTGCACAGAGGAGTCTTTACTGAATTTTACTGTAAGCGACAGGGCACTCAGAGCAGCAAGTCCCTTTACAACACAGAGGAATGCACAGCCCATGGAGTGCTCTGCCCACCACTGCTTGCTTAGATGTGGAGACTGAAACAACTTTGGACACTGCAACTTTACAAACAGCTTTGAGCTATTTCTGGTTCCCATTAGGAATACTCGGCTTGTAGAATGGAAGCTCAGGTTCTGCAGGAATGAGAAAAGCCAAAAAACCCTGAGAAGCTATGGATGTTTGTTCATTATTTTAGTGTGCTATGCTGCTGGAGATCCCATCTCTGCTACAAGTTAAATAGGATGATCAAAAATGTACAGTGAGCATCCCATTAAAAAATAAAATCCAGAAGCTGGACCTTTAATCCTCAAGTGTGTCTCTGACAGGAATGCCATGACACTGCCAAATACTGGAAAACAGCAGGTAATACCCTTGCCTATATAACACTGTTTTCTTTGCCTTTTTTTTTTTTTTTTAATTTATTCAAAACCTAAGCCCTCTTCTGAAACATCAGCCTGCTGAAAAACACCCTCTAGTCCCACAGAGTGTTCATAACCAGCAGGTGGGTGCAAAATGGGACTGTGAGGCCTGAAGCACCCTGCTCTGGAAGAAACTGCCTGTCTGCCAGACCAAAATCAGTCTCAGATGAGGTGCCATGAAACTGGGGAAAACCACCTGCTGCGCTGGATTAGGTCCCACTTCTGGCCAGGGATGCTCATCAATGCCTCTTTCAGGGCATCAAGTTTAGCACAAGACACCTGAGCAAACATTCCCACATTCCCAGCCTATTTTCACATCCCAGGTTTCCAGATGTTGTTCTCATGTCTCTGTGGATGCCTCCGGCTTGGTAGCTTCCTCCTGTGCACACTGCACATCTTTACCCAAATCTACATGCGTTAGAGTGGGTTTGAGGCAGGTTTAACCAGTCCTTGATGTTTTGGTTGTTCTGCTCAGAGACACAAGCACTGTTTTTATTCACTGGGGAAATAGCTGTAGAACTTGTGGTTTTTTTTAATTAGCATTTCTTTGGTTTTCTTCCCCTCTCAGAAAGACTTTTAAAAAGCAGAATTTCTGTGGCTTCAGCCTCCAGCCCTTCTAAGGTAACTTGCAGTTTCAGCTTCCACAGTGGCTTGCATGCATCACATGGCAGGATGGTGTTCACTGGTGGGTGAACATGAGGTGCTGTATTTAGATTCCCATTTTCTGGGTAAGTAAAGACATGGTGAATAAGGGACATTCCTCTGAGCTTGCAGGACCCTCCCTTTATGCCCATCAGTGAGCCCCTTGCCCCCTGATCTGCACTGCCCCAAAGCTTTTTGAAAGCTTGTGCCTTTGTTGGTGTGGGGCATCACCAGTGTAAATATTAAAACAGCCACTTTGGTCTGCCCAGAAGTTCTGCAAAGCGCTTGTAGAGCAGCACTGCCAGGGGTGGGCTGCCCTTAAAGAGCTGCAGAATTGATTTTTTTTTTCTTTTTTGTGCTAACATGACTTGGAGGGGTAACACTGGTGTCCAAAAAAAATAGCCACTGTGAAGAAAATTAACTCTACCACAGCTGAAACCACCATAACTGGGGAAGAAATTCTGCATGTCTGGGGGCAATTGTAAAATCAGATGAGCCTTTGACATATGTCCAAAGTGAGTTCAGCCCAGAGAACCCCAAATACCCATACAAACCAAGATGGGGGACCTTATTTCCCTCAGTAGAGAAACTTATTTGGGAGGGAGCAGGAGGCTGCAGCCAGACACTGCTCCCCATGCCATAAATTGAATAGTCTGGTTTTTTGTAAGCACCTTGAAAGACCAAAGACAGAGATATGCACTTGTTGCACACCTGCAGAGGCATTTCAAGCTCAGGGGGTGTCAAACTTCACCCTCACCTGGCTTTCCTGCCCGTGGCTCCCAGCAGTGCCACCAGGCAGTGCCTACCTGGGGCTCAGCACCATCTCTGTGCCCTGAGGGGAGGGGATGGGGACAGGGAGCTGGCACTGGTGCCATGCAGCTCCTCACCTCAAAGTGCTTAGAGAAGGGTGATGTGGGCTGACCCTGTGGCACCCTGCAACTGTCTGGACAGCTCAAACTCTCAGCCAGTCCCCACGTGACACTTGCCTGGCTTGATGGCCCTACAGTTACCACTTCCTTCTTGCTGAGACCACAGGATCTGCCCTGACATCCAGCAGCATCCCTTGCATTTGTAGGTCCAGCTGAACGTGAGCTCCGTGAAATACGCACGGTGCCAATTAGCACTAATCACTGTTCACTGCCTGCATCCCTTCCCCTCTGCCCACTTGCAGCAAGTTAAAGTAAGTGAATAATAGTTAAATGCATAGTGCATTTGTGATCCCTAATAATTTTCTTTGAAGTAGTTATGATGAACATACTACCTGGAACTAATTCATCGTGCTGCTTGTAATTTGGCCGGGATTCAGGCGGGAGAACCTGTTTTCATAGCAGCTAATAAACAGTGGTTTATTGCTGCCCTGCCAGCTGTCCTGGAGCTCCAGCCACCTTCCCAGCACAGCAGCCATGAGCATCTGCTTCTCTGGGCACGTGCTCCTAGTTAGAGACGTGATACTTTACAAATGGGCCAGGGTGGTTATGACTCAGTTCTAACCACCACAAACAGTCCTTTTGTTTCACCAAGGGAAAACCAGATGGAGCAAACATCTATTGAACGCCACACAGCTCAGGTGCATTGTGTAGCACCCGGAGCCAAGGGATGCGTTCATAGGCCTCACCCTAAAATGCAGTGCAGGCTCAGGAAACAAAATTATACCATGACCTTGCTTATGCATCACACTTGCACCTGTTTCATGTTACGCAGGTGCCCCACACTCCTGGAATTACCACTGAGGCTGGACCTGCAGCAGGGACTGGCCCAGCAGCACTGTGGACTCCAACCCAGACACAAGAGCCAATTTAAAACTGGAAAGCTGAGGGTCAAGGGTGTGCAAGAGGCTGGTAGAATCCCCAAGTCAGGGTACAGTGAAAGTTAAGATCTGCACTTACCCCATCTCAGCATGGTAGGAATTAAGTTAAAATCTGGCTTATGAAAGCTGTGTGAGCTCTGCTGACTCACATCAGGATGTCAGATGAGGGGGCTCATCTTGTTAGCAAGAGAAGTGGCAATGCTGCAAGAGGAAGCCAGGGCTGAGATTTCCATCCCAGTCTTGCCAGCACACTGAAATACTGTAAGGGAATGCACACATCTAGCAACCAAATGGGAATTGCTTACAGGAACAGTGAGGGAACTCATTTGTTAATAAACCCCTTTTAATCTGAAAGTGTTTATCCCAGTCAGGGCAAGGACAGGAGGCACATTCCCCTAGGGGATGCAGGAGACTTTGCCAAGTGCCTCCTTATGGCTAAAGATGCTAAGCTTCTGCTAAAGCTGTCAGTAATAGTTAATAGCTAACAGGAAAAGACAGGCCAGATCAAGACCTGATCCATGGTGGTCCCCAAGCCAGCAATATCCCAGGGTTGCTAGTAGTGTCACAGGCATGCCTGTGTCACTGAATGGCACCACTGTCCCTACCCTGCTACTTGCTGGAGCATCCCTGCCCTACCCCTTGACTCCCAGCAGCCAACTGTGCTTCATCCCTTGGTACTGAGCTGCCAGGATGGGGCAAAGCAGTCCAGCCATGAGCAGGAGGCATCACTGGGTCCTTGGGTTAGGTCTGGCTCTCCTTTCCTGCACAGACAGTCTTATCAGTGTCAGGTACTTCTGGCTGTCCTAAGTGAGAAGCAAATCCTGGTCCATCTGCTTTTGCTCATTGCTGATGATGTACCTGCATGGTGATGGCAAATCTTACAGGTGTTCAGCCACAGACTCAATGTTTAAAAAGCCTCACAGCTTCATGGCCACAGCGTTGAGCCCAACTCTCCCCACATGCAGTCTGATAAGGAGCTAACACCACCCACGGGAAGCATGTGGGGACTTTCCCCGAGGAGCTGCTATATGCAGCAGTGCTTTGCCCTCCAGCATTTCAGAATATGCACTATGAAAAGAGGTGATACATTTTGGATCCACGCTGGATTTACTCACTCAGTGCTCCTTCAGGAAGATTGCAACTAGGCAGAGGATTACTAGGGCATGACAATACATATCTAGCTTTGCTTCATAAAAGGACAGTTGCTCCATGGCCTTAAGCAGTTATTTTACTTGGTATCTCCCTACTCAAAATCCCAAGCAAGCAGCTGTGCAAAACAGGCTGTAGCCTTGTAACAACCCTGAGCGTCTATTTGGCATTTAGCCATGAACCGGCTTGCCCTTCACCAGTGATCAGTCCCTAAAGAATGAGGCTAAGTCAGGCCTGAACATTATAAATTGCATTTTGATTCCCTACATGCTTTGCCACACCAGCAGAAACCATGTCTTCATGATTTTATAAAAAAGAATCAAGAGCAAACCACGAACATAACTGGTAGTTTTAAACTGAGTGGAGGTAGTTCACCACACACTAATGAAGACTCATATTCTTTCTCTAAGATGCATCTAATTTCACATTCATTATACTTGGACATCTCCCCCATTTCCCAGGTGCAGGTCTCATTTAAATCCCTGTTTTGGCAACACAAGACTAGGGCCAGCACTATACTGAGGGCTGAAAAGGCACCTTTTGCAGTCTGAAAGGCAGAAACCAAAAGCTTCAAGCATTTTCTACCACATTATCCTGATTTTCTGCTGTTAACTCTGGAGACACCTCATCCCTGCAAACTCTTCTGTGAGCGGAGTATTTGCAGCAGATAACTTGCTTGGCCAAGTGACTCATCAGCACTTTATCCCACAGGTAAGGACAGGAAGGCAATCCTGTGCCTCTCCAAGGGGCCATCAGTGCTTGCTCCCCTCTCCAGCACCTTCCATCCCTTGGGGCTGGCCTGTGCCAATCAGTAACTCTGTGCCCACAGCAGCCACATCCCCAGCTACTTCGCTCTTTCCATCAACTCAACCAGCAAAGGGCTGGTTGCAAGCAGCAGCTTCTGGCCCAAGGCTGGCCAGACACTGGCACATGCCCTAAAATCACACATGATGAAGGGCTAAAAATCATGTCTCAGAACTCCCTCCTTAACGAGGGAGTTCCCATTGGGGTGCAGAGAGTCACACCTGAGTGGCCAGCTGCTCATGTTGTTACAAAAGTACTGACAAGTACATATTCTTACTTTTGAAATAGAAAACTTCTGTTTCAAGTGGGTTTTGAGCTCCCTGGAGGGACAAACAGCTGCTTGAGGCAGCAGTTTGACTTTTGATATGAGCTGTGCTGATGCTGGTCTCCACTCAAGGTACATAATGGGAAGCTGAAGGATGGGGATCAGCACAGAAAGGAGACATACACCCAACTGGGCAGCACCCAGAGCAGCAGACCCACAACCAGCTCCCAAACACCAAACAGAGATAAGGGCTGTCAGAATCCAGTCCTGGGTCTGAATGTCAGCCAGGGAGCCCATGCTGCACCCAAGCACCTGCAGTCAAAGCAGAGACCAGCAGTGCTGTCAGGCAGGGACAGGGCAGGAACTGCATCAGCCCCCGAGGAGCATCTGACCTGCTGCTGCATTAGAACAGAAAAGCAAGCTTGCTCCTTAATGGAGTCATTCCAGCTTTCCTCTCAGACAGTGCTTTTTTTTATTAGCAAGTTATTATAAATTTTTACATTATGACATTCTACAGGACTATGGCTTTGTTTCCTTCTGCCCTGGGGAAAGACCACCTCAACAAATGTCCCACAGGACAAGTGCCATTCTAGGCCAGCCTGACTGCATCTCAAATCCTGGTTCTTTTTTATTTATTTTTTTTAAACTCATTTTACTTCATTGATCTCTAATCTATCTTCCCCTCCTCTTCCTCACCTCACTTTCTGACCTTTCTCTCCCTGTTTTCCCTTTGCAATCTCTTCCGTGGCTCTCCTCCCCTCTCTTCTTGCAGCATTGCAGGGAAAACCATCACCCCTAAGTGTGGCTGCTGGTACTCGGCAGTGATGGTGATGGCCTAATGTGCCCCCCTGTAACTCTTACCCTGTAGTCTCAAGAGCTATACTGCAGGCTCTCAGCCCTTCCCTGTTTGCATCCAAGCAGCCAACAACTAAAGAAACTTTTTGGACCTTGGCAGAAGCCCAGGCACTGCCTCCAGCTGTGATCACACCACCAGCAGCCACTTGAATGGGAGAAGCTGGGTTTGCCCAGGCTACCTCCAGAGCTTTGGCAATAAGAAATGCTCCTAAATTATTAAGCAAGAAGAGGGGGCTCCCTTGCTTAAAGGGCTTGTAGTTTTAGGCCATTATGGTATTTGTCAAGGGTGAGAGATTGACCCAGGGAGAAACAGGGGGGAGGGAGTGGAGATGCACCCAAGGCAGCAAGATCAGGCTTTGGAAAGGGTTTCAAAGTCATTCGCTACACCATGGCTTAATCACGAAAAATACCAAAACTGCCAAATAGAAGATAAACAGGAGCAGGGTAGTGCTTTGCATGTAGTTTCCATCTCTCAGAAACTTAAAGGTCAGAATTCAATATTTAAAAAGCAAGAATTTATATATAATACACTTGGGCTTGTTATATCCCCTTCACATTGGGAGTCTTTAGGGTTCTCTTTCATTTTTCCTCCCAAACCACTTACTGCAGAATGAAACCTGACATTTTTATGTACTTCATATTACTCGGGGGGGGGGGGCTTTAGAAAACCCACTCATACATCAAGAGGCAGCAGCATTGTTTTCATGGCCCTCTGCAGCTGGCTGCCATGCTAACAGTCAGCAAAAGGGTTCCTCTGCTGTGGGCTGCAGGCTCAGCTTAACCATCCTGATTTCTCTGCTGAAGAGGAAAGCTCAGTCGTGTCACCAACCCAAGAAATGACAGCAAAAGGAGAGAGGTGCAGAATCTGGTTGGGAAGACGACATCATTTATTCCCCATTGCTTTTTGGAAGGCATCACTGAAGTAGCATGCTGCCCTCACACTGGGTAATGACGCAGCATCATCCCACCAGCCTGCGGACGGGCACCCATCCTTGCTCTGCATCAGGAAAGCAGCACTGTACCCAAAAATGAAAGCACAGCACTGCTGGAGGTCTCCCCTTGCATAGCCTCCAGCCAAATTTTTGCCTTGTTCAAGGGCTCTTCTCATTCTTGGTTTCTCATCCAGTTTGTGTTGTAACAATCAGAGGCACAACTTTAGCCAGGCCTTCTAAGGAAATCAGCCCTTCTCTCTCACACCACACATGCACTTGCCTGAACAGCTTTCAGATCTGCTCACCAGAGTTCAACATAATTTGATAAGGAAAAATGAAAAGTAAAAGCCTTGAACACTGCAGAAGCCTTGTGAAGACAGAAACAGCAAATAAATAAAAATCTTGCCCTCAACCTTAAGGCAGAACAGGCTGCTAAACAGGCCTTTTGCACCCTGGAAAGGACAGTGTAAGTGAGGTTGTGGCAATAAGCAGGTTCCTCTGTGTGCAGCCTGGTCTCCCTGTGATGTTCTCCATATCTAGGTGCCTCCTGGGTTTGAATCCTGAGCCTCCTGTCTCATTTTCTTCCACGATAAGGCTTTCAATAACTAACTGCATATACAATAAAGTAAATATTCAAGCAACTCAGAGGTAGGCTGCACATCAAATCTTTAAGTCTTTCTTCCTTCCCCTTTATAAGCAAAAATCCACATATGTAGCCTGCGGGGGAAAAGACTGCTCACTTAGCACTTCCCTCAGCTCATCAGATAAATAAGCAGCTACCAGTTTTGTACTTCACAAAAAGTAGGCAAGGCAGCAGCTGCACTGCATGCCATGGTAATGTGATGGGAAAGAGCCAGATCCCTGCTAAAGTCTGGCTCCTCTTCAGCATCTGGCTTTGTCCTCCTACTTGGTTAACTGGCATGCGAGCATGGGCTGCCTGAGCTGTCTCTGGTCAGGAGAGGAGGTGGTTCCACATCTCCCAAGTGGAAGGACCACATTCATACAGATTCAGACTAAAGAAAAACTCTGGAGAGACTGTGGCTAAAAGCCAGGCTTAAAACAGAAGAAGGAAAGAGGGAATGGGCAACACATCCCCTTTCCTGGTGGTGGAGCCTTCAAAAGCATGTGCCAGGCCCACATCAGGATGTCCCTGGGAAGACCTGCCAGAAGCCAATGTCTACCTGTTTCTGCAAACCACCAGGGTTTGTTGGAAGCCCCTTCTCTGGGCAAGGCAGTGTCTTTTGGTAAGGGGAGGGGGCAACCTCTCCTTCCCCAGTTGTTGGGGTCATTTCACTTAAGCAGGGACACAGTCCCTCGTGTAAAACATCCACATGCAAAACAGCAGAGAAATCATAACTTCGTCAGTGTCCCCATTCTGAGCAGAATGATATCCAGTACACTCTGCAAAGTGCTTTGGGATTGCCAGAAAGTTACTTTACCTGTCCCCAGATGAGCAAATTTATTTATAAGCATGAGCAACCCAGATCTGCAAATGGCAGATGTTTGTTGCTGAGCACTACTGCTCTATTTGGAGCAGGGCTTTGTTGCAAGTAGCAAACCTAAAATAGGAACAAAGTCATAAAGCTTCTCATCTGTGAAGAGCTGAAACTTGAGAGACGGGGTGGGGAAAGCAAAAATTAACCACACGCTGCTTAAGCACCAGTTTGGCTGCCCCTCAAGTGTTAGGGACCACGGTGACTGTACCCTGATGGAGTAACTCAGCCCACAGCCAGGTCTCATCAACAGCTTGCCATCTCCTCTGGTAACACCAGGTCACCAAACAACTTCCCCACAGGACAGGTAACAACTGACAGTCACTTACCCCAAGCATTTTATCACGTGGCACCTCATAAAGTTTCACAGAATCATTAAGGCTGAAAAAGACTGCTAAGATTCAAATGACTTGTGCTTACGTGCACATTACTTGCACCGCTACATAAGGGCTCCCTAAAAGGGCTTTCAATTTCACTTGCATGATAATTGTGTGGCAAAAGCAACCGGCAGCACCGAAACTCCAAAGTCTTCCCATTTGGCCTTTGCTTCCTTGAAGGCTGCACTGTGAACCAGGCTCCACTGAAGCCTGAATGGCCTGTGCTCAACCCCTCGACATGCTGCTGAGCCGGACAGATGCCGTCTGGGGACAGGAGGGCTCTGACGCAGAGGGGATTTAGACCATTTAGAGCTTTGCAGAGCATAAGCTGCACCCTTACATCCACCTGCTAAAAAAGCCCTGGCAGCCGCCGGCATCCAGTGCAGGCACAGACTGGGAAAACCTCTCTGTCCCCCCTCATGGCCTCTGCAGCTCCCAGCACACGCAGTTAGACAAATTACTAGAGGTAAATCCCATCTGCAGCATTACTTCATTATTTAACCTCAGTTCAGTTCCCACCATGCTGTTACGTGCAAAACACGCCTCTAATTCTGTATTGACTCTCCATGCATAAAGACACCCCTGGTTGTTTGGCCACTAACAGGCATTCCCTTCAAGCTGTATACAGTGCCTCTTCTCCCAATACCCACAAAATGAAGCTCTTAACGTCCGGTTAGCATCGCTGTAGGGGTCATGTATTCTGTACAGTGGAGGACTGAGGGAAAGAGGAGCCTGGTGCGACCTTCCCGGTACCACAGCAGGGTTGAAGGTGCTTCCAGTACCAAACATGATACAGACGGGATGGATTTCCACCTGGATCCCCAGCACTGCCCTCCCTCGCCCTGAGATAGCTGAGGGTGCTGATTCTGTGAGAAGAAAGAGGTCAGGCTTGATTGCCAAGAGAGGAAGAAACTGCATACGGCAGAGAAAGGGAGCCAGGAGGAAAACAGCACACCATCTCCAAACCCTCCCCCGGGCTTCTCTTGCATTGCCCCGAACCAGTTCTTTCTCTGTGACTCACTTTTCTCCTTTATCTGCCCTTTTTTATTCCAAACTTGTTAATAGAAGGCAGGTCTAGGCATTCATTCGAGGTAAAGCAACAAAGGAGTCCTTATCTCCGCGGGGCTGCAGCACCGTTTCTGAAACAGCCGGGGCGTTGTCCCGCGGAGGCGTTCCAGCCGCTCCCTCTGCTCCCGCATCCTCCCCGCTCCCGCATGCCGAGTGGCGCCTGCACCAGGACACCCTTCTTCTCCGGGGCAGACATGAGTGTTTAACGCCAAGCCAAGTGCCCACCCCAGTTCGCTTGGTGGTTTGACGCTCCGAGCACCACATCCTCTCTCCCCATGGCTGAAGTGCGGCAGCTACCGCGTCTCTGCCTGCTCTAAAGCTGCTTTGGGCATAAGGACAAGCACGCTGAGGTGAGGGAAGCCCTCTTCCCACTACCATAGGCTGTCATGGGACTGACACCTCCAGCTGTGCTATTTTAGTCATAGGTGGACTCTCGGGTGGGGCGCGAATCGCCGGGGGCCACAAGTCATGTGGGACACAACCATCGCAAACACAGCCGGCTACGCCAAGATGTTTGGCATGTGAACTCCTGGCTGGAGCAAATCAAATCATCGCACCGTGCTGGCAAGGTCAAATACAAACGGCATCAGCACTTCTGCTAGAAAACAGGAATGTATTGAAAATAGTGGTTCTCCCACCCAGAAAGAAACGTGGCATGGGTGAGAAAGCATGGCAGAGCAAAGGGATGGCAACACTGGGGTAACATTTTTGTGTGAAAAACAGCATAAAGAAAATACCACCAACTTTTAAAATCTCTTCCTTCCTCTTTCAAACTCATA
>VXAU01004179.1:169021-194525 GCA_013399695.1 Formicarius rufipectus | reverse complement strand
TTTTTGTTGTTTTTGGGCGGGGGGGGGGGAGAGGATGAGGAAGGAAGGGGGAACAATACAACACAAGGGGGGACTATCAAAGCTGAAATAAAGAATCAAGTTACCAGAAGTTTATAGATGTGCCCAGCACTTTATGATCCAACTTATATGAGGAGAAATCCACCCTTGCAGCAAAGGCACAAACAGTATCTTCAGCTGCATGAGGGGGAAAAAACTGCCAGCAAGAGGATGGAGGTGATTCCTTCCATCTACTTGTCACTAGTGAGGCCACACCCCTGAATCCAATACTGAGTCCAGTTCTGGGCTCACCAGCACAAAAGAGACATGGACATACCGGGAAGAATCCAGCAAAGGACCACAAGGATCATTAAGGGCCTGGAGTATCTCTCCTATAAAGAAAGGCTGAGAGAGCTAGAAATGTTCAGCCTGAAGATGTGTAGATTCAAGGGGAACCTCATCAATGCGTGCAAATACCTGAGGGAGGGTGCAAAGAGGAGGTAGCCAGACTCTTCCCAGTGGTGTCCAGTGACAGGACCAGAGGTTCCCTCTGAATGTCACAAAACACTCACTGTGGAGACAACCAAGCACTGGAATAGGTTGCCAGAGAGACTATGTTTTCTCCATCATTGGGGACATTAAAAGCCACTTGGATATATTCCTGAGCAACCAGCTCTAGGTGGCCATGCTTGATCAGCGGATCAGACCAGATGAGTCCCAGAGGTCCTGTCAGACTCAGCCATCCCAGGACTTCACACAGGGAGCAGCAGACAGACACCTTTTTCCATCTCCTCCCAATTTAAACAAGTACAGTGAGAACAAAAGAACAGATTTTTTTCTACAGCCAAGGAGTCAGGTCTGCTCTGGGAGTGAGGTCAATCACTGGTACAACATACAGGACAGATGAGCAAAAGAGACCTTGTGCGGCACTGTTGGTCCCTTGCTCCTGCCACATTCATTCTGTGGGCCAAGAAGCTCCCTTTTAATCCCACCTGGGTTACCTCTGTATGCTGTGATGAATAGCATCAAACCTGGCAGGGGCAGAAACTGGCCTCAGGCACTAGTCCCCTGTACACCAGCACTGATGCTAGCACAAGCAGGACAACTACTTGCATTCCTGATGCTCTTGTGACACAACCAAAACAGCCTCTTAACACAGGTACTGCCAAAGAACACTAGATCCAAGACAGAAACTGCAGATAAAGCTTCTCAGGCAGCAGCTCCAACGTCAGGTATTCACTGCTGAGCCCCACCTACCCAACAAAGCCGGGTGACACACACAAGACATGCTGATGCTTGCTGCACTCGCTCTACTAACCAACTGCAGACTTCACCCAAACCCATCTGTACCCTGGGGGGATCCTCCCCACGTGCCCTCACCAGCGCTGAGCTACCCAGACTGCTCAGGTGAGGTCTGTGGAGGCATAGTTGGGCAGAAAGAGCTCCCAGCATTTTGGAAGAGCTGCTGTAGAACAGTCAATAGGGCTGGGCACCCCTTCCAGGGCAAACAGCGTGGGGTGCTCCGGAAGAGGCATGGTTCCTACCCCATGTGTGGTTTTAGGACAGTGTGGCTGGATGTTACTTGTCTCCAAAACTGCACCACAACAGGCTCAGGTGTTTGCAGCCACTAAGGATCACACATTGCACTTCTCAGCATTAATCTGTGCATGCTGACCAGCAACAGCAGCAACTGGTTTTTCTTCCCAAACTGCCCCTGTCCCTTGGAAAAAGGGTGACAGGGTCCGTGTTAGCATTGCACTCATGCACTGCTGAAGATCTGCTGTCATCACCTGTAAACCTAAAGCCATGAGCTTCCCCAACACAGCACATGGGGACTGCTTTGTTTGAGGTATGAGCAGAACTACTCTGTGCATGTTTGAATCATGTTAAATACTTTCTGCAACAAATCAAATGGGTTTATTCACAGAAAGATGAGTTCTTGGACTTACCACATTTAGCTTCCATTAAGGAATGTAACAAACCCTTTTAACATGTGCATTATAAACACTAGGAAGCGAGTACCCCAATGGAGGGTAACTTCCCTCTGCTTCCAGAGATCTCATGTGAGACAACCTACATGCATCACTAAAATGCAAAGAGAACAACATTCAAAGCAGACTTTTTCCTCCTTTTATATGCCATTGTTTCAACACTTAAAAAATTACACAACACTCTTATTTAAAAGCCAGGTTGATCCTCCCAACCTTTAAGCCCATCTATTCAAAATGCCAAGTTATTACACATAAATGTCGTGTCAAATGCACCCAATGAGAAATACTTTTACCACCCTATTACAGACTTTTTTTTTTTCACAGTAACTTCAGCTTCCAGACCACAAGCCCTCTTAAGGTCTCTTCTCACTGAAGCTAGTTGCCTTTCCTTCTGCATCTGGCAGCAAGCACCACAGTGCTTTGCATGCTTACATTAGGCTGAGGTCAGGTCTTCCAGACAATGTTAATTTACCAGTGTGTTTGTTTTAATTTACCAGTGTGTTTGTTTTCTCAGCCTAGCAGTCGGCTCTGTTGTCTTCCTTATTCCTGGCAGAGCGTACACATCCCACAACCTACCCCAACACCTCAACAGCACTCACATCGTCCCTGCCACACAGGAGAGGCAGGCTCAGCCCTCAGTTACTCATCTTCTAGGGTAATACCCTGATAAAGCAAGTATGAAGCAAGCCAGGCAAGAAAGGAAGGAAACTGCTCTACCTATATACTTATACAGACGCAGGTATTCCAGCTCATTTTGGAGTTGTCATTCTGGAAACAGCACAGACCTGGAGTGGGGCAAATAGGTACCAGAAGGAACTGACTGCTCTTTCAAACAGACAGAGCAAGTCCACTTCCTTTGCTGCTAGACACTCTTCTCAGACTGCTGATGTTATGCAAACCTGATACAACTAGCTCACAGGCCAGAAGTGCTCAAACAGCAGCACCAGGCTCTATAAATAAAGTAGCCAGCAAAGCCCTAACTTTTACTACAACACAGCCTATCATTAAATTTGCATACAAGCAACAGCTTGTGGAGAGAAAAATGTAAATAGCAAGTCTAGCCAGAAGCTAAAATGGATTGGTAGCAAGCAATTCACACCTGTAATTGGCTGACCACATCTACTTTTCATCAGAAAAAAAACCTGCCTAAGAGAGGTCAACAGATGCTGTTGAAAGTTTGACTTTAAAGATTTAAGCCTTTGAACTCATTAGCATTATTCCTCAGAACATCTGAATGAAATGAGCTCTTGCTTTCTGCCTGAACACTATTTAGGCAGGGGGTATCTGAGTGTGTAAAAGGATTTGTAAAGCAGGTTTCTTTTAGAGAAGCTCTTGCCATTTAATCCAGTTACCCTCTGTGTAAGTGAGAATGACCCTGAACAGAGCAAGGAGGTTGAATGTGGAATCAGGTCTCTTGGCATCACCTTGGCTTTTGCTGCTGCTGCTATGTGGTAGCCTTTTATGCTTGCAGAAAACACTAAATACAAGTAACTGCAAGTTTTATAAATATAAAATTTCATTCCAATGGACAGATTCTCTCACTTACGCAGGCTATACAAGGTAGATGCACTAAGTGACCCTGAAAGGCCTTCTGCTCCTTACTATATTATTTCACTGTCAACTCGATAGATTTACATTGTTAGTTTTTATCCTAAATGTGCTCAAGTGCAGTTGAAGCATTTTGATTGTTACTCTGGGCACACGTTATTCCATGGACAATTAAAAATTCAGAATCTCTGTTACGAAGACTGATGTTCAGATTTCTTATTCCTGAGTTTAGGAAAACTTTCAGGTACGTGCTGTACAGCAGAGCCACCTACCACTGTTCAGCAGACCCACAGTCGCTGTGCTGTGCTCCCCAGCAGCTCCAGACTCCATCACAAGGGAACAGAGCACAGATTCTTCACACACAGCGCCAGGAGAGACCCGATGAGTCATGGGAGTCAGTGCTGGCAAAAGACCAGCTGCAGCACAAACAAGGAACTCAGATTTCATCAAATGAAAGGCAGTAAAGAGCCAAGAGACTGTCTAATATTTACTACAGTGATTTGCTATTGGAGGGGAGACATCAGTACTCACTCTTTTCTGACTGTATCTGCTAACAGAACTGGGCATTTTTCTATTAGTTCAGGGATTACAGGAAAATACAAAAATACAATCCATAATCTGCTTCCACTCAAACATTAACCAGGAACTACAACAACCACTGTTTCATTTGCATTAAGCAATTAACTAAAGCATATCCCCCAGGGGAAAAAGCCCCACAGAAATACAACATTTCTGCGAGTCATTTTCATAATCTTCCTAATAGAGACAAGACCTTAAAAGCCCTGCTGCAAACTCTCCACTCATTAATCCACCTGCCCATTTTATTAAACTTTTTTCAACTGAGTAGCAGTGCTTGACCTCAGATTAATCTACAGCAAATTCAGTTGCATCAAATCTGAAAGAGAAACAGCTTAACCAGCAGTGTAGGTGCAGAGGCCAAAATCACTAGACTTCAATTAAAACCTTCCAAGGAAAGACTTTTCCCTTTCCTTTAGTATTTCCAGCAAACAAATTATGAAGTACTGGTAAAGAGTGTGCAAAATGTGAACTCAGTTAAAGCAAATGTTTCTCCAATACAGAATCTTCTACAAAGCAGGAGCCAATTGCAGAGCCCTGCAAGAGACATGCAGGCTGCTGCTTTCATTCCATTTCATTTGGAGAGCTCATTGAAGAAGAGCAGGTTAAATCTACTAGAAACAAAAAGTACATAGAATACAGACTGCTCAAACTTAATCACAATTTTAAGAGCTGAAGAGTGCAGAAGCTTTGAGAAAAGCAACAAGTTCCTCTCCAGTTTGCCACCACAAGTCTTGTCCCCAGAGGTGGTTTGACAGGGCTCACAGCTGAGACCCGAAGCGCTGCAGCCAAGTTGCTCAGCACCTGCTGTACATGAGGGGGCAGCTCTCCAGCCTCTTTCAGGGGCTCAACTGACACCAGTCCATCCAACAAGCCAAAACTTGGGCAACACACTTGGTCATCCTTGCTTTAAAACATTACTTAAATGCAAAAGTGGCTTCTAAATCCATAACCACATTTATTTCTAAATTAGTCCTAGAACTCCTCCCATGTATGCTCATGCTCCCCGTTTATTAATGCCTCCTGACAGTGAGTAAACCTGCTGCTAAACTACTTGTCAATGTAAAAACCAGCTGCCTTATTTTCTCTCACCTTTGAAGGCCCACCGTTAAAGAAAATTAAACACATAGGCTTGAAACTGTATCATATATTTGTAAATAAAATCATTTAACAGAACAAGATTACAAGTGAGCCCTTTCAAGAATTTTTAACTACAAGAGAAGTCAATGTTAAGTCCATTTTGTAAAGTTTTAAACAAGTATCACTGAGGAATAGGAGTATTACCATAAAACACCATTTTCAGTGCTTTTTAAAAGAGTTTGAGCCATATTCATACCATACATCAATTTCAGATGAAAAAATCCCACACACACGCATTGGTTTGGTTTCAGCTTCAGGGATCAGTGCGGCACAGTGCAAGTTTCATTCACAGATTAAAAGGTATCTAAAGTAGGTACAAATACATTCTCAAAATACAGGATGTGATCTAACAGTCAGCAACCCTTTTCACACCCCTAAAAGGTGCTGAAAAGTAAGCATAAGGTACGGAAAAAAAGGAGAAAGTACACAAGGAGATGGACTCTTTAACAAGTTAATATTTGACAGCTTAAGAGAGGAAACAATTACATCATGAAGAAAATGATTGTTAGTCATTAGAAGGTATGTACAAGGGAGGTTTGTACTTTGATTCTGTAGAAAAACTGAAGCTGGCAAGTCTCCACTCCTGAAATAAAAATATAGAGGTACAAAAAGTAACCACTAACTCAAAGTGCCTTCTCAGAACAGACCATTTTTTCCCTGCTGCAGGTCACCATTCCCCTATCTTTCAAGGAAAAAGTATATGCAACTACTTATTTCAGCTACTCTTTCAATATATACAATATGACAATTTTACAGAATCTTCCTGGTCCCAAGTCCGCATCAGAAAGTGTTTTCTCCTCTGTGTATTTATTTTCAAGTAGAACAAATACTCTTCAGTGCTTTTATAAAAAGCCTTATTTTTAGAACTTGTCTAAGCTGAAAATATTAATGCAATTTTCACCTGAAGCAATGTCTTGCAAAGTATGAATGTAGAAAGCCTCTCTAAAGATGGTAAGTGCATCCTTAGCTACCAGAAATCCCACAGAGGGGCACAGCTTTCAAGTACTCTGCTAATTTTTATTAAAAAAATATGACTGACACTTTCAGCATACAGAATGGGAGACTAGTGCAACATGCAGCATTGATTGTTTATTCAATAAATATTTAACCAAATTATTGCCAACCAAGGCAAACAGTGCAGAAATTGTCATTCAGAGATACAAAAGTTTAACATTTTTTGTATAAAGTCAGTTAGCTACTATATTCATACAACTATTTCAAAGAGGTTTTTCTGCTTGAAAATTGATGCTATCATTATAAAAATACAGAAACATATTTGGGGGTTTAAGATGTCTATGCAAGTATAGCTTTTACATAGGAACATGACACTTCTGTGCTCAAGAAATAAAAACTAATACTATGATAGAGACATTTTCTGCACTGATGGTTCCATTGTAGTCCTTAAATACATCTTTCTTGGTCCTGGGTATACATTTAGGATGAAATAACTTGCATCTCACATTTATCCTGAGGTCAGCTGTGTAAAAAAGAAAGCCAGTTTTATAAGGATACTTGCAGGCTTTTTGTTGAAAATATGATGTTATTTTTAAATTAGCCAATAAAATTCCTGAGGGAAAAAACCCAATCCTCTCACCAATGTTTTAAGAAAAAAAAATTAGTGTAATTTTGGGGAATTATTTCCAAAAATATATAGGCTATCACATCCAAATGCTGTATCACCCAACTAAAATTTCAGTATGCATTTGCCAAATTCAGAACTTCAAAACTGTTCTGAAAATAAAATGCATAAATCCCCACAAAGAGTCTCCCTAAGCTTCTCATCTCAAGATCCCAACCCACAACACAACTTCCACAAGAAATACCCTGCTGAAGTCTGTGGGAACCTGTAGAGTGTTCGTGTCTGCCTGCACAGGTGAGGACATGTGATCTGGGTCTCCATCACCCACCACAGGGTACAATTATGACCCTGTCAAAGCTCTACTTTGAACACAGCAGTTATTTTCAATAGCACCAACAATCTCTCAGATACCAGCATTAGGCTACATAAAATAGGTTTGTTTCTTCCTGAATCAGCACAATTGGTACAAGGCACTGCTTGGCATAGGAAGTCATAAGTAAGAGAAAAACAAGAGTTTCCAAGTTTTTTGACATTTAGGTTTGAATATTACATCACCTTTCAACTTATTATATACCATGGCTAGAAAAACAGGATAGTCTACAGAATTAACAAAAACATCACCATCCCATGCATGCTCACAGTTTTTCTCCCCACATCCAGAAAACCTCCGCATAACAACCTATCAATATGAAACATTAGGAAGTATGGGTTGTTAAGTACATTTTATTCTCCAGTCTTCCACAAAAGCCTAACCTAGACACAACTCAAGTATATGAAGTTGGAAAAGTATTCTGATAACATTTGCACCAGTCTATCCCTGCAGAGGAGAAAAAAACCCAACTATTGTCTAGAGAATTTGTAGATTGAGGCACATCGCAATTGAAGATATTCAGGCATATTTTATGGCTAGAACAGGATTTTTCTGAGGAACCTCACTACAGACTTCCCCAAAAGCAGCTCCATATGGTTTGAAACAACTTGCAATACATGGCAAAAAACGTTCTGTCCTTAATCACTACTGTCTTCATCATCTTCATCATCATCAGATACATCGTTTAAGGATGACTTAGGTGACTGGCTGTAGGAGTCTGACCTAGTGGACTGACACGCAGTCATCTCCCCAGTAGAAAGAAGATCATAGCAGAAGTCACAGATTCTCACTGGCTTGGAAGACTGGCTAGGCAGAAGAAACCTCTTTTCAGAGCAAGGCCCACATACAACGAAGCCACACTTGCGACAGTGATGACGGCGGTTGACGGGCGTAAATTTTGCTTTCTGACAGCGCATGCACACAGTGGCTTCCGAGTCTGGTACCCAGACAGCTGCATGTTCATTGCTAGGAGTCTTCCCACTTTTGGAAAGCAAATCAGAAACACACTTATTTATGTGATTCATCCACTCAGACTTCTCTGTAGCAGTGGCAGCATAAACCGCAAAAGATTTTGTTGGTGTCTTGATAAGCCACCCGTTCCGCAAGTCTCCCTCATCCTGGATGGAATCAATAGTGACGTTTTCCAGCGGGATTATGTGCTGTTTATTGTATTTCTTCTTCTGGATGACAATGTTACCATACACAAGAATGTCATTGAACAGGAAGAACTGCCTTGCTTTAGGCTTCTTCCTACACAGCTTTGTTAGTACTCCCTCTCCAATGAGAACGCGACCAGGAATAGTCAGAGGTTGACCAGCTGCTCCAAAGCAGTTTTCCACTATACTTATTCTTCTAGTATTTGCCTCACTGTTTGCCAAGCGATCCACCATTTTTCACAAGTATCCTAAAATTAGAAAAAAAAAGTTTGTTATTAGAACAGGACTGATTCAACAGCAAGCAGCCTTCTCCAAGGAAGGTACCAACCCCGCATTTCTTAAAATATCTAACAGCACCTGCTGGCTCAGAGGCATCAACTTGGGCTAGAGTTAAGTAAGTACTAACACCTAAGAATTTTTAGCAACCAGTCTTTTTTTCCAAAAGCAAGTGTTCCATGCAGCTGACAGCTATCTTTATCACACAGACGGCATCTACAGCACTGCCTTTGAGAGCCTCTGGCAACAAACTATTTCCTCTCTAGTAAGGCTACCACATCCTAGTTTAATACTCATATTTCTCCGTATATCCTCCTGCACCTACTCTCTGGATGGCAACAGGAAGTTCACATTGTAATGCTGAGAAACATCAACTTAACTGAGCAGCCTGGAGACCCACATAGGTTTTAACACAACAAACAAATTACATAATTTATGTTCACATAGGAAATCACACTCCTCAACGCAGTACTGCTCTTTTTTCCAGTATGTAAACCTCAAACCATAGGCCAAAGCCCTCAGTCTACCTGCTAGAAACATTTTGTACAGGCCACAGCTTGCACCTCCCACCACATGCAAACTCTTGAGCCAGGAGCAGGGAGTGAGTCATGGCTGGTGGCTCATCACCTGCTTGCTGCTACCTGCTTTTTGCAAGAGCCCCTCAGTCCCTCGCTCCTCACCTACTCAAACCACATCTCCATCTCTCACACTCAGGCAACATACACAGGCAGAGCTGCTCAGAGGACAAGCCACACAGTTCACAACTGCTCTTTAGAAAGACAAAGTGATCTGCACCAGCTGAAAGTTCAGAAAAGAAGATTTCATATTTCAGGAAGTGCTTATGAACTGAAGAGTATGTTTGTACCAGTTATGGATTAAAACCCCACCTCACCATTTCCCAAGTAGCAAATAAGATCCTTCTCTTGTAAGGGTGAGATACCCACGACATCCAACAGCAAGCTAAAAATAAGAAACCACTATAGTGATTCACACCTTGGCAAACTGCTCTCTAGCCTATCTTTTACCTTAAGAGTTTCCCAGGCAGAAGTCTGGCAAAGGAAACTCCTGCCAGTCTGACCCAGATCCACTCCCCCTAAACTCCTTGTGAGTACAGCCATGAACCTGAACTGTGAGCTTGACTGAGAGGTGAGACATCCAGCAGAGGTGAGTGCTATGGACAGACTTGTGTCCCAGCATGCAGAAGACACTCTCCAGTGCCTTCCACAGGGCTGTTGTTCACAACACCCTTTGCTACAGGCACTACTTTGGACAGGCCTAAAGGAGAGCAGAGCAGCAAATATGGTGTCTACTTCCTGCACATCACAGCATGATCACCATTTGGGAAGTCCTCCACATTACCTACCTTTTCTTTTAGATCTACACTACCTGCCATCAATACAGCATCAGCCTACAACAGAGAGGAAACTGGGCTGAAACAAGGCTCAGATTTGATGCTGCTCAGACTCCCTTGCTCTGCCATAACCTGATCCAGTCAATCTTCTTCCTATGAATCAAAGCATAGATACTTCCTTACAAAATAGGGATGAAACCTCTCATCAGGCCTCATCTAAATAAATGTGTTACCTGTGATTACACACATCCACATGCCCAGTGTTAAGTATGATTATCATTACTGCTTTGAGAGTTTAATTAGTTTCACACAAATAGTTTGGCAAGTGAGCTTGCAAATACAACCACTTTTTCTTAAGCTCTGGTCACATCACTGTATATCAAAGTCTGACACTGAAGACAGAAGATTCTTTAAAAGTTATTTCTCAGCACTATTTTTGAAACGTTTTACATGCCTTCCAGCATTAGTTACAATATGTGAATATTGTATGAGTTAGTTTCATGGTCAGGGGAATTACAAAACTATCAAACCTGAAACTATTTTGACCTGCAGGATGTGAAGACAAAACAAATGCCAAGTAGAGAGTAGTAAGAAGGGAAGGCAAAGATAAACTAGGAGCTTTTTTTATGCGTACTTGCTGTAGTCCTAGGTTTCAAAATCAAATTCAAGAGCCTGACTGCTGAAGCCCAGGACTTGGAACAAGGGTTACCTGCCAGTAACTATCAAATAAACATTCCCAGCTAAAAACATACTAGCAATAAACAGCCTCTGCAAGTGTCAATGCTGAACCAACAGCCCTTCAAACTTAGAAAGCAAGGATCAGTCATAGGGTTAGTCTAAAGTTATTTAGTAATCCCATGTTCCCTGTGAAGTGTAGAAGGACATCAGTCATCAGAGTGCAAAGGGGACAGATCAGAGGACTACACTTCTCTGCAGGAACAAATCAATATGCACTAGTCCTAAGCATACTTTTATACAAATTATCTACAAGTTACAGCCACTTAAATGCTTTTGGGAGTCCACAAGGAGGAACACCACCCCCAACCCACATCTCCAAAAGAAAACCACAAACACAACCATACTGATGAGTTTCAGTGAAGCAAGCTCTTGGTATGAAGTTACAGCAACCTGTAGGAAGCAGTCACTGCTCCACAGCTCCAGCTCAGCCATTCTGCACTCCCTGCCAATAAACTGCAAACTCAGTTCAAGGTCACCACCAAACCTTTCAAAATACAAGTCACTGAGAGAAGAAAACAAGTGGAGAAAAATCTAAAGGTTTTAATTAACTGTTCTCTAGGACAACCTCAGAGAAAACAACCCTAACCAGAATCGTTTAATACTAATGGCTTAAAACCAAGACACATGACTCCAGAACTGGTACTGAAGTCTGTATTTTGAGCTTGTGAAGATAATCGCTTGCTGGACTTAAAGCAAGAATCCAGGCTAAGTTAAGGACGGCTAACGAAGACAAGATAATTGAGTCTCTTCTAAACTGAAACTTTTTTCTATAATGTTTAACACTGTCACCAGCCAGACTCAATTGAAGCAGAAAATGCCACAGACTGCTGAGGGATGCTGATTCTACCTTCCCAGGGCATGAAGTGTATTTTCCCACAGTAATAGATTAGACTTTTTAAAATAAACAGTCTGACTTTTTGGATAAGTTTTTAAAGAACTAAAAAGTAAGAATCCCTTTGAAATCCCATTCACACTAATGCTCATTCATCTTCACTAGCCTTTTCTGAGAAATGGAGGAAGTTCAGAAATGCATAAGAAATCACCTGAAACACATCATGATTACAAGAATGAAACACACAAAAAATAGACCAGAAATACAGAAAGAAGTCATCCCCCAATAAAAGATAAAGTTAGGAGAAATACACCTCTTTCTCTCACAAACACACTGACCAAGAAGATATTAAAATTGTCTGGACACACAAAGAACTTTAAACCCTAAGATATCACAGTCCAAAAGCAAAGTTATCAATTAGTAATTTTTTAAAACTACAACAACCTTGTCCTAAAGCATATTAAGATACAACAAATCATACCCTGGAACTGGGCTGCAATATTCTCCTCTCTTCCAGCTAAGACTTTCCTCTGAAGCTGTTGGCCACCATAAGAAGCAGATACTGGATTACTGTCCTCAAGATGCAGAATCAAGACCTGATCAAACAAAGCAATTCCTGAGTGACAGCAAATTGCTGAAAACATGTGCCAACCCCTCCCCAAACACTGAATAATAAACCAGACCATGAGTTTTGGAATAAGATTAGACAGCACTACTGAGAGGGACACCATCTTATACACTGTCTCAGTTTATGGATGCTACATCATCAAAACCTCAAATCTACTGTTCAGACTTCTATGACAAGGCTCCAGTTTCACATTTCTTGCATACAAACCCCAAAGGCCCCCAAGGCCCTTATGCAAGGACAACTCCATTTGTGATGGACTGATAGTCCTCACAGACATCAGATGCAGTAAAGCAGTCCAGACTGCAGTTGTAGTACTACCTGATAGACCAAACACTGGGGCACGGCCGGGTGGCGGGCAGTAAGGATGACTGTAAAATTAGCTACATAGAGCTGTATCGTAAGCAGGGGTTAACAGCCTTTCTGAATAAATAAATGTCAGCTCTCAAAATGCTGCAATACCTTCGGTTTGTCCTCCTCCTCCTCACACACACAGTCTCACCAAGTATATTTCAGTATGAAAATGCTGGGCAAAGGCTTTCCTCTCCATGGCAAAATACGTTGTTTAAAGGTGATAAAGTATTTCAATACACACAAAGCACCAACTCCTCTACAAGGTACAGACTTGTGTTTAAACACTAAGTTATCTCCACTTTTATTCACAAGAAGCTTCTGTTATAAAGGTATCAAGATCATCTTGCTTCCCTATTTCACTCCAATTTTACATTTGTACCTTGTTGGGAAGAACAGTCATCTTCAATGCCAGCAAACAGGTATCACAGAAACCTTTGAGGAACTAAAAAGTTACCCACTTACCTAAAAAACAATCCATGGTGAGGAAATCACGTATTTACTACAGTTAGTAACATTCCAGACTACTGCAGCAGGAAAATAATTCTGTTAGAGTTGCTCTGCACTGACAAGTGACTTCCCATGTAACAGTTTCTTTCTGCCACTGTATCCTGCTGACCACTCTAATGATTTCCCAGGACTCAATGCTTTTACCAGTCTTATTTAAAATATGAGAAGGTTTATTTTACATGCTAGCTCTGCTCTTGATAGAGGCCAAACTAAACCACATAGAACAGCTGCAGCTGAAGACAGGTATAAGGAGTCAACTAAAAAGAATGCAACCCTGACTCTTACATCTTATTCAACACTGCCAGAAAACTTTTCTTCTACTACTACCTTAGCACTGTAGCAGCTGGCATCAGCACGACACAGGAAAATGATAAATAAGGTGCCAGAGGGGAGAAATGAGATTTAAAACTCTAGTATGGCATAGTGATGTAGACTGCATACAGCTCAGCACAAAAACATCTCCCCACCCCAGCTCAGTGCACACTACCATGAAGACCAGCACTCCCTTCAGGCTGCAGGACAGGCACAAAGTGTACACAGGAGAGGGACACAACCCAAAGTCCCAGGTTTTGTCAGCAAAACAGCAGAACCAGCAGTGTACCATTACTTCTGGCTTGGGCAAGAACAAGTCTAGTCTAATGGACAGTCCCTGCTAGCAAACATGAATTAATAAGCAACTAATTTTTAGCATTGTTTTTCCTCAACACCCCTTCCTTCAAAGGGAGAAAGATATTACTAGCCTTGCTATAATTGTCAGTTGATCTATCATCTTTACGCTAGCAGTTAGGTTGTTAACAATTACATTTAACACACTGAATTAATACAAACCAGGCAGTCTAGATTCCTCAAAGCCATGGTATCAGGATGCAGGCAGCTTATCCACTACTATGAATATTCATAGTTAAGGTGAGTGTTAAAGGAAAAAGATGTATTTAAGCTGCTGAAAAAAATTACAAGAGCTCAAAATTAACCATAAAGAGGCCAACTGAATCCTAAAGCTGCAGAAGATTCTGAATGTTTCAAAGCCAGTTTCAGTAATACAAGTCTAATAAAAAGGTGTCACTAACAACACCTGACCACACAACCAGAATGGATGAAATAACATCTAGCTATTGGTGCACTGAAGGAAATGTAGAGAAAAGAGAAGCATCAAAAACTGAGGAATACCTAGAGGAATAAAGGTAAAAATAGCAGATCTAAGTGAAACCACATTATACCTTACCACCCCATAAGCTTCTAAATAACTATACAGTTATCATAGAGAACTCGTGTTCTCACACCTGCATTGGCACATACAGACGATGTCAGCAACTGTTACACCACATAGATTCAAATGAATACATTTCCCTTCTTGCCTAAAGGTAACATAAATGCTTCACAAAAGTTTCTGGTTAGAGTCTCTTCATAGAAATATCATGTTTGACTCCACAACTTGAAGGATCTGAGTAAAACAGAAATTTGCAACAGAAATGCATTTTGCCTTATTCTACTAAATCACACAAGTTAAACATACATTAAAGGTACAGAAGATCAAAAACCTCCGAACTTTGACAAGACAAAAACAAGTAAATTATAAACCAAAGACAGACAAGGACTATCTGCAGGCCAGGTATCTAATGTGCATTAGGTGACTGGTTTGTAAGATGACTGATTTTTGGGATCTACTGAGGAAAATATCACACTCTCCCTCAAAAGAGTTCAGACAGAATCAGTCACAGTACATAATTTGGAGTTTTTTAGTAACAGGTTTCAAGTAGTTGTTATAAATTATATTATCACAGACTCATACTACTTTCCTCTCATGCTTTGCCTACGCAAGGAAGACACCCTAATCTGAGTCAGTTGCAAAACAGAATTACATTACTCAGAACCATCATACAACCCTCATTTAAAGCTCAGTCTGAAATTATCACTACTTTTTGTAGACAAACTTCCAGCTATGAAGACATCTCAATACCGTGATACATTATGTTTATCTCTATAAATATTACGTGTATTGCTCTTAAGAGCAACACTTGACTTTTTGCACCAGTGCCAAGTAAAACACAGTCAATGTCTGAAGTGCAACTTATCCACATATCCACAACTTATCCACATATAATGCTTTGAGAACAGCTTTAGTGTGGAAAATTCCTGAACTAAACTCATGCACAGCAAATACTAAGTTTCTGATACAAGTCAGAAGAGAAATTAGCATAAATTTTAAATCTTACTTTTGCCTCATGAGGTACACCTCCTCCACTCCTTCCTTCAGTGCATACAGAGAAGGATGATGCCATCACTTGTCCTGGTTGGCAAGATTACACTTTCTATGCACTTAGATCTGATTAATTATAATCAAAATCCAAGCATTTATGAACAAGTCACCTTTATGGTCCCTGTTGCTTTGTATTAAATAGTCAAAAGACAAATTTGAGTATGAAGTTAAGCAAAATCAAAAAAATTTAGTCCCAAAAATACTGGAAGGAGATACAAATATGACAAATGCCTTCTAAAGGTCTTCATCACTGCTAAAAGCTGACATGACAGTAACAACTAAAATGCCTGCCCTGTCCTGGATGCTACTTAAAACATAAGACTGCTATTGTCACTTACGGAGAAATACAGCCTTCTAACAAGCAGTTCTCTAATGCTTCTCTGCACAAAAGTATTTCCAAAACTGTTATATTTAACAAACTGTCTTGTTATCACTATCATAACCAGCTAGTTAAGGATACAGAGGATAACCCCAGTACTACTTGGAAGATGGGAGTATTAAGAATGACAAAAAGGTTCATCACAATCCTGAGAAGAAAGAAGAAGGGCCAAGAGATTAAAGAGACAATATCATGGTAGAGATAATAACAGGAAGTGAGGCATAAGATCCCTCTGAACTTCATCATGATCTTTATCCATATAATCACTTTTGACTAACTAGGTTAATGGCTGCAGCATTCAGAAAGGTACTGACAGTGAGACAGAAATTTTTACTTGATTTACAGTAAAAAAGAAAAAAATTACCTTTTCCTTAGAGTAATGTAAACTGTCAACTCTTTATTAAATGACAATTATAAGTGTGTGAAATATGTTATAAAGTTAAAAAAGCTGTAAGATAGAATACTGGAAAAGATAGCAGCAATACCAAGACTGCCTTGGATTAATCTGTGGATACAAAGATGCTTGCAACATTTTCATCCAAATGCTATAAAGAAACAGCATAAGCATCAATCAGGAGAACACCGAGAGGAAAGGGGGACACATGATCCTGTGGATCTCTCCCAAACTTCATTTTTATGATTCTCAGTGTAGTATTTTCTACATAAATGCATTTTTTTTTTCTTCCCCACTGTGAAGACATGGCTTCCTGCATTGTGCAAGTCTGTGGAGCAATGGTTGTGATGTGGGGAAACACAGATTAGCTGACTCTCTTACTGGTAAATCCAGTACCAACCAACAGTCTTAACCCTTCATTTGTCTCAGCCTGTTGGGCAATGTTCTGGCATCGACTACGGACTTGCAGAAACCATACTGGAAATATGTAAACGGTAACCACATTACTTCATACTGTGCAACCTGTGAATACTCTGGCTTGCCAGTATTTTCAAAATACTTAGATATTTCTCAGTCCATTTATTCATGTCCAAATACCATGAAAGCAAACCCATGCATTTGTCTAGCCGGATGTCATCATAAATTCATAATTACTACAACAAACCAGACAGATCTGTTTTGGTTTTTAACTGCTCCAAATGACTGTCACAAGTCAAATCCCACTAAAGCTCTTCTTGAAAGTACATCTTAGAAATTCCTGGTTTAACCATCTGACATCTTCGAGTTTAGTAATTCTTTCCATACATTACAGTTAATTTTTGTATACTCTTAATTTCCAACTTACATGCAAAGTTTGCTGTTTCACTTTAATAGACCAGCTGTGTAAGAATTGCTCATTGAATGCAAGTTACTGTAAAAGCATAACAAAACAAAAAAAACAAACCAAACCAAACAAACAAAAAACCCAAACCAAAACACAAACAACCAGAAAAACCCCACTTTATTCTTAAACCTGCACAGTAAGTGGATTGCTCATCAAATTTGCAATAGGCATTATCCTGCTGAGCTAGGAACACCTAGAAAGGCCAATTCTGTCTTGGGGATGGACATCATTTCTATGTTGATCTCTCAAGATGTATGACCTTATATTCCCCAACCCTCTCAGAAGCTAAGTATGGGTACAGAAAGTATTTTTAGCAAAAGACTGTCTGCTTTGCCAAGCAGCATATGCATCAGCACAGCAAGAGTGCAGAAGCGCTGTTTTACCATCCAGGCTACTCTGCTGAACGGTTAACACACTGCTTGAGCTGCTGCACGCAGGCAAAACCATCCCAGCTCAACTCCTTAGCTTCTCACAAGGTTTGGTATTTAACAATAGACCTCAGCTGGAAAGAGAACACCAACTGAACCTGCCTGTGAAGAGAAACACTAGCTCCTGCATTCCCAACGAGTTGTAATGCTAAATAATCACAGAGGGCACACAAAGGAAACAAAGGCATGCGGAAGAGGGCTGCCCCACCAGACGTGCTGGGCTTGTTTTAAATCAGCCCTGCATGAACGGTGAGAAGAACCACCTTGGCCATAACGCCACTTGCAGTAATGCCAGCATCCCTGCTCCAAGCAAAGAACATGTGCACCCACAAAAGAGAGAGAAATCCAGAATTGCTGAGTTCAAAGCTGTTCCCACTACCTTTTTCTGCTTGGTAGTAACAGTAAATATGAGAGCCTGAAACACAGTCAGTACTAAAGAGCTTGTACCACAGGGAAGTACATGACCAGGAGGGCCTTGATGCATTGCTGAACCAATTGGAAGGGGAGGTATTTCTTTTCTGTCTTCAACTGCACCAGAGGAAGTCCCTGAATGCCTCTTAGGGGAGAGGAGACCTTACTGAAGAAGTCAGGAGGAACGTTCTTGTAAGAGGTCCAGCTTTTTAATGAAGTCAGCTGCTTATTACCACTGTCAGGCTTCTATTTACAATAAACCATGGTAGATGATATTTTGTCTTCTGGCTGCTGCTGGGAAGAAACACACAGTTCTCCATCCCCCACCTGGTAGTCAAGGGTTGGAGTAAACAGAGCAACTATCTACACTAAATTTTCTGTGTCCTTACCCATCTGAAGATAAGGTGAGCATTTCCCAAGCACCTAGATAGGCTGACATGGCTTTGAGCAGCACTTGTGAAACACAGTACTGCCAGTTGAAGTGTTGCCATTTAGGTGAGAGAATTCTAACACTGTTCACCATGTGGAAGAAGAGGTAACCAAACATGTGAAAACGAGGTAATGGCTAGAACAATACATTAAAGCAAACAAAAAACCCAAACCACAGCACACAATCCTGAAAACTTGAGCTCTGAAAAGGTGGACAAGCCGGTCTGATCCACCATGAACCATGTTTCAAATTCAACAAACTCATCTGCAAGCAGAGCCAACTAGAAGCATATCAACTACTTGCAGCTGTCAGCATACTGAAATTTGGATAAGCAAAAAGGCTGATGTTTTGTATGTATAAAACTATGTATTTATAAACTACATAACACATGTGCCCTTCAAAATTAATCAATAAACAAGTGACTAAAAAAGCCCATTATTCAGATCAAATCTTTGCCATCATGGGGAAACGCCCCAGGATTTTGACTTGGTATTTGCATGTATTTAGGAGTACTAGCAATGGTCAGCTTAACCTCTGGTGCCAGCAAACTACATCTTTCATCTTAACCAAAGCACTGGGAACACACAGCAAAATGTGGTTTCAAAACCCAGCTTCCACAGATCTTAAGCCCCAAAACGCTCAAGCTCCTTCTGAAGTTCTCCACAGTTCAGGGTAGCTAAAAGCCTTCAGAAGAAAAGCAGACAACAGATCAACACCTTAAAAAAACGTCCCTGAAGAGTCAAGGGTACAGAATAGCAGTACTGAGATCCTGCTCTGCCTCAAGAAGCTCCCACAGGCACAAACGCCATGTGCTGGGCCAGTAAAAGGATCACTTGACCAGGCTGAGATACCAAATGCTGGAATATACTTTTGTGTTTACAATGTAATGTTTCCCCACTCCACTGTTTCCAGCAAACGTTATTCTGCAGTTTGGCAGCAGCTGCTGACCCCTCCCTTCCAGGCTGCCTGGACAGGAGCCGGGCGTGCCCTTCCCATCCGATCTGCTGCCTGCCAAGGAACAACCTAACTGGTGACAGCCCACTTGGGATCACCAGGGCACACATCTGGACATCTGGGCCAGCAAATAATTTGACAAATACAAATACTACCACACTTAACATTAAGCAGACATTGGGTGAGGGACATGAGAAATTGATCAAAAGGATCTAACCATTTTCAAAGCAAGCTTATCCTGCTAAAGTTATGTCAACCCAACATACTGAAGAGAATCCACAGTATCAGCATCTAAAATCTTGGAACAGATCTATTTAAATTTTTTGCAGGAGGGCACACAGCACCATTAGTATAAAAAAACCAGATCCAGATGCAGCTGTTCTACAGAACTGTTGCCAAATCAATCTTGCAAGTATTTCTCCAAAACCAGACTAGTCTGCTGTTGTTACGGATTATTACGGAACACACTGAGGCTACTTGCTAATGGCTAGCTAGGCTGTCTCTCAGTCAGCACGAAAAAAGGGATTTGGTTTTCAGTGACAAATAAGTAGTATTTGCAGCATCTTTAACCTACAAATAGAGGATATTTACAGAAGGAGTTCCAATGCATATCTCTTATTTGCAACTATACACTCAAAACAGCACATCCTAGATTTCAGGGCACCTGTTTGTTTTAGCACTTGAGGGCTACCGCAATAGCTCCATGCTCAAAAGAATTTCCTCAAATTAACAGAATTTTATTTTCCCATTTTTCAGGAATCCAAACCTATGACACACCTACATGTTCACTGGCTTATGTCTTTTTATTACGCACAGGTACTTCAAACAGACAGTGTTAAAAACAAACAAACAAAAACTAAGTTTTCTTCAGCTCACTGTTATTACCATTAGGAGAGAAATTACTGCACTTCACTAACAGTGTATCAAGGACTAGACTACAGGTAACTGATCACAGCATGACCAAGCTAAAGATAGTTACCAAGTAGTCAAAGCCATTAACTTCCTACAAATAACTGCAACACAACAGGACTTTCATTTCTACTAGCCATGTTCTGAAACAGAGCAAAGTTTTCACATGCAGTTTCACAATTTATAAGCACAGCAGCATAACCACATCATTGCTATTTCATTATTACGTTTTTTTTTCTTATGCATGTGCTCTTTAAATTCAGATATCCTGTTCTAAGAAAAAGAAGCTACACACAGGCACCAAAAAAAGAGGAGGTTTCTTCCACCAGTTCAGTAATTTAAGCATTTCTACAGAAATAAACAACAGACAAGCCAAGTAACAACACTCAATCCCCTTCTCTGACCAGAGGCAATCACCTCAACTTCCTCCTGACCATTGTAAGTTAAGAAATATCCACTTTAGGGGGAAACCCTAATACCATATTATACTGCAGAAATACTTTCAGGAGGCCAGGCAGTTGGTCACTACCTAACAGGGTCAGACAAAACAGTGCTGGAGCACATTTTCAATATTATAGTAGAAAAAACAGAATATACAGACAAATTGACCTCCTTAAAATTCTTAAGTTCTCAATAAAAAAAAAAAAAATCCAAATGATTTCTACCATTAGTTAACCAGAAAAACAGACTAAGGGCGAATATGGTTGGCTGCAGGGAAGCTTTTTCCTACCATTTAAACCTCCTGAACGAAGCTGCTCAAGTTGGTACCAAAAATGGCTCACACCCCAGTAACCACATGCACAGCAGGACTGGTATCAGGATGAAACCACCAGCCCAGCAGAAAACAGCAGTTCACAGGCAGTTGAAACAGTTTGGGGCTTGGAATTCAATTAGATGTGATTTTCAGGAAGCCTGACAGCACTACTGAATTGCTGCAAACATGGACCTGTCACTGCCGACCTCCAGCGATCTTGAAAATTTATTTATCCAGCATTATTTAAAAATACATGATCCAATAAGCCAAGTGTTGAATTCTCTTTCTGAGAAAGGGACATAACCTCTTGTTTATATCAAATGCTGCTAACCAGTGACACGGGTGAGTGGTAAAGGTCTAGAAAACTGATGTCTGATGGCTATTAAAAAGAGCCAAAAGGAAAGCTTTAACAATAATACCATAAATAAAATGTCAGTCTTTAATGCAACCAGTTTTTTAACCATACTCTGGGTGTTAAAAGGGCAGTTCACTTGACTCCATGCTGTTAACCTAGATCAGAAGGGAGGGGGGAATGAGGAAGAAAAAGGCAAGGGAAATCACTGTCACACACAGCTCTCAGAACAGAAGTACACCAAAAAAAAATCACCCTCAGAAGTTCTATGTTACCAAGTATTGACAGCTAAGTGGGGAGAAATTTAAAGCAGAAGTGGGGAGGGGGAAGGGAAAAACAAAACAAAAAAAACCAAACAAACAAAAAGGAGGCATAATTTCCCAAAAGAATCCAATAATCACAGCAGCTTACCATACGTGGCCTTCTTGGGAAATGCATTCACTGGCCTTTTTTCCCTTTACTGCTCATCACATGCATTTGATGCAATTTTGTTATATGGAAAGCACTTGGAGTACAGACTATGTAGAGGACACTTTGAAAGCTACAGAAAGGTTTGCCCTGAAGTTAACCTGCATGGCTCACCGTTCCAAGAAAGATGCTGATAACTTGAACAGCTGCGTGTACAATGCACGGTTAATCTGCATTAACAAACTATGTGTACACTTTAGAAATGCTAATGCCAAAGAACATGCTGTAACTTTTCCTTTTTAAGAAGGCATACTAAGTACTGAAAAGCAAAAGGGTTACCTCTAGACGATATGTTTGAGATACAAGAAGCATTTAATGAAAGCCAAAGCTGCTGATACAAAGTTCACATACACCAACCTGCAGTAACCACCCCCCCAACCCCGTGTCCGTCTGAATGAGTAAAACTTGCCAACAGATTGCCTCTCAACACAGTTAACTAACTACATGCATACCATCTCGATACATCCAGGTACTGGGGGGCCAAGGGTCATGTAGCAAGAACATTCCTGTATTTGAAATCCTTGACTTTCAATTGTGTTTTGGTTTTTTCCCCTTTCACACTTAGGAAAAAATGCCAAAATCCCACTATATTACGTACACAGTATGTTTAACACTGTTTTATCGTAAAGCATCATGATAATAAAAAAGCCACTCCCACTTAATTTTTAAAATCCTTAAGTTATTTACAATTACTAACAGGCTAAAACAAAAAGCCAACAAAACCAAAACTCCACATCATTATGTCTAAGGCAACAGCACTTTTACCTATTTATGCCAGTAAAGTAAATATGAGTACATTTTTGATTGTGTAAGATTAAAATGGCAGCCTGAAAATCATGAAGTACTGTTCAGGACTCTACTTGCTAACACAGTTGTCACCACATCTAATAGTTTATGATAACAATAAAATAGTCTTCAGCATTGTAAACACGTTATACCACACCTATTTAAAGAGCAGTTTTTACAATTGAGAGGGGTGAAAAACAAGTCCTCTGCTGAACCATGGAGACAAAAGTTATTCTACAACACCAAACCTGGCACTGGCTGCAAAGGGAGGAAGTTTTAAATACATGTTTCTATTTCAGAAGCCTGTATTTACATAAAGTGAATATGTATTCTCTTTTGGAACAATCCCAAGATTATCACACTTTCATCCAACTACTGACTAAATTCTTCAAAGTTTAAAATACAGATATAGTCACATGATTTGTAACTTAAAAACAAACAAACAAAAAAAACACATAAACTGAAAAGTAAACTTAAATATAACAGAGCTTGGAATAAGTCACAGATTTGCCTTTAGAATCTGATGCTGTACAGAATAAGGCTTCATAATACAAAAATCAAGAATTTATCTTCCTTACCCACCATCACCTAAGAAGCATATTCATTGTTAATGCCTGGGTTTCCTTATTTGACATCACCCACTAATAAATGCTGTTTAATGCTGTTTAACATAAAAAACTTACATGTCATTTGTTTGCTGGGACACCACTGCCAACACTTTATCTTACAGACATATTTGCAGAAATTTAGATCTGCAAGTGCTAAAAACTTCAACTCTACCTCAGCTATGTGCCATGCCCTGACCCCAAGCTTTCATATTAACACCTCTAGCCCGCTCTGGTGAAGACAAGCCACTAAAAATGGTACAAGGGTAAAAAAAAAAAAAAAAAAAACAGTGTTTGTACCATGCCTTTATTGCTCTCACAGGGCTTTTGGGAAGATAAACCATGTGCCAAGCTCTATCACATCACACCTCACCTGAAATTGCAGTTCCATCTCTTCACTGCCTTGAAACCTGCCTGATCCACTAACCCCAACAGTGAAACCTAAAAGTCATCATACCTTTTGGATACAAGAACCATTTTAAGAATGATAATTTCTGTGAACTAAAGGGCTTTATGGTGTTATGACTAGATCTTCAGTTAGTCCAGGGACATGCCTAATTACTACAGTTAAGGCTAAGACCATGATTCAAGGAAAACAGAATGGAGATGTTGCTGAAGGTCAATTTCAACACTGCATCTAGTGAAAACTTGCTTCTAGGGGAAAAGATGCTACTCTGTCTCGTTCTAGAGAATACAAGAGGAAACTGAACCAGCTTCTCCAGCTCCAAATTTCTACTCATCCATTTTCATTTACCATTTTGGGGCTTCCTCTGTATGGGTTTCCACACAGAGCAAAACTCAAGACACTCCAAAAGGCACACAGCCAATCTGCATTCAGAAGGAAGAATTTGAGCCTTAGTGAAATGCTGTGAGCCCTTCACTGTTGTTTTCCACATACTTGGCATGGCACTAAAACACTTGGGAAAAATATTTAACAAACTGAGCTGATATACATCACACTTAACAACACAGGAACTCCTATGTCCCACCGGATTAGTTAACAGTATTTAGATTATCGAGGTTAAAAGCAAGAGCACTGCCCTCCGAGCTAAAGAGCCAACTTCATTCTGTGTGTTGATAACTGCATACAAAGCAACTAATCGTAGGATCGCAGGACAGACTGCACTGCTGTCTTTAAGTACTTCCCTTCTTTCAGACAGCCATCTCTAAAACAATGCAATACACATGCATCATAACCTGAAATCTGAGCATTTAGGTCCTTCTTATTTCAGGAGAAAGAGGAATTTGCAATCTCAGTTCGGCAACAGATTCCTGTGCTGTGGATTTGATTTTAGACCCACTTTGCCTTAACCTCATCTGAACTTAGGCTGTTAGGCACACCACAGCCTCAGAAACAGTGTTTCTCAAATAGGCATCAGCCCCTATAGTAACTCTTAGCACGGCCTCAGTCAGAACTTAATGATGCTTCTGGAACCACTCGCATCAATTCAGCCAAAAGACAGTCTCGGATCTCCGGGTAAGGATACCACAGGTCCCTTTGCCTATCAACAACTCTGATGCTTCACGTCAAAACTCGAATTACAGCCGTTACCCTACGCAGGGACAAAGCCTGTCTAGGGCGCGCTGCTCAGGACGCTCCCCCATCGCTTTCCTGCCGCGATGAGCAGTTCTGCCTTTAGTGAACATCGCTGCCGAGGCACCCAAGTATTTCGAGCAGGGCGAGAGAAAAAAAAACCGCGGCTGTTTTCCCGAGCTGCTTCCCAACAACAGCTTCCGTGCCACACGTATCTCCCGCAGACCACTCACACTGCCCTCCAAAACACAAAACATGCGAATTTCACAGGAAAACAATAATAGAAAAAATAAAATTAAAAAAAAAAAATAAAAATCACTTCATGCTCGCAGCCGCCACCGCTCGCGGCTCCGCTGGTTTTCTACCACAGCACCGAGACTTTTCAGGCGAAGAGGGACGGCCGAGGAGCGCCCCAGCGAAGGCCGAAGGGGCAGGAAGCGCGCCCGTCCCGTCCCAGTCACGGCCCGGGCAGGTTCGGGCACTTACGTAACTCCGCGGGCCCGCGCCGATGTTTCTGCCCCTTCCCCAAGTCCCAGCCGCTCCCGAGGCCGCCCAGCTCCCTGGGACAAGCCAGCGCCCGCCGCTTCCCTCGCCGGGTCCGCCCCGCTCCAGTGCCCCAGCCCACGGCGGGACGGGCCGGGACAGCACCGCACAGCACGGCACCGCACAGCCCAGCCCGGCGCCGCCCCCGCCGGGGAGCTCCTTCCCCGCCCGGGAGCTCCTTCCCCGCCCGCAGCCCCCGCTCCCAACATGGCCGCAGGGAAGTGCCCGGAGCCCGCCGGGGAGGGCCCTGTATGGAAAGTTTCCGTCCCGCTCCCCGGCCGGCCCCGGACCGAGCCGAGCCGAGCTGAGCCCCCGTCGCCCGGGACGCGGTCGGACTGCGCTGCTCACCCAGCACACCCCACTCCAGTCGCCGCTC
>VXAU01004179.1:148213-169008 GCA_013399695.1 Formicarius rufipectus | reverse complement strand
ACCCAGCACACCCCCCTCCAGTCGCCGCACACCCCACTTCCCCGCACGGCCGCGGTCATACCACCCCGCGCCGGGGGACGGGCCGGGACACCGCCCGGTGGGGCGGGGCCGCCGCCATCGTGGGCGGGAAGGGCCGGGGCGGCCCCGCCTTCACCCCGCCCCGGCCGGGTGGGTGCGGCCGCGCCAGTCCCGAGGGCCGCGTGCGGAGGTATCCCCAGAGCCGCTGTCAGGGGCACCCCCCGACCAGCCACCACGGCGGTCCCCAGAGCAGCCACCACAGCGGCCCCCACAGCCGCCCACAGGGCCACCCCCAGAAACCCCCCAGAGCCCCTCGCAAAGCCCCTCAGAGGCAGCCCCAGAACTCCCCCACAGCAACTCTCAGAGGCACCCCCAGAACCCCCTCAGAGCCGCCCCCAGAGCCCGCCAGAGTCGCCCTCAGAGCAGCCCCTCAGGGGCACCCCCAGAACGCCCCCACAGCCGCCCAGTCGGGGGTGGCGGCGCTTCCCGGCCCGCGAGTGGCACCTCTCGGGGGAGCGACACTGCACACAGCGAGGGTGTGCACACATCCCATTCCCTCACGGTTTGGGATAGGCTTTTGTTAGATTTTTTTGTTAGTTTGTTTGGTGGGGGTTTTTTGTGTTTTTGTTTTCTGAAAACACCACGTTCTTTGTGCGCCTTCCCGGCTGTGTGCTCGCGCCTGCTGCTCTCGGTACGCTTTCCCAGACGTAGTTCAAGTTTAAACTACCTGTCGGCACGTAAAGTTTTTTACAGCGCACGGGAGGGAATTGGGAATGTCTCTCAGTTTGAGGAGGCGCTGGTCGGCGTGGAGAAACCGCGGCAGGCCTGCCGGGGAGCCCCTTCTGTGTTAGCATTTTTAGTGTCTGCACATCCAGTCATCATCCAGGGCAGTATTTTCCAAACACAGCCCGTACCTTTCGGCTCGGTACCTGAGCCGATCCCTCCAAGATTTCCAGCCGTGAATGGATGGTACCCGAGGGGAGGGGTGGCTGTGGTGTTGTGGAGAAGGGGGCACACCACCATCCTCTTCTGTGGTCTTACTCCAAGTGCTAAGGTATGTGCTCTGGAAAAGTGGCCCAAGAGGCTTTCTTTTTTAAGAAAATTTCACTTACATGCAATATAGCAGTTTCATTTCCCAAATTTTACATTACTGAGCAATAATGCGGTTGGCCTTGCTGGGGTGGGGTGGTCATGAACCTTCTGAATTTCATCCAAATTTTCTACCCCCTACTCAGACACGGACACAAATAGATGAGACCACATCACTGAGCTGGATCTCTCTTGCTATGAAGATGGACACGAGGAAGGGAGCAGGACACAGAGGGCTGAGCATGCATGTCCACCCACCCTATGGCACGGCAGCCTAGTCCTCTTCTTCTCCCTCAAATCCACCCAGTGTTCAGCTCTAGCTGTCCTGTGATTATTCTTAGTCTACTAATTTATATAAGGTGTGGACCAGGCTGTTTAACCCAAGTTTTTTAGAAACTTGGTGCTTGTGGTAGTTTAAGGCTTCCAGGTCTGAGTGTATGCAGGACGATGTATTTGTCAGATGCTTCATGTGTAAAGAATTTGGGCACAGACACCAGTGTCTTCATTTTGGGATTGCCAGTTGCAGAGATCTTCACACCAGAGCATCTTTTATGTGTGAGTTGGGCTGGTTCTTGTGAACTAAAATGATGACTTTATGTCATGACCTTTGGTAGATTTAACTTGCCCTTTTAATCAATTTTCTTGGCATCAGAAGCCATTTCATTGTTAATTAACTTTTATTTCATGTTTACAAATAATCTTATAATGCCCGGTTAAGATATAGCAGAAAGTTGGATACAGGCAAGGTGAAACAGTCATAGTGTTTCTGCCTGTGTGTCCATGTCTTAATTCTCTTTGTGAAGCCCAAATTGACACTGTTTTCTAATGGGTTTGCAAAGTGTTACAGCAGTGAGATGCTTTTTCTAGCACATATAGTCATGGAAGATCAGCATAAGACCTTAACTCCAGTTAAGAGAAGAATAAGCAACCTGTTGTCTGAAGAAGGCTGTGAACTAAAAATGACTTAATGCTATCATGCAGAGCAATTTCAGTGCTATGAAAGTCTGCCATAATGTGTTTGAGTTATCTTCCTATGATCTTCAGAGTTCTTTTTTTCCTACTAAATGAGATTTAATTTTTTTACTGTGCTCAGCAAGAGGGGAAAATAAACCTGAAAACAGTGTATGTTTGCAAACCCTCAAACACTTGTTCTTAAATATCTCTACAGAAAAGCAAACATTTTACTAATTCTCAAGTAGTGTTGAAAAACTTGGCTAAGGGTCAGTGACTCTTGCTTTGTGCTCGCTATACTGAAATGTTATGCTGATCACGTGTGTTGCTATGAATGGGGTTTTTTGTACTTATCTATCTTTGCTCTTACATGTTAACTCTGTATCTTAGCGCTGCAGAAGTAGTCTTGAAAAAAAAAAGATGCTGAACAGAAGATGTGTAGAAGGCAAAGGATGGGAGACTGGGGTGTCCACTAAACAGAAGTATATACTAATTTATTTTATTGTTTTTGTATAAGTAGGGTATTTCACATAGAGAAATTATTTAATTGTAATTTTTATTTAACTGAAAAAAACTTTTCCCAAAGCACAGTGTTTCTCTCAAACCACAAAAATAAATAACATTTATTTTTGCTCTCTAATTATTACCGTACTGTTATGGTTATGCCACAGCCACACTTTAAGGGTGGAGTAAATATCTTCTTCAGAAGACATGGTATAGCAATGATGTGCTGCAATACATGTCTTATACCATGCTTTCTGAATTGCCTTCTGATTTTCAAATGGACACTGCTTGCAAAGAGCTGTTTCAGGGCTTGTGTTTTCACTTCAGATCTTCACAGGGATCACATGACAATCAGATCAAGTCTGTCTGGTGTCTAGCCAATGCAAATAGATGGTTCAGTAAGTATTTCTACTTCATTGTGTCAGTGAGATGTTTGCATTATTTATTAAAGCTTCCAGTAATGGGCTGTCTACAACTCCCTTGGCTTACAGGTTTCTCTCAAGACATTTGAAAATTGCTGTGAACCTTTCCTTTGCACTGGCATCTAATTTCTGATAGAACCCTACAGAGGTTGCAGCTTTCTTTAACTTGTAAAAATGCTCCAAAATTGTCAGTGTTGATGGGGTTTTTAGCAGTACTAAAAATTAATTTTTAAAAATTGATAGAATCCAGCATACATGTAGCTTCATAGATTTATTGTGTGGCAGGGCTATCCTTTAAAAGTGTATTGCCTTTAAAAGCAAGGAAGGAATTACCGACTGGTAGTCAAATGCAGTTTGTTTCGTGGAGGTCCAGTTCTCTCTCCTGATTTTTTTTTTAAGTGCTCAAGTGTCAGTTTTACAATTGATGGGACTTGCAACTAGAACATTGCAGCGTTTGTTGTCCTTTGGCTGAAATAAAAGTCTCTCTGCTTCTTGCATAGCTAAGTGAGTTTTGTATTAAATCAAAAGTATTAGAGATTTAATTCTTAGCTTTATATAGCTTTTGGTCAGCAAAACTCAGTCATGGCATATTGAAATAGGACTTTAAATTCTTTGCTTTGAGTAACTTTAAAAAGTATTACAAACAATAAAAGGAAAATCTGTGTTTTGTTTCTTTATTCATTGAAATCCCTTTTGAAGGAGCAGTGTATTGGCTTTTCTAGTTGACAGAAATGCAGAATACCTTTCCAGCTTTAGAATACTTCCACTTCTTAATCACCTGAAAAAGGAAGCCAAATCCAGTAGCTTAGAGTTTTTTAAGGGGCAATTAAATGCTTTAGTCTCAAATCTTACCTTTTGTGGAAAAAAAAAATTCATATTCATTGTATCATTGAAAAATGAACTGGTGATTCCTAAGTTAGCCCAGTCTTGGATTCTGCACTGGAAGTTTGTTCATGTTTGTACCCTCTGTGTTGTAACCACCCCTGCTGGTTTGTCAGAAGTTTTGGAAATGTCATTCTGGGATCCTACTGTCTTTCCTCAAGAGTTTGTACATCCATATTATCCTCTTCATTTAATTTGCTGCCTTGTTGAATTGTGTAGGAACACTTAAGAGTTTTCTCATGCTTTAGCTGTTACTGCTGTCTTATCCATGACACGTTTCGCTTAAGAGAGCAGAGTTGTGTGTTTTAGGGATGAGGGTTGTAATAGGTACTATTTCATTATTCTTTTTTCTTATGTGATTTTTTTTCTCCCTTTTTTAAACTGCAGAGGTTGTCTATTCTATGGTCCACCAGGGACTGGAGAGACATTGCTTGTGCACTTGCTAATGAACATAGCAAAGGTGACAGATTTTAATGGGACAAATTTGAATTATGAAAGAGATACAGCACTTTTCAAAGAGAAAATTTTATCTGCTTTAGATAGTAATTTATCTTTCTAAACAATATGCTCTAAATAGTCACTCAAGTGCAGCTGCTTTCTTGTACCACAGAGCATCTCTCAAGCAGTTGATACAGTTCAGGCAGCTGACACTACATGAAACAGCCTCAGCCTTGCTAAGTGGCGATGGAATTATCTCCAGAAATTATGTTTTTCAAGGAAGATACAGAATCACATAATGGTTTGGGTTGGAAGGGACCATACAGAACATCTAGTTCCAAACCTGCTGCCACGGGCATGGACAACTTCTATTAGACCAGGCTGCCCAAAGCCCCATCCAACCTGACCTCCAACACTCTCAGGGATGTGGCACCCACAACTTCTCTGGTCAACTGTTCTAGTGCCTGAAATAGACACTGATCTAGCAGAAAGTGATGCCAATCTGCTGATTCCATAAACCTGTGACTTTATCTTAAAGAATGCAACACAGGGCACAGCTGAGACACTGAGTAACCACTGCCCCAGACCACCCACTCCAGTGTTCCTTATAGGCTTCCATGGAAGTCTTGCTCTGCCAAGTTCAGGGGAAGACAAAAGAAACCATTACAGGAAGTGACACGAGTTCTTGTCTATTGAGTGTCTGCCTTTGGCTGCAGCATATAGACAAGCAAAGGCTCCTGCAGTGATTGTTCTATGTAGACTGAGACAAAAGGAAGAAATTGTAACCACAGCCATTCATTTTTATTTAAAAAAACCCCACCCTATTGAAGCATAGTTGTCTTTATCAGGACTTCAGTGACTATACCACTCACATTTTATAAACTACATAAAAATTACAGTGTTTCTGTCTGCTTTTGACACAGGACACAAGAAGAATGAATTAAGGTATTATGCCATTTCTAAACACAAAATAAAATTCTGGCTTTCACAAATAAGCACTTTGGCAAAATAAGATGTATTTGACAGGAAAATCTTGGGTGCTTTCATGTTGGAAAGCAGATTATCACCAACTATAAAACTACGTTTGAACTCAGTAAATAACAATTTACATTGCACAAGCAGAACTTGAGTTACTATGCACAAAGGGCATTTTGGGCCCCTTCCCGCATTCAGCCTGTGGCTGGCAGGATGCTGCCTGGAGTTAATGGATTTTCCCTCCTGCAAGAAAGAGGCCTCACAGCACCAAGGCCACTTGTGTACTCAGCACAGCAATTCAATTCCAAGGTAAAATGCTCAACTCCAGGGACACCTTGCCCACACCAGTGGTTTTGTGCATCTTGTGATCAAATGACTTTTTAACTCTCATGTCTTACAATTACTGTAATATTCCCTCCTTCTTGCAAGAATGATTTATAATTAGTCTGTGTCCTGCAGACTTCAGAAAATCCATGTCACAAAGGGACCTGAGCTAAGGAACAGATTCTCTGGTGTCTAAGAGAAGGCAGGAATTCAGACTGTATTCTTCCCAGACCTGAAAGGAATCAGTAGCATCCCTTCCTATTTACACCTACCTCTTTTCAAAGAACTCAGAGGAAATTCACAACTGTAGAGCTGTCTGTTCTCACAACGTCAGCTGACTTTGGCTGATGAGCTCAGAAGTTTTGGGAACCCAGTTAACTAGACAGAGTGACCAAATGTAATCCTCAAGATAAACCAGGCTAAAAAGGAATCCTATGAGATTACCATTACTTACCTTCCTTATCATCTTCCTTTTTAGGGCCCAATATCTGCTTTGCCAACTGCCTATGTTAAGAAAGAGGACAGAAGAAAACAGAACAAAATTGCTGAATTAGAAGTATTGTACTCAAGTATTGTACCACATTTCCCCTGGAGACTAGGGAACTTCACCAGGTTTATAATCTGGTGCTCCATGTCATGCCTGTGGACCCCAAGGAGGATTCAGAGCCTAAGACTGCTGCATATCATACGTACACAGTTCTTGAAGGACAGACGTTTCCTAACCTGCTAATCTTGGCATCTCAACAGGGCAGTAAAATCCCAGCAACCAGTTCGGGTAACTATGTTCTTCTGTCTTTTCCTAGGAATGTTCAATTTGCATCCTCCCAGTATATTCCTATGGAAGAACATGAAAGTGTAGTTCAAGAATCACAGTGAAATGGGTCAGAAAATGAGAATGATCTTTGTGGCTAAGCTTCCTTCTGGAAAGAAGAGTGTCATGCTTCCTGAACACTCGGACCTAAGACAGGAGAGTGAAATGCTGGATTGCCAAAGAGCTGGGACTTCTGTAGATGTAGGCTCAAATCATAAGTGGAAGGTCAAACACATAATTTAGCTCATTTTCCTTCCTGAGAAGGGTTACAATATTAGGGTTTAGCCTTCTCGTCTTCCATTCTGTTACTTCAGTTGTGTCTGAAATCAGCACACAGTGCTTCTTGGATAATGGTGCTGCCCCTCTAGTTATGCTGACCCAATGCATGTTTTACTGCAGCTGCTGGTTTTCTGATTCTGCAGTTTATTTTCAAATGGAAAACTGAAAAACAACTGATGGCTTTCTTTTCTTGTATGAGTATCTTCCCACTAATAAGAGGTGTAAGTTAAAAAGCTGTACTTCAAGCAGTATGGACTCAGAGTTACATGTGGAATAGAAGAATTATGTCCTAATGTTTGTGATGCAAGATGTGTTACCTAACCTAAATTATTTGAAGTTTAACTGTGCAGTGTTATAATGGCAATGTGACTGTTTTTTTCCTGGGTTTACTGTGCCTTTTTTCTCTAGTGGTTTCTTTTTTTGTGTCCAAGTTTCTAGTTTTTATGGAGCAGTGATTTTTGCCTGAAAGAAAGTAAAAGTCAAGCATTTCTCAGTGAAAAAAAAAAAAGGGTAACATTTCTCTTATTGCAGGGAGGTACCTATTTCAGGTACAGGATGCTTCACTGATAATATATTCCAGATAAAGAGAAATCGCGGCTTAAGACACTTGCGTCATTCCAGATTTATGGGTACACCATATGACTCGTGCAAGATGTTCTCTGATGGATGAGCAACCATGAGTATGTGCTAGGAAACACAATGAAAATTTGCACATGGGGAGCGTTTGTGGATTCTCTGAGCTCAGAGTAAAACTAGTTTCAATTTTGTTAATACTCAAGTAGGACATTTTCTTGCTATCTGTACAGTTGAAAATTAAGTTGGTTGTTCAACAATTCCAATTTAAACAATTTATGGGAGGTATATTTAGCTTGTGAAACAATTTAACCTGTGATGGACTATGACTGTTGTTTCCTTAGCTGGTGTAGACTGCTGCTCTTGCTTTTGGTGAACTACGTTTTAGGCGACTGGGTTCTCTTCCTAATTTCCAATGTGAAAGAGCTTGTTACATTTTGAAATAGCCCACTGACAATACGCTAGTACTGATTATTGTCTTTGCAGTTTTTATGATGGATTGGAAGAGGGTTGTTTTGGTTTGCTGTTTGCATGTTTTAATTTGTTAGAAACTGGATAAGGTCCTTCATTTTCAGCAGTGATGACTTTAAACCTGAAATTTAGTGACCAGCTCAGCCTGGATAAAATACTAATACCTGCTTTTCTCAAATTCTTTCCAAATCAAGTGTTAGGATTTTGCATTCATAGAGTAATAGTGTTACAAGGTTTTTCCAGTCCCCTGTAGGAGAGAAGTTGCTATCCCAGGCTAGAGTTAGGGAAAGGGTCAAAACTGGGCCTAGCTGCAGGGGTAAAACAGATTCCTTTGTATGAATTGGAGAGGGTAGAAGGAGGACCTGCCCTTCAGGGTATATTGCCATCAGGAAAATTCAGGAAATTGCTAGGTTGAAGTGCTGGAGATTGGTCAAAGCAGAAGAGGCTGCTGTTTACCTGCAATAATTAGAAAGGGAGTACTACTTTGAGTTTCCCTTGTATGGGAAGAATGTGACCAGAGAGGAACGTCCACTGGTGAAGGGGCTTGTCAATACTATTTGAGTCATATTTTTAAGTTGCGACCCAATTTGTAGAGTCACCTATTTGGCAGCAATTAGAAACAGTTTCACAAGGGATGTTGGTCACACGTGTCTGTCACGTCTGACCTTTTTGTGTCTGCAGCAGCTGGAAGCATACTGTGCGTTTTGTGTGTGTCTTACCTGCACATTGTATAGAACTAAGTTGAAGGGAATGCTCAAATCTCGTTGTAGCTGACCTGACGGATGCTGAACTAATGCCAAGCAGTTGTGAGGCAGTAATATTTCCATTTGGTGTGGCTGCTCTTTTAAGCATCTTTAATTTGACAGGTGAGGAGCTTTCTGCCCATGACAGTTCAATGCTAATGAGACAAATTCCAGTATCTTCCTCTAAGAGAGAATTTTTGAGTTGGCAGAACTTAGCAGAAATCTTCCATAAGTACTGATGGTCTCATTTGCTACACTGAATTGATTTAGGTAAGGTGGTGTACTAGGTCTGGCTGAGGTGGACTTCATTTTCCCACAGCAGCCTTCACAATGCTGTGCTCTGCATTGGTAGCCAGAAGGGTGCTGATTACACACCAGTGTTTTGGCTACTGCTGATCACAGCATCAGCACTGTAACCTTCCTTCCCCTACAGAGGTGGGGACACAGCCAGGCCAGCTGTTCCAAACTAACCAAAGGGATATTCCATACAGTATGACATCAGCTCAGATATAAGAGCTAAGGGAAGCAGCAGGAAGGCAGAATTTGTTGTTTCCAACTGCTGCCTGCTAAGAAACCCTTACATATGCTGAAGCCCTGCTCCCTGGGATGACTGGCCATTGCTGCTGACAGGAAGTAGAGAATAAACCTTGCAATATTTCTTCACTTTGCTTGTGCACGTGCAGGCTTTTGCTTTAGTAAACCTGCCTTATCCCAACCCTAGAGTCATTTTCCATCTCATTTTCTTGCCCCTGTTTGCCTGGGGAGTGATAGAGCATCTGGGTGGGCACATGGTGTCCAGCCAAGGTCAACCCACTACAGTCGGATATTCAGATCTTTGAATACCTTTGTCTTCTCAGATGCTTGTGCCTGAGAATAGATAAAATTCTTTATGTCTGCCTTAAAAAAAAAAAAAAAAAAAGAGGATCCCTCTTCTCTCTGGCTCTTGTCATCTCAATCTCTTTTTCCATATCTGATAAAGAGCTAGGACAGATGGTCTGTCCTGATTGTGCAGAAGGGAGGATTATTTCATTTAGGAAGGCCTTTCCTCAAAAATGCACCCTTCTCTCATCTAGCCTAATGATGTGTTTTAGCATGAGAAGGGATTTGTTATCTCAGACCATGTGAGCTTTTTTGACTAGAGTTGATTTATTTGTTTTCTATTTCTACCCTTAGCTTAAACCAAAACATATCTCCTCTTCAGAGTGACTGTGTGAGTTGGTCAGGAGCGGCTCTACTGTATGAAGAGAGAGACTTTAACAAGTACTTACTCAGAGTGCAGAAAAAAACTGTTCCAGCTTTCAGCTGTGGCTCTTCAGAAACTGTCTTGCGTTCTCATTGTTGAAAGCACCGTTGATATAGATCCATAGTCCCCTGACAGAGATCCCTGCAGTCTCTCTAGCCCAATCTCTATTTTGGGTGCCTAGGGAGGCATTTGAAACAAGTGGGTCTAGAAAGACCTTAAGATGAAAGTAGCACATGTGTTGCCTAAGTATTACTAACAATTGTATGTATGTACAGATTCTTGATTCTTTTGAGGAAGAGGTAAACAAGGTTCTCAAGCTGTATTCATGTTGACTCCTAATTTGTCTTTTTTTTTCTTGTTAGGCAACAAAGAAAGAAATTGCAGCCCTCAACTGTCTGTGATGCTTGAATTGACATATGCCAATGATGTACAGCTCCCAAACAGGTAAATTATGTTAAACATGTCTCAGTAATTGTAGCTGATATAGAAAATATAGAAAAATGACTAGAAGTCAGAAACTTCAGTACCTTAACTGAAACCAGGCATAACAGAATGCTGAACCAGCAACACTTTGCAAAAACAACTATAATAATGCCAGGTTACAGCAAAAGGGAGAAATGGGACATTTTTTATATGGCACCCATTTCTATCAAGAAATAAAAGGAGATAACACTAATGAAAGCAGACTACCTTGCTTAACAGGTATTTAATGCCTCCATTCACAACATTGTCTTTAAGGGCAGAGTCAGGCATGGCCATCTGAGAGTGAGCTGTTCCCTGAAGGATATAAAGGAGACACAGATTGCCTATTCAAGCAGCAGCCTGTCATTTGCAATTCGAAGTACTGCTTTACTTTCTGAGGTCACTCAAAACTCTCTTTGTGACTGAAGACACAAATTGAATTTATTTATTCCATATCCTGTTTACTAATTCACTGATAAGTCCCCCTCACCATGCTAACCATTCACTGCATCACATGGCTTCTTTCTACACAAGAACAGATCAGTCCATCCATTGATGCCTTTGTGAACACATTGTCAAGATTTGTTCTGCTTCAACACCGAAGCAGAGCACTGGCCTTGTGGCCTAGAAAGAAGATATCATTGTAGCAACTCGATGTGCTGGTGATACTGCATGGCTTCCCTTCTCTTCCTCTTTACTGCACTGCGCTCCTGCCAAAAGTTAACTTTACAGGAGCGTGATTCCTTTTGAGAGGACAGACAGGGCTGCCTCAATTATCCTGACTCAGCAAGTCTGGAACAAACAAGGACCAACTGCAGAAAGAGACATTTTGTAAGGCTTGCTCCAGAACACAAAATAAAGAGTGCGCAGCTGGCCTGGTGGCAGCTACAGAGCCTGTCTTTGCTCTTCATTTGGCAGGACGAGCTGCAGTGCCTGCATAGGAATGGAACATTTTCTTTTCACCAGACCTCTTTGCTACATTCAGGAACACCAGTAAGACACAGCAGCTGACTTGAAAAGAGGACAGAGCCTGTTAAGATTTTACATTAAGAAAATAGCTACTATGCTCCCAATCCAGTACAATACGGATTCTTCTAGGTTCATATCACCATGATTATTGCAGCTCCAGTAATACAGTAAACCAGGTTCCTGACCTGAACCAATTCAAAGAGAATATGTCTTACTTGGGAATAAGAACTGCAAAATTAACCAAAACCTGTTTCACAAACCAACTTCGACCAAGTAAAACAGAATCACCAAATGAAGCACTTAATGTTGGGTTCCTAGGATTTCTACCATGCTGATGGTTTGTGATTGAAAAAGCCATAATTCTTATTCTCAGAAATTCATTACATAGCATTGTACACTGTAATACACAATGTTGTTATACAGCCAAACATCTGAGGAGATTAACCCTGATTAAAAAAAAAAAAACCCTGGGAAAAGCAGCTATTTAATAGAAGAGGAATGACGGCAAAACAAATGACCAGATTTGCGCAATTGAATTAAGCTGGATATTAGGAAGTCTTATTTTACCATAAAACAAATCAAACAGAAATATTTACCTTGATCCTAAGAGATGGAGAGTACAAAGCTCCTGGTAATTTCCCACAAAAAAACCAGAGCACTATCTTTACAGAGAGGGTGGTCTAAAATGGCCTGAACCATTCAGGATTATGTTTCTTCAGAGTACCGAAGAAAATGAATTCAGGAAAGCCACATAGGACGGTGTCCTGAGAAACATGGTGAATACTGAACAAAGGGGATGTCAAACCCATGTTGCGATGACAGTCACAGGCAACAACAGAGAGACTAGAGGCCAAGAGGAATATACAGCCAAGCCAAAAGCAGAATGAAAAAGCCAGAGAGAAAAACTGTATAGGGTTCTCTTCCTACGTTGTAAAGCGATCCTCTCACTACCTATAGTCACATCAATGCTCAACCTCAACACAACACTTAAATTCTGCACTACAGCTGTATTTCACCATTCTGAAATTCTACATAAATACTGCATAATTAAAACAGCTATAGCTTTTCCTGACAGTTTTCTTGCATTGAAAAATACATGCTCATTCTTCCAAGTATGAAGCATCATCACTACTTGCAAGAAGCCTGCTCCTTGCACTAAACAGAACAGCTTAGCTGATTTATAGGGCATTTACTGTAACTGCTTTGGGACACAAACAAAGCAGGTTTTTTTTTCTTTTTTACTTTTTTCAGTAAAGTGTCCAACTGTTAGAAACATCCATTAGCACAGAATTTGTCCAAGAAGAATTCTGTCATATTGCTGTTATTACAGGAAAGACAAGAAAAGTAATCTCAGACAAGGACATATGACTTGGCAGACATAGGAAACAGAGATATCAGCCTGAAATTCAAAGAACAAACTTAACTGATGCCAGCAAGCTGACAGCTACAGTTCATGTGCATCTGCTGATTCCCAGAACTGCACTTTGCAGAAGTGTGAAGTTAGACACTTCACAACTCTATCAAGTTGAGACACCAAAGAAAAAAATGCAGCACTCCAAACCCATATTAAAAAACACCCAAACCAAACTTTAATATGTTTTTTTCCAAGATCTAATATACAAATGCAATGGTAACAATGTGCTCTTCCTTTGTAAGCTTGGATGAAATATATTGAAGTCCACTTTGCGCAGGTTATGTAAATAATCATCTAAAGCAACCTAGAAAATGAGAAAAAAAGCTTAATCCACATGATGCACACAAATAATTGGGCATGAATTTTAAAAAGCAATACATGAAACCAAATGAGAAACTGCAAAAAGGCTTGACAGTTTGTCTGTTAAGTGGTAGTGTAACCATCACATTGCAGGCATATAAAAAAGTCAGGTTTTGTGAAGAGAAACATTATCTTTTGCCAGATCAAACACCAAATTATAAAAGTAGACAAGATTCTGGGCTCCTGCATCAGAACAGCAGCCTATGAATATATGGACATCTTGGGTGAAATGTAGTTAAAGAAGGATTAGAAGTGTTGATCGAAACTATAAGGTTCTACAATCAGGCACACATTATGATTTTTATGAGTCTTAGACATTACATCCTCCCAAAAAAGGCACATGAAGCAGTAGTTAACCATGCTTAATTTGATATTCTTCACAAACATTAGCACAGGAATGAGTCCATCACTTAAAGAGTGCATGATATCACACCCACCGTACACAACAAAGCAGGATACGCCTTCACAGGAACTTTCTTACTGAAAGATCTAGCCTAAAAGTAAATGGGGTAAGGTGGGAGAAAAAAAAAAAAAAAACAAAACACAAATGTACTTATCAGGAGAATTTAACATTTCAGATTAAACATCAAGTAATATATATAATTAATTGCTAAAGGGCAACAAACTGTATTATGAACTTCATCCCTTTTTATTCTGATATCCTGAAACTGTAACTTTTCGTTATGTGTAGGCTACCACCATCCCTCACCATGTATAAAAACAGTTACATGGTATGTAATACTGGGAGAGGCCCACTAAAATATTTACATGGTTTAACAGACTCAAAGATTACATATTATAGATCAATGTAAATTAGCATCCCTTATTCCAACAAAGCTCCAAGTTGCATCTGGTTTAATAAATAGTTTAATGTTTCCCCCATGCCCCCAATCAAATAACTCCCTGAACGCCAACAGACAGAAATGATGGAAGACCAGAAACACATTTCTCTGAGTGCATCCTTCTGTCCCAGTGTTGCCATCAGGCCCAGGAGTCCAGTTGTAAATGTTCCTGTTACATTTCTGGGACTTTGAAATTATGTCAGACCTCAGTATCTAAATATGACATTTAAGGCATGACTGAATCAAGTCTACAATTTAAACTCATGTTCAACTCAAATGCCTCTAACAGAGCTGGAGCAATTCTTCCTGTAATGTAATGCTTACTTAGAAACACAAAATCCCTCCTTGTTCTGCCTTTTCTTACAGGTTAAAACAAACCAACCCTTTATGAATACTGGCAAGAATGTATGAGTTTCTGTTAGTTTTCCATGGATTTTTCCAGACAACAAAATCAACCTGAAGCTTTAGGAAGCAAAAATATTTGATCTTTCAGAAGGCAAATTACTTTAAAACTTTGAGATGTAATAATGTGTGTTATCTCTAAAAAAGAAAAATATTCTTCCCTGATCTCCTGCTCTGCCTTACTATTATTAATTGCGAGATGAAAACAGAAAATAGTCTTGCTTGACCCTCTTAACCTTCTGCACATCATTCAGAAAGCATGTTATGTTCCTTGGTAAATTGAGTCCATAATGATGTAGCATAATTGAGATAAATGTAAAAAGCCAAAAGGACACCCTATTTTATCAAAGGGTGCTTAAGAGAAAGAGAAGGAACATGTAAATGTATTCACAGGCTTTCAAAGCGGGATTGTGGCACTGACAGAACACTTATTATATGCTTTTATTCTAATAAAGCACACAATTCCTACAGAAAATTGCAATCTTCATTATCTTATTTTGCCCTCTGCTGGTCATCAGTCCCAGTATTACAAAGAGCTGACCACACTCCAGAAATTTTCCTGCCATTTTCTACATATTACTACAATATGCTTCATATAACATTGCTGAGACTCAATTCAACATTTTAGGATTATGTGTCTTCTGGCTGTGAAATGGAGCTGGTAACTGTTAACCTCATCTTCCAAAATATGTGGTTTGTGTAACAAATGCTGAGATTGTTGAAACCTATCTTCAGGTTTAAACTTTACCCTCCCCTGTAATTCCAACTAAAACAAAGGATTAAGTGCCTGAAAAGACCCTTAGGAAAAACAAGATGGTGATTTTATATAGGAAAACAGATGCATTTAAAGGCACTAGTCCATTACATTCACCTTAAATCCTGAAATACCCAGAAAACCTTGCCAGAAAAAGCTCGTTTCATCCATTAGGGGAGAAAGTACCTTTGTCCTTGCATTAACAAAGCCCATCTGATTATTAAGGAGGCCAATACCCTATTACTGCTGCCAGTTATGGCCAGTTCAAGTGGTTTGAACACTCCAGAGATCCTGCATTGTCAACTATTCTTCACTGATGATGATGGAGCAAGTATTCAGAGAAGCATTTTTAAATTTTAATTAAGGTGATATAATCCATCCATTAAAAGAAAAAGGGGAATGAGTGTCAAGACCAACATTCAGTTGAATAAAATGCTAATGCTGCCCTAATCTGGTTGCCTTGTATTTATACTTTTCTGTATAGTCTCCAATTACATGATCACATTGCATATTTTCCACAGGACCCTCCCAGTGTGTAACATGGGCAGGGCTCTAGGAATGAAGTGGGAAGAAAGGAGGCCTGTTTGCTTCAGAAGTTCATAGACATTCTGGAAGCCAGAAGAACCAACACATTATCAATTATCAAATTATCTGAAAAGTTCTGAAGAACTGAGTTCTCTTCCTGCTTCTGTCCCAATGTATCCATGCAATACCAGCAAACAAATTTTGAAGATGTAGATCATAAATACACATTACTCATTTTCCCTGACTCCCATCCCTGATACAAGTCATTTCAGGCCAGGCACTTGGCATTTTTGTCAGCCACAACTGCAACAAAGTCAATGGGTTTTAAACACTGTGCATTATAGGTTGAGGGGTGGAGAACAAAAGAAGAAAAATCAAAATATTTCAGCTTGAGCAAAGGTAGTGGAGAGTGTAGATGTTGCATTTTCTTTATCTCTGTTTCCAGCTGCTAAATGGAATAAACAGTTTCCTTGGGCATGTGACCACAGAAACCGAGACATCAGGTGAAACAGCATGAACAGAATGCCTTAAATGCTAGTTATAATTAGTCAATGAAAAAAAAGCCCAAGGCTACACAGAATCATAGAATGGTTAGGGTTGGAAGGGATCATCTGGTTCCAGGCCCCCTGCCACCGGCAGGGACATCTTTCTCTAGACCAGGTTGCTCAAATCCTCATCCAGCCTGGCCTTGAGCACTTCCAGGGACGGGGCTTCCACACTTTCTCTGGGCAACCTGTTTCAGTGCCTCACTATCCTCACAGTAAAGAATTTCTTTCTAGTATCTCATCTAAACCCACTCTCTTTAATTTTAAAGCCACCACCCTTTGCCCTACATGCCCCTGTAAACAGTCCCTCCCTGGCTTTCTTGTAGGCCCCCGAGGTACTGGAGAGCTGTTACAATATATACATATTATTAACATAAAATAAAAACATTAATCAGCTAACTAACCACTGACTGAACAAAGCAGGGATGCTGCATTTTACCTTCAGAAAAATTATGAAGGGCTCTCCTGTTTCTACTGTATAAAATACTGTGATCACAGGTTATGCTGTAAATGAGAATTATATTAATGGTACAAATGCAGAGATAAATCTGAATTTCTTTACTCTGGAGTGGTATCTTTCCAGACTACCTTGATTGGAAGCACTGAGTGCAATACTCAAAGTATACATATGCATGCACTTGCAGACACAAGAAACTCTTCAGAGTGCTTCTTGCCAGCTTTGTTGTACAGATAGAGGCAGACAAAGCATTGCTGATGAAACATTCCTTTGCCTTTGTACCATGCACCAACAAGCAATTCAGAGTGGAGCTAAAATAAAAGCCTGAAAGGAAAATAGAGTAGGACTCTGCAGCTCTTCAGTGTTCATCATCCACTGTTCCAAGCAAATGAAGTCTTTCCTAATTTCTTCGGTTGTGTGCCAGAAAAGACATAAACAGAAAGCACCTTTCCCAACACAGCTTTGGGCATGGCTGGCCATGTTAGGGAATGAATCCCCCTTCCTTCCCTATTAGTATCTACATTTAACTAGCCGTTAAAGGCAACATGCTCTGTTTTCCTGGCAGCCATTCCTCTGTGCTGTGAAATACCATATGCAGCAGTGCTTTCTATGGTGCTGATCCCATGCTGGCACATAGCTGCATTTATAAAAGTCTCTCTGAAGTTTCTTTGCCAGTAATAAGTCTCTTAGGCAGCATTTAAATATAAGAAATAGGACCTGGCTGTGAGTAAACTGCCTCCTGTACATAAAGATAAGTGTAATATTCATAAATAAGTAGTTGTAATATTTAAAGTGGGTTTATTTTCTTTCATTTAAACTCTCAAAGTAATTACAGGCAAAATATTTGAAATTAAGTATGCAGTTTTACATCTTCTAACACCAAATGCTTTGTGAAGACCAGCATCAACTATGCTTATTTAAATAAATAAAAGGGAAGGAGTCTCACATGTTCTAGATGAATATGTGCCTGGCTGGCAATGTCATAAATTACATCTCTCACGTTTTTCTCTTGCTTGCCTCTTATGAAATCCTCTTGTGAAACTCCATGCTAGACATAGGAAGGAAAATCAAAGAGAAAAAACCCCCATAAATATGAAGTTTCCATTTTAACTTCTCAATAATTTATTCCCAGCAACGAAACTATGGATAAAAGACTAAAACAGCCTAAATGTTTTACCACTGCTCCCTCCTTTTATAAGTCTTTTTTTTTTTTTTTTTTTTTTTTTTTTGGTTTGGTCAGTTACTTAAAAAGAAATTCAAGAGCACAAAGAGAACAGTTGGTACAGACTCTTTCTGTATCACTTTGCTCCCTAAAACTTCACGGTCAGTAAGATAGCCAAATTAGATTAAGTCAGATTTTAAAGTTTGGGGAATTTAGATATCAAATTTTTTTAAACCATAATCCAACACTTCATATCAAGCAGATGAAAGCCAGTAACAGCTAACATAAGAAGCCATGCAGGCTTTTGAAATCTTGGGATTGGTGTGCACCACCAGGCTTGCAAAAACACCCAGCCAACCAACAAAACCCCAATACACAAAATATCAAACAAACCCATTCTCAAAAACAAAAGAGAAAAAAACAGAACCACTGGAAAACTGCCCCTCTAAACCCCACAAAACCAAGCCCAAGCTTATTCTTTGACTATAGGGACCAATATGAGATATAATACGGCACATCCAGAATTGCACCAGTTGCCCATTCTTCTCAACAGCAGTCAGGCTTGTGAAAGCTGTGTAAAGGTAGGCAGATAGGCTTCACAGGAGGGAGAGACCCCAGGAGATCTTTGCAATAGTTGCCAGCAGCTGAAATGCTTACGAGATGCTCAGTCTGCACAGAAGGGATGCAAGCTGTTTTTAGTTTCAGTGCAAGACACCTTCCATGGCAAGGAGTGACTGTGAATTTTCAGGCTCTGAAAACTTGGAAGGCTTCCCATACTATGCAGTCTCAGAAAGGCTAAAAACAGGGTGCAGCTCCTTTCTGCAATCTCATAATCCTGACCCATATCTACATTTTTTCCAAGTACCTACATTACTAAACTTCAAATCAAAACTTTTAATTTTATTGAAATTATACTTAGAAAATACTAACACAGCTGCTCTTGGCATCACCATAATTGCATAAATTTTGGTTAAGGAGAAAAAGAACAGCATTAACATTTTTAAAAAGACTGGAAATGAAAGAACAACAGTTGAGATGCTACAGATCAAGCCACAGAATATTAATGAAAAATTCTGAGCTTTTATCCCACCTTACCTAAGTTGCAAGATCTGTTAAACTGCAATGCAAATTAGGTGTACAGTTTAAACTGGAGGACCATGTCCTACAGAAATGTAAGGAATGTATCCCTATAGCTGTTAGTTATGGAACAAACAAAAAAGCTACACCACCAACACATTTATGAAAAAGTATAAAGAGAAGCACAAAAAGATTGTTCGGAAGTAAAATTTCACAAAGTCTGAGGGCTTAGTTGGCTAATAAAGGGTTACACAGACATGCTGCAGGTGGCTGAGTGGGAGCTTGGGAATCATCGGACTCAACTAGCTTGAGTTGCTGCAGCTGTACATGACAACAGAATGCTGTGATTAGAAAGGCATGAGAGAAGGTGGGGTTTTCCCTTAAGAAAGCATCCAATAATATGCTTAGGTTGCAGAATATGTATTAGCTCATTATACACAATATAAGAATGTAATGTGTGAATCAATAAACGGATACTTGCTGATCACTCATATTGAGAGAACAAGTCTCCCTCGCTGCGACAACAAAGTGCTTCCTTTATGGTAATAGGAAACAAACAAACAAAACCAACAAAAACAAAACACAAAACCAAAAAAAAAACCCACAAAAAAAACCCACAAAACACAAACCCCAGGCCCCCTTCCATATGGACATTTTTAGACATTAATGGAAACATTCCTGAAAGTTAAAATACTACTACATTTAATAAAAACAAACAAAACCCAAAGAGAAACCCTAGAGTTTCTCGAAGGTCACTCCTCTCACCTGCAAAATGATACAAAAAATTGTGACAATGGCATATTACTAGGCTATAGCAGAAACAGTTAAAGTAAACAAAAAAATTCCTCTGTTTCTTTCTGGCAGAATAAATCATGGCCTCATATCTGGCATTGAGAAACACAGTTAGAAACACTATACTGTTCAGTTCCAGACAAATTCCTTCACTTACCAACATACAAATGTCCATGGGAAGAAAGACCTTTTGTCTTGTACTGTGATACGGAGTTGCTCTTAAACAGGTAACTATGCCTTGTGCTTTCCCAATGTGACTTGCTGCATGGTCAGCATGGATGTCCCTCACACCTAAAATTGCAAGAAATGATATATTCAGAAACATGCAGTCAGGCCTTCTGAAGAGTATGATCTTCCCTGATGCGTATCACAGTCATACTTTAGGAAAGCTAAGTGTGTTGGCCCATGATACAACTGTCTATGCGCACATATTGCCTTGAGTTCTCATCTCAGAGGAGCAAAACAGCTCAAAGTCATTGATTTCCACATTCAGGAGCAAGTGCCTCTTCCTTTGTTGTAGTATCTGCAAAGGGTATACTTAGCAGAGCAGCAACTATTCCGATAAAACACAGTGGTACTCAAACTCCTTTTCATTGGCATGTCCTCTCCCAGGATAACAGTATTGCAAGAACTGTTTTTCCTGACAGAAAGTCACTCAAGTGTGAGATTCCTGATGAGCATTAACGTCTACAGTGTGGCTTCATGATTAGTTGCAGCTGATTCATCAGTGTAGTGAAACCAAAGAGAATCATCTTGCACTTCACCCCTCAAAAGCTGTATCCCTGCCTCCTCCCTTATGCTGTTAGGGGCAATGAGGAAAACTGAATCAGATCACCAAAACAATGGAAAACTAACTTTAGTTACTGCACAGTCACACAACTGCGAGAACTGAAAGAGGGAGATGAGTGGGGCAGAGCACCATTGCTCTTCGTGGCAAGATTACACAAGGCTGGCTTAGACTGATCATAAAGCTGTCATGTTTTCACAGGACTGACACAGAATAAGATGAAAATTTTGGAGATTATTGAAATTAAAATTCATAAAAACTCTAGCAGAAGCAACATTTTACAAAGAAAGAAATGAGCACACAGGAATTACAGATCAATGAGTCTAAGTGACATCTGAAAATGATACTGGGCATACCAGACTGACTGTAGAAGTCTGTCTGGGTCTTCAGTGGGTCTCAAAGTCACTGTTTTGCAGAGGCTTCTAAGTAGAGAGAAAGCAAAGTATGTCTTGGAGGAATCAATGGCTATAACTTACTGACTGGGCAGCTCAGAATTTACTTATAACTAGGAATTTGGGGGGGGG
>VXAU01004179.1:99381-146520 GCA_013399695.1 Formicarius rufipectus | reverse complement strand
GGGCGGGCGGGGAAGCTCAAAGAGTAAGCATTAAAAGTGACTTGTGCTCAATCTGGGAATACATCCCAAAAGTGAGGTTCTTGAAAGGTTTAACAGAATTATTTACGAGTACCTAACTATTGAGGCAATTAATCAGAGAGCATAAATATTAATATTTTTAAAGGATAGGAGCTGAAAGAAAACACCAAGACCTTGACTGACACAATTACCAGTCAAAACGAGCTTGACAAAAATAACCTGAACTCAATAAGAATAAAACAGCACTACTACTGGGAGAGACACACTCACTGGAGACCAGTCAGGAAGAAAGAACCTAAAGAGCATAAGAAATTTAGCAAACATGACTTGCAATGAAACCAGGTCCACCTAGCCTAGAAAAGATTGCTGATGTGGAACACTAGGAAAAGCGCTGTGTTAGATTCATTTCTCCATTTGTGGAAAAAAAACCTACAGAAGTTAATGGCTCAGTATGCAGTGAAGGAGACTTTTGCTTTGATCCTTTATTACATTCGTATATTTAAGAGAAGTTAAACATGACAACAGGACACCTGGACTATCCAGAGCCTCCATATGGATTTTCAAAAACAGTTTTATCTGATTTGTACCAGGAGTGACCCAAGCACGACTGAACTTATCCAGGATCAAAAACATTTCTCGGAATGGAAGACTTTGACATTTCTCCTACATTTCTTCAATCAGAGGTTCAGAAGGACACTTGCAACATTTCACTGATTTCTACCGAGGAAGCAAACATGTTAAAAGATAAGTTCCTAATTTCTTCCAACGAAGAATGTGCTCACCGTATCTCTCCTTTTATTTCTTTTTTCTTAACTCTTTTAAGCTCAGCATTGGCCTTCCATCAGACTACTCTGATAGGCAAGAGGAAAACATTGCTACTACAATACTAAATGCTACTAAATAATATTTTCACCTTTTTTTTTTTTTTTTTTACATCTGAGCTCATCCAGGGAATACTTCCATAGTGCAACAGACACCTAAAAGAAAATTATCCTTTTCTTTACTCCAAATGAACAATTCTTTCCCAATCTGTGATTCTTATATTACACATGACACAGAAACTAGCTCTTGACACCAAGGATCATATTGTTGCATTTTTTCTAGGTATTCAATTATTGATAGTTAGCCTACTTCTAGGAAGAGGATTCAGACCCAAATTTACAACAGCACCAAGGGAAGTTTATAGTTTGGGAAGTTGGCTGTTTCAAAATAATCAGTGTACATCACTGCAATACAGAACAGCTGCAGAATACCTACAGCACTTTATGTTCTGTAGGACAATCTAAATATGGTGAAGAGTTGAATCTACCAGACTCTTTAATAAGAGCAAGAAAAGGGAAAACAAAGCAACAAATAACAGAGCAGCAGGAAACTGCACTTCAATGAGCTCTGCACCTAGCAGCTTCCAAGGAAAGCACACAGTTCTAGGACAGCTGCAGGAAGATTCCACATTTATGGCTCAGCATTCAAAAGACATCTGAAGTACTACCTAAGATCACTTCTACTGAAATCAAACTCAAATGAAAAAAGAATGGACTTTTTGAAACATCAATAAATATTGCACCTGCACTAATGAGTCATCAACAAAACCTAAAAAGAGCAAAACACCTACCCAGCATTTCCAAGGTGAGGTACAAGAGAGCACTCTGAGTGTTCTCAGCATATGTTTCTAGCTCCTGGATGTTACGGTATGCCCTATCATCCAAATTCTTCTCCTGTAAAATAAACACAGAACTTCACTAAAACGTAACTGCTATTTGCAAATGTTTATTACTACAGTCATGTCAACCTAATTCATCAACAAAAAACAAAAAAGGACAAAATTGAGAGACATAAAAGTGTAAATGCAGATAGAAGCAGTGATTAAAGCTTATAGCAAGCTTAACACAATGAACTATGTGAAACCACAGCCACATCTGCTTACTAGAGCAAACATAACTTTTTGCAGTAATATGAAATCTGAATTCTTCATAAAATAAAAAGATGCAGCCAAAACAGAACATCATATGGTATTCTCACACTATTGAGTGGTCAATTTTAATACTTATTTTGCAACTGAAGCACAGAAAAATTTAGATAAATAGGAGTGTATAGTTTAAAATGTGCATACAAACAATCGAGGAAATACAAGTTTCAAAGTCATATGGAAGTCACAGACTCTTAGAATCATAGAAGGACTTGGGTTGAAAGGACCTTAAAGATCATCTAGTTCCAAATCCCCTGCCATGGGCAGGAACACCTACTAGAACAGGATGCACAGAGCCCCATCCAACATGGTCTTAAACATCTCATGAAGAGTCCACAACCCCTCTGAGCAACCAGAAAAAATTAATTATATGAGCTTTTGTTCTACACACCAATGCCTAAAAACAATGGAAAAAAAAGCCAAATATGACTAAAACCAGAATCAGACTGAATGGTAAGTACTTACTCTTTCATCAATGATCTTCATGAACCACATTTTAGTCAAGTTATGCCTCTTGACAGCCTGAAAATTATCAAATAAAACCTCTGTGTTAATGTATACAAAGTGATGGTAACACTGCATTCTGAGGGCTGAAACATATTTTAGATATTTAATCCAAGAATTGTATTTACTGGGTTAAATTAAGTGGCAAGTCAGTGGAAAATGAGAATCTTCTTCAAATACAGAAATTTTCAAATGACATTGCAAGCTGCTGCACACAAAAAGTGAAATATCAGACATCACGTCAGCTAACTAAAAGCATTTCTTTAAAAATGTTTTTGCAAGTAATTTATTCTTGGAGTTGTATGTTCCCACAAAATATTTGCAGATAACTATGTTCACTTTCCAAAAAGAACAGTTTCCTCCAGTCAAGCAATAAAAATATTTCCCCTGTAAATTTCCAAGAAAATGTCAATACAACATACCAATATACATACTGTAAAGACAGCATCCTAACAAAGTAACATAATGAATATTCTGGGTTTGTTTAAAAAAGTATTGCACAGCATCTCATACTCATACATTCTTGTTTTGGCTTTTATCTTATACTTGACTTCCTTCCTGTACCACTTCATTCTATCAACTCACCTTCAACCCTCTTAATTACACACATTGCATTTTCCAGAACACATTGTCAGAAAGGCTACAGTCACACTTGCAAACATTTATAAACAAAACTTGTGGAGCAGATTTCTCACCATTTCGCTTTATAGCTCCCTCTCAACTTCTTCTTTACATCCATCATATTAGTAAATATTTTTTCAAGGTTTGACAAGACCAGATCTTCTTGTTGATTCAACAAATTCTGCTTGAGGCAGTACTCAGTATGTGAAAAGACAAACTTTAAGTTACAACTACAAATACCGTGTTTGATTCTCACTTGTTCATCTCAAGTACCATTTCATAAACCAGACCCTTGAAACAGTCACAGGTCAAGACCTAAAGCACCAAAGTGAATTCTGTTAAATTACCTATTTTGAACATTACATCCATTTTAAACTACCTTCACCCAAACACACAGGTCCTCATTTCTCAAGTTTTAAAAATTGGCTTCTTCCATCAGAAATGAATGAAGAATTAGGCCTCACTCTTCATAAGTTCAAAATGGACATAAAAGTAAGAAAAAGCATCATACAGTTGCCGTATAAGTTACCATGAGTTGAGCTATTAATAATTCCAGAAATACTATTAAAGGCTATTTATCTACTTTACTAGTGCATAAAACATTTGGAATCCAAGTGCGAGTATTCTGGGATATATAAAACTTCAAGAACACATTTAACATGATAAATGAGAATTTATTCTGGAAAATCAAATTGTCCTCATATAAATTCAACAGCAAGAAAAGAGTATACACAGAACATGCTGTGCAGACACACTAATTCTGTTAACAGCTCTGCAATACTTGTGAGTCCTGGTGTCTTTCCAAATCCTTCTTTCTAAGAATTTGCAATGATATTCCCGGACATTTGTGAAGACACGGTCTTCACATAGGTAATTCTTGGGGTATTTGCCAAGATAGAGAAATAAAATTACATCTTGACTGAAAAGGTCACCAGGTCAGGTTAAATTGTTAGCTCAGTCCAGTGCTCTGCAGTGCTCAGAGATTTCACAGTTCTTAGAAATACTTTCTGAAATTTTTTCAGCATCTTATTTCACAACCAGTTCTGTTTGGATTGTATTACATTGGTCTTCCTTTAGAAGAATCATATACGAGATGAAATCTTACCAGAGAGATTGACAATCCTTTCTTTCACTTCAAAATCAATTTTCTGTTTTGTGGGAAAGGAGTATGACTTGGCCTTAGCTGCTGGAAAGGGCTGAACTTGGTATCCCAGTATCTGAATGATTTATATCTGAATGCTCTACTGGTTGTGGCTGGGATAGAATTAATTTTCTTCACAGCAGCTTTTGTAGGGCTGTGTTCTGGATTTGAGCTGGAAACTGTTGATAAGAACTGACATTATAGTTACTGCTGAGCAGTGATTAGACAGCATCAAGGCATTTTCTGCTGCTCACACCATCCCACCATGGAGGAGGCTGGGGGAGCAGAAGGAGTTGGAATGAGACACAGCCAGGACAGCTGACCCCAACTGAGCAGAGGGATATCCCAGACCATTTGGCATCATGCTCAGCAATAAAGCCAGGGAAGAGGTTGGTGGGAGGGAGTGAGCACCTCTGCTCAGAGACTGATTGGACTTCGATCCACACCCCCCACATATATATAAGCAGACTGAAATTATAAGTGGTTGAAAGAATGTATACAATCATATCCAAAACTAACTTGTACGTGACCCACTCAATAAGACAACTACACAAGAGGATACCTTCAGAAGCAAAAAGACGTCAAGCTACACTAAAGCAAGTTGCTCTTTAGAATAGAGACAAAAGCATTTTGGGAGAAAACTATCTGTTTCCTGGGAATTTTGCCATATGCTGGAAGAGACAGAAAGGAAAGAGAAGGCAAGCACAGACAGAATGACATGGTAAGCAAGCGATTCTACACTTTAATGTCTGCATTGAAGTATAATCCTAAGGACATCTTCAACTCCCATAATCCCACAAAAAGGCTCAAAACATTTGCCAGTTTTCATTATAACTGTACAAATGCTTTGCTGTGGCTAAGGCACATGCTTTATCTGAGCTGAAAACACCAAGAATAGCTCTGGTCCTCCCTAAAAGTGACTGTGACAGGTGCTTTATTTCCTGGCATTACCTAAGTTTTCTCTTAGTAAAACAAAGTATATCTTAATATAAATCTTGATTTTAATCTAAACAGAAGCGTTGATAGACAGGAACAAATGCTCACTTATGCTTTATTTCACATTTGACGGAGGAAGAGTCAGGGAGAGGCCACAGTTTCAGCAAAAATCATGGAAAGAAGCTTTTGAAAGGACTAATTTTTGTGGTCTCAGAGGTACAGCAGAGTTGCATCCATCCCTGGAAGTGTTCAAGGTTAGGTTGGATGGGACTTTGAGCAACCTGGTCTGGTGGAAGGTGTCCCTGCCCATGGCAAGGGCACTGGAACTAGAGGATCTATAAGGTCCCTTCCAACCCAGGCTGTTCTATGAGACTGAGTGAAACCAACGTGGCAACAAGAAAAACTCTCTAATCCTGCAGAAACTGCACTGTTCTAAACCAGACGTACAGTGAGTATCCTCCTTTTCCTAGCATTCTAATAAGGCAGATGAATATTTGGATGGAGACTCCACAGTTCATTGCCTGTTTTTCAGTAGGTCCACAAACCTAACTATCTATGGATTATGTTAACGGTATTCAGCTACTGAGCTTTAGACAAATGGCAGCTTTCCCTGTCCAGGAGCTCAGAAACATTTAGTTTAAGTGCAAGTCTGATCTTATAGAGACCTTACAGCAGCTGTTCTCTTTGAGCAGCCTGTGGACTTGCTGCTCCAAAGCCTTGCTGTGGCCTGTGGTCCTAAGATGCCAAGTTAACGACATATGGAATTTACATCCCCCAAAAAATTCGAAATTCAACTCAATGTTACCCTCATAACCTGATCTAACTTTGATGTTACATCTTCTCTGAGAGGCAAGCTGGACTAGATGACAACCAGAGATCCCTACTAACTAATCACTGTGATCTATATCAGCATCAAGGGGATTTACACTGTCTTCATACCTTCAATAAACCACTGAACATATCAATGACAGTTCTAACTACATGTAGAAAAATTTGGAAGAAAGCCTCTGTTTCTTTGGCCACGGCCAGCAAAGAGATAGATCTGTAGGTATACTTCATGTGTGATGTTCTTTTGCCTGCAGACCTTGGGCATCTTGGTAAAAATAAACTGTTGAGTTCACAAGTACATTCTTTTTACTCAATGCACATAAAAGGATCTGTGCAACACATGAACAGAAGCCATTGTGCAGATCTTGATGTGAGGAGAACACTGTATTAAGATTTTCCCTACTATCCAGTAACTGCATAAAGTCTTGGGCCTTTCCTCATACCTATTTGTTAGTTCATCCTGTGTGCTTCGCATTCTGTCTTTTTCTACAGCACAGTCTCTTCAGCTAGGACTAGCACTGCCTTAGGGAAGTACACTTATGCACTTTATTTGCTATCAACTTATGGCTTACCAGTTTACTTTAGTCCTTCAAATAAACTGAAGGGGAAAAAGCAGGTGGTTCACAGAAGTCTAACCTTGCAAGCAAGTCCTTCCTAAACATCCTTCTCCAACTTTGCTTTTTGCCTGTAAGTAACTTAACATGCAGAAACACAAACACAATTTACATTACCTGTTTTATATAAAATAAAGCTGTTATGTATGCAACACAGCACACACAAAACACTGATATTATTTCCCATGGTATTATTACAGTTAAGTGAATTTTAGGACAATAAAGGTATATTTTACCCTCCACAGTTCCATAGCAACTGGCTGATGTGGTGGGTTATCGCAGTATATGTCTTCGACAGCCTCCCTCCAGAACTGCATTCGCATCAAACCTGTAGTCTTCTGAGTTATGGAGTCTTTAATCTGGAAAGGACACATCTGGAGTAAAATTCAGTGTCTTTAAGGCACTTGATCTATCTACACTGAAAAGACAGACACAGGACATAGCCAAACTCAGCAGGGAAAATGCTTGGTTCTGAACTGACATTTAGTCCTCATAAAGTCCTTCATAAAACACTACATAGAGCAAAAATTAGATCTTCACTACAACCTGAACTTTGTAACCCATGGAGATTAAGTCCTGGGCGACCCTCACCTTAGCTTTCTTCCCAGAAGGAAAACAAGCAGTGGTGGCAGCAGTGAAGGAGGGCACACCATGGCTTGCCAGAAGCACAGCCTCCAGAAGCTGGTCAGGGGTTTTGCCTGGTCAGCCCATTTCCTGAATCACTCCTTTCTGGTAAGCATTACCAAGTTTCCTGGCTGCACTGGCAGTTTCTGGCCACCTAGCAAAGAGAAGAAACTGCAACCACTCCTCTCCCACAACTCTATTAACAACAAACTTTCCTCCTGGCTGCCTTTCCATCACCTCGCTTCTGCCAACAAAGACCTGGCCCTAATTATATCATCCAAGTTTTTGACAGACCTTCTACAGACAGAATTTAGCTCCACTTTACTGATTCAGTTACCGTATGTGAAACCAGGATGTAGATACAATCACATAACAGTATCAAGGAACAGTGCCTGTATGTTATAACTTCATTAAAAAATACATGGGATAGAGGAAAGCCAGAAAAACTATGCACATAAACAAAACAACTGGGGGAGGCTGGCTACTTTCCATGGGCCATTCAAAGTTAGAGGTTTCTATTGCACTAGTTATTCATTGCCCTTCACAGTATAAAAAGTTAATCTTGCCAAAACACCACCTACTAGTGTAATTTAAAATATCAAAATAGTTATTTTACATTTGCAGAGTTCACAAATATATTTTAATACCTGCCTGAGCCAGTTCCACATTGAAAGCTCTCAAAGCAAAAGCAGAGGTTCGAGATTCCGCAGGCAACAGCAGAGAACACAGAAACCCTTCATAGTCACGCTTCCTATAAAAGGATGAAAAAATACATTTGTTATTTATAGCTCTATGTACACTGGGTATGCTATTGCTTAGCACTGAGCTCCTGAAAGAGTAGCAACAAGTAACAGCTCAAAATTGTGACACTGCAAAAGTAACAGCTTTTAAGCTTAGAATAAGACAAACTCCAAGAGAGAAGGGATGCTTTCTGAACTCTCAGCGCACTTCTGATATCCAGATCTCAAGATATCTGGCTAAAGGCATGAAGCAAGGCTGTGGCAGAACTGCAAAAAGGATCCAGACTCTCTGACTTCCAGATTTCTGTTCCAAACATGAAACCACATTTCTTTAAAAGATTGTGCTTTGGAGCTTGGCAGAAGAGTGCTTGCTTAACCATTAAGTTTTTGTTTATATTGGCAATTATATTCAAAGCATAAAAACTCGGGGCTGGCAGTTTCGCTGCAGGTGACCCGTTGCCAACCCGGAGTGACATGCCGTCGTTTGGCCACGTGGGTGTGCCACAAAATTAAAAACAACACAGCGCACAGAACTACAAACTGCAAAACCAGACATCACTGCAGCTAACAAGAACACCTGGTCACCTCTGAAAAGCTCAACTGCTTGTTTTGAACAATATTTCTGTGTACTTTCTGAGAAGCCTAAACCCTGATTCTTCATTAGAACAAGTCCAAAAAGTCCAAGTTTCGCCTGGAAAGTGGAAAAACAGGTGTCAAGGAAAACACATTTACTCATTTCCATGGATTTTGCTGTTCTTGCATGTACTCGTATTTCTTAGGAATATGAGCTTAAAATAGCAAAGTCAGACTAAAACCAAGGGTTATTAGTGTTGCTACTTTTAGCATCAAACAAAAAGGAAGTGAGGTTTAACAGAGTTTCTTACCCCCGCAGCAGCTGACAACAAATGCTTAGAGTTTTCACAACAGTTGTGAAACCTGTTCTAGATAGAACTTGATGCAAATCGAGAAATATCAACAGAAAAATTACGCTTGTGAACTTTAACAGGCTTTAAAGGTTGCATTTGTACTAAAGAACAGATGCATCAAATTTCCCTCAATCCAGACACTTTCTGAAAAGTATTCTCAGCTCAAAACCTATCATTTTTTTCAAGACTAATTGTAGCAATATCTAGTACTGCACACCCCAGGTAAAGCTGCAAGATTTGCAGCCACATTTCTCCAGTTCCAGTTTGCCTGAGTTGCTCACACAAAACCATCTTTAGTTTCAGCAAAGAAACAAAGAAACACCTTACACAAAGTACACAGCAGTACAATAGAGATATTTGTCTTCCCTCTAGTAATAGTGTTGACATGTTGGTTTTCTTGCTGGTTGTTTTTTTTCAACTATTCTAAGCTTAAAAATTAAGTGTAGCAAATCCATTAATCCTCAGCCTGTTAAAAAAAAAACCTGATAATGCTATATATTGTGTTCCACCCCAACTCTCTTCATGTATTAGTGTAAGGAATTAATAAAGAAGGCAATGACCTTAAATCAAGTATTCAGTGTTTTTCGTAGTTTTCCTCTCAAATAAGTGTAAGTTATGTATGAACTCACAGACAGAAGTTGGCTATGATCATTACTAGACTTTCAGTATAATGATTTTCTTTCCTGTTATAAAACTCCATAATACCATGAAGCCACATATGCTTATCTTCCAGAGCAGACATCATAAACAGCAAGAGACAGAAAATATACTTACTAGGGATATATATTTTTAACCTAATAGCTTAAAGCAACTTTAAGACTTAACATGAAAAGGAAAGCCCGAGAGAAAGGACATCTTGCATATTGCAAAATCTTGAACAAATATGTATCTTAAAGCATAACTCAGTTGTTCTTCCTCATGTGTGGGAGACTCAAATTCAGACTAGGGAGCTGCTGATGCTTGCATAGCCACCAGTGTTTTATTTCTGTTTGAATAATAACTCCTTTCTCTTATTTTTTATAATTTATTATTATCATGCAATATATGAGCTACTGGGAACACCAGCTTCAATTAAATGATGCCAAAAGAATAACTACCTTTTATTTTACTATTTTTAATACTTATGTAATTCTCTAACTAGTGCTTTTATAATTTAACACAAGTATATGTTAAAAAAGCTTTAATTCAACATTCTCAGCTTCTGTGCCTTCAAACCTAACTACTCCAGTCACAGCTGTTTGTTACTGAAAACATTCTGCCTGTAGACAGTAACTTTACTCATACATTAACTGCACACACAGCCACTAGTCTCCTGAGTATGAGGTAAACACATCCTAGGTAGAGTAACTAGGAAAACAAAGCTCTATTCCAAAGCTTTGCCAAGGAAACTGCAGCCTGGATGGGCATTCTGGTGCATCTGTACAGATCTGCTGCTTCGTGCTGCTTTGAACATTTAGGATTGTCCCGTTTTGTTCCCTTAGGTTTCCTTCCTCAGGCATTACTGCTGACCAAACCTCCCCTTCTGTCCTTTACAAGCATCAGTTTGGAAAAGATGATCCTGTTCCACTCTTTCTGTGAACACTTCGAAGCCTTCTTCCTGCTTTTGTCAACCACCTAGGACAACAGCATTCAAAGAGAAATTACTCAAGGCTTTACGAAGAGACTTGTTCAATGTTTTACTTTGACAAGAACTGAAGTCCTGTGGACTACAAAGCAGCCAAGGGGCTCTGCACGTTGTTTACAGCCCAGAAGGCCAGCAGGAAACACGACCTGGCCTGCAAGTGCCTTGAGCTGCACTCCTGCTCCTTTTGGGAGACTTTAGATTTGAAAAAAATAAAATAAAATGGTATGCTTTTGGAAACACAGCCTTCTTCCTGCATTCAGGACAGAGAGGGTACTGAGCTACCTGTGCAGCTATTGGATGTCCTCTGCTTCTGCCATTTTCCCAAGGAGCACGTGGGAAGTTTAGCTCTTTCCCAGTAGCCAAGAAGACCTGAAAACACCCGTTGTTTGTATACATCCACTTCGGTGACCTCTCTGCCCAAAACCCCGAGACACCGAACCAGAACGGTCCGGAATTGCTGAGACAATGGAGCTGTGTGGGGCGGGGGGGCGGATTGCCAGGGGAGGTCGTGAAGTCTCTCCGGAGACGTCTAAAGGCCCCTCTCCCCGGAGACATCCAAAGGTCCCTCTGGAGACGCTCATACCCACCCGGGCGCGCCCCCGTGCCCGCTGCCCTAGGTGGCCCTGCCTGCGCAGGGGGCTGCTCCCGATGCCTCTCAGCGCTCCTTTCCAGCCCCATCCCTTCCGCGATGCCGTGCGCAGCCTGAATCATCCACGCAGCTTAACTACCCGCCTGCCTTCCACGGTGCCCACACAGCGCGGTCCCGCCGGCGGCCNGCTGCCCGGCTCCGGGTCCAGCCCGCCGCCGCCGCCTTCCCTCCGCTGAGCCCCGCCGGGGGCCGCGCCGGGCGGAGGCTGAGCCCGCCGGGCCGCAGCGCTGCCCGCGCCGCCATGGTGCCCGCCATGGTGCCCGCTATGGCCGCCCCACACACACACACCCCCGGCCGGCAGGGGGCGCACGGCCGCGATGGCGGCACCCTCAGCCCCCGCGCGCACTCGGCAGCGCCGCGGCGGGGCTGAAGCACCTACCGGGAGCCGGACGGGAGCCAGCAGCGTGCCTAGGTGGGAGAGAAGGCCCGTGGCAGCCCGCTCTGTGTCAGCAATAGTGTGGCCAGCATGGCTAGGGCGGGGATTGTCCCCCCGGTGAGGCCGCGCCGCGAGTGCTGTGTCCTGTTCTGGGCCGCTCAGTGCAGGAAGGACTTTGAGGGGCTGAGAGTGTGTCCAGAGCACAAGTTCTGTAAGGAACAGCTGAGGGAGCTGGTGGGGGGTTAGCCTGGAAAAGGGGAGGCTCAGGGGAGGCCGTGCCATTCTCTACAAGTACCTGAAAGAGCTTGTATCAAGGTATGTGTTGGTCTCTTCTCCCAGGCAGCTGGCGACGGAACAAGAGGACAAGGTCCTAAGCTAGCACCATCAGAGGGTTAGGTTGGATATTAGGAATAATTTTTTCATTAGACACTGGAATGGACTGCCCAGGGAGGTGGTGGTTTCACCCTCCTTGGAGGTGTTTGAGGAAAGACTGCACATGGCACTAGTTGGCGCGGTGGTGTCCTGTCACAAATTGGGCCTGATGGTCTTGGAGGTCTCTTCCAACCTAATTGACTCTGTGATTAGGTTTTCAAACGTGGTGCCCAAAAAACGTGAGGAATCTGAGTTGTAAAAGCCTCCTCGCTGTGGGCAGTGTGACGTAGGAGCGGCTGTGGGACTGGGAAAAGTGCTGGGCCTGGTGGGCTCTGTGAGAGTGGGGCAGAGCAGGTCTTCCTGGGCAGCAAGGCTGGCCAAAGGGCTCTGTCCTTGGTAAAATACGGTGTTTAAGGTTTGCAGTGGAAGCCCTATCTCCTCCTCTTGACTGGCAGAGGGGCTCCTCATGCCATACAGGCTGGCTGGACTTTTATTATGTAGAGACAGAATGGCTCTGTTAGCCCCGTGGTCATGGACAGAGCAGCTGGGCCAGCAGATTGATACGAAAATGCCACCATGCTTAAGAGCAGTTTCATCTTAAAACTACACCAACCCAACCTCTTAGTAACTAGCACAACCTACCTATTACTAGAAGAGACACAACAGCAGTCTGGCTCTTTCTATCCACAGTTGTGCCATCCTCTTCCCTGGTGCCAGCTATGACCTTCATTTGATGGTACAGTCTGTTGATTCAAGGAGTTACACCAGCAGAAACACTGCTCACTTTTATTTCTCACAAATTCTTTTTCTCCCAGTTTTGTGCCTTGAATCAGTTAACTGCACGGTCTGCTGAGCATCAGCAAGAGGAAGGGGCTGTGGGCTGTGGAGAGGGCAGGACCTCCCAGTTCGTGGACAGTAATACATGTGTTCATTAGCTTAGCTGCAAAGTGAAGCTGCGCAGGGAATACGGGGAGAGTTTTGAGTGGGCAGTGATGCTCAAAGGACAAGGCATCTCTGGAAATGAGAGCAAGCCTTTATTTTGTGTCACAGGAGAAGGAGAGGGAGGTTTGGCATTACACTTAAGTATTATTTCTTTCATTGATTAGTGGCTCTTACGGGTTTACCCTGAGCCTTTCTTCTTTCCTTTCCCTCATCTCTAAAAGTTCTCTTTGTCTTGAAACTCTGAACCTTGTTTTAAACCCTTGCTATGCCTTGAGCAGGATTTTTTGTTTGTCAGGGCACCCAAAGGAGGTCATTTAGCTTTGGGTGGAGGCTGAAACTGCTGTTGTTTAAGTTTTCAGAGAGAACCCCTAGATAAACGAATCCAGCTCTTTCAGCTGCTGCCAATTCCTGGCAGAAGGGTTACATAAACATACTCTAAACCTCAAGGGTATTATAAATAAATCTTTTGAAATATTAACTTTTTTTAGTCTCTGAATGAACAAAAAATGGTGCTAAACTGATTTAAACCTGTAGTAGGAAAAGAATAAACCAGTTGTTTATAAAAAACATTAATCCCAGCCTTGTTCTTGATGTGCTGACATTAGTTTCTCATTGTTCTGTACCTTTTTTGTTCTTACTAAATTACTTTTTTATCTTTAAACGAATATTTCACATGCCATGTGTAGTTATTGGAAAGCTTCTTCAGAACTGTATAGATTCTGGTAAGTTAGTTTTTTGTGCCACCAGCTCAGTGGGAGTAATGATTTGGCTTAATGTTTTATTGAGCTTTTAACACGGTTCATGAAAATTGAATTATGATAAGTCATCCACAAAGATTTCATTATTTCATTGTGTTAAAGAGCACATTTCATCACCCTTTTCAATATTTCCCTCAGAAACTGAAAGGTGACTGTCTCTCTGACATGTACTTCTTACTGAAGTATTTTGTCCCACCGACTCCTCAGACAAAACTGAACTCCTTTGGCACCAGTATGAGTTCCAGCAATGGCTGATTTAGGCAGAGGTAATTCAGTTATTACTCTAACCTGGCATTTCTAGGGAAAAAAGCCAGACAAATCCTTTGCCAAGGAAATACTGGTCAGTTATAGTTGACGCTTGTTAAAAGAACATCCAGATATTATTTGTCAACACAGAAATGAGAAAAAGAGACACTCAGCTGTCCCATGATGGTCAAACACAGACTGAAGTTTAGGAGGCCTACATATAGTTATGTACTTGCACAAAAAGGTCTTCGAGCAGACAACAGAAATGAAGACAGAGACCTGCTTCAGAATATGCAGTGAGCAGAGGCTGGGGTGTTTACTGGGATATGGGAGACAGTCACTGGGATCCCTCATCTCTAGCAATGAGAGCAGAAATGCGCACAGTGATCTGACAGGTCTGTTCTCTACACTCACATGGGCAAGGATATATTCTCTCTCTCTCGTTTTCCTCTTCTGAATAATCCTGGATTCAGGATTATCAGAGTTAATGAAAAATCTGTGTGTGCTAACAGTAGTGTTTCCTGTCCAGTTCCATGCCACAGTGAACAGGCCTATGCAGTTATTTTTACCTGAAGTACTAAAAATATTCAGCCAAAATCTTTGTTTGAAGGAGTACACTAAGAAAATGTGTTTAATGGCAGTTGTTTCAGTCCTGGCCACAGAACAATACATTAATGCATGTACTAATAAACATTGTGCAACTTTAAAATGCAGTTTTCCCATTTTCCATGGCTTAAACTTCTCAGTCTTTAATTACAAAGTAGATGAAATATTCCCAAAGGACATTGCAGTGAAGGGGTTTAATCTTTGTTTGCTGAGGCATTTTTTATTTTTTGTATGTTTGTCTGTAGATAAATTGCTGGTAAACTTTTGTTTATTTCTTGTTACTGTTGTGCTTTTTCACTTCCCAATTTCAAGCACAAATGAGGTTGTACAAATTGGTATGCTAAAAGCAATGGGACACAAAGAGCTCAGTGATTTATGGAGTGTGAGAACCACTGCATGCTTCCTTGGCTGTGTTGTACAGAACTGGAGCGACTGTCCTTCACAGTGAAAGCAAACAGCAATTTTTCTTTATCTATTGGCACCTTTGCCAACCATGGGCATACACCACTGCACTCAACAGGAATTGCTGCTCATCTGATACTCTCAAACCTCCTGTGATTTTACCTGGGATTCAGATCTACTCTTATGAAATGAATGGATCAATCAACACACATTACATACACCATCAGTTAAAGGCCAGATATTACCAACTTCCAATTACTTCTGATTCTGACTGCAGACAAACAGGACATGCAACTTTTCAATATCTATCTCTTGGTAGGATAGTCTCTTATCTCTTTTTAAACAGTGGATTAAAATAGGATTTCTGCAGAGGGTAATTCAGAATATGTAACTAGCTTCAACACTCAGATCATGCTGATTGACCTTAGTCTCTAAGTAACTCTCTCCTGGCTATAGGTTACTGACCATCTCTGACCAGGAACCCCTCCACAGCTGTGCCACATTCTTTGATCACACAAACAGGCAGAAGCAGAACTTGGGGACAGGTTTTCAAGTGTTTAGTGCATCCTGGCTGCCCAGCTTCCAGTTGGAGATCAAAATAAGACCTCCTGAATTAAGACGCCTTTTCTATTAATCTAATGAGTTCCTTTGAAAATCCTACTCTCTGTGGGGACAATATAATCTCTTAAGAATTTTATCTCTAGTTTTTCAAGACCCATCCTAAAGCCTCCATGCTTCCATTAGAAGAGGTCATTTACCCAGCTGCCCTTGTAGAGAAGTGCAAGCCCACACAAACACAGTTTGATTCCATGTTGTTGCCCGGTGTTACACACAATATCAGATGCAAATATGGTTAGTATTTGAATGGAATTCACAAAGCGTGTACTTTTAAGATAAAGTAAAGCCAAGTCCTCCTGCTGCTTTGGATGCAAATGTATTTGTAATGTACTCCTGGGTTTGCCTATATCCCTTATCTTGCACCTGTTATCACCTTTGTTGTAAAAAGCTGAGGGGTAAGCTTGCCAAATGATAGGCCCCATCTGTGCTACCTGGATAAACAATGTTAGCAAGAAACATGCAAACTGAAAAGCCACAAGTTCTTGACAGACAAGTACTAGCACTTTTTCTCTGGCTAACAAGGACAAGGTCTTTGTGTTCTTTCAACAAGTTGCCAATCCCTTCTTTGAAATTCTTGTGAAGTTGTTGGGAGGAAGGTGAGAAAGAGAGGAAGCCGGGGGTGTGCAAACTCATTTTGGGCATGCAAATGAAGTCAACTGCAAATATAACAAGTATTTTAATGGAATTCACCAATTGAATGCTTTTTCATCAGACCCAAAATTGAGCTAAATGTTGTGTCTACAGTGTTGAAGGCAGGTGCAGTTGTGAACCCTGCTTTTGCTTAGATCTCCTTACTTGGACCCCTGCAAACCAGAAGAATACTCAAAAGGAGGAGAGGTGAATAATGAGAAACTGCATCACTAGGACTTGTCCCTGGCAAGTGACAGCAGATACAGAACAGTGAGAGAGGCCTCAGGCATTTGGGCAAAGAGGCAACAACAGTAGAGAGAACAACTTGTTCCAGAGCCTTATCCTGTTCTACTGAGATCTCCACATTTCCCTGTGTTTTCAGGAACTTACAGGAGAGACTATTATTGAGTAATTAAAGCAAAAGCTTGGCAGCTGGTCTTGTGAAGTCCTGTCACTGAGTTCCTGTAGCAACACATATACTATCAGTAGTGGTCACATCTGAGGGAGGCTCACACTTCATGGTTCCTGAGCCAGGCCATTTGAACTGACTATCTTTCATGTTCAGATCTGAAGGCCTTGTGGGTGCACAGGGCACATCACTGCTGCACCTTAGCAGGCACACAGGGTGGTATGAGACCTGTCCTATTAGGGAGTGTTCCACAGGGCTATTTCCAGCTTTGCTACCTGAGACAGAAGCAATGAGACCACCAGCACCCCCTGTGGCTGGGTACAGACAGCAACCTCTTCTGACATTTATCCTCTGCCTTGCAATCCCTGCACAGGCTTGCTAATGACTGTTACTTTTGTGTGTTAGAGTGTAGAACTTGATAGAGGGTAGAATTCATGTGTTAGAGGGTAGAATTTGGCATCATGAGTGCCCTGCAAGGTAGTTTACCCACTGCCATTTCAACAGGACACAGAATTAAGTCTCACATTCTTTTTGCTGCCTGCCATACAGAGTCTCTATCTGCAAGAGCTGGGAAGGATCCCTCACCTCATCTGCCCCAGTCTTACCAGTCAGTGAGGATAATTCAAAAGCTGGTAATCCTGGCAGAGTCCAAGATGATGGCATCTTCTGGCACTTGGATATGTTCCACCAGACACAAACCAGGAGCTTCTGCTGTCTTCTGCTTTTTAAAAAACTTGTGGCCTGAGGGGATTCCTTTTATTATGGTCAATTCAGCCTAACCCTTGACCTGTCCAGGAACTTTAACAAACTCTTGCAGGGTTGAGTGTGCTGCCAGGCAGCTGGGCAAAACATTACAGATTTGCTGGCAGTGCTACAGCAACCCAGGCGCCCTTGCTGCCTCCAAGGCCCTTATAACAGCTTGTAAAAGGGCTCTGAGAAAACTTTCCATGCAGAACAGACACTCCTAGGGTGTTGCAGGCCAGGCAGTGTGCCAGTTTCCAGGGATGAGACAATGCTTTGGGAAGCTCACCTGTAACCAATGACTGGCAGCAACATGTCCAAAAGTTACAGAGCTGCAAGGACACAGACAGATTCATTCCACTTTGACTTTTACTTTCTACCTCCCAGTAACAGACTCCTTCCCTGCTCATTATATGAAATTACCCTCTTCTCTCTCCTTCCTTCATCCCAGACCTTCATGTCAGGTGCCAGGCAGTCCTACTGAGAACAGGCTGTGGAGTCAGCTGCCTAGCAGGAGAATGCCCCAAACCTTGCAAGCCTTTTTTTTAAAAAATAGTTCCTTTTGAAACCTATTGTGAAAGGGTGCAGGGCTGCCAACTCAACTGAAATACCCTTAAGTGATTTGTCAGATGTTTACAGTGTAGACTAGGGAACAATTGTAGGGACAGGACTGCAGAATACCATGTAGAGAACCTGCACAGGTTCCTGAAACTCTGCAGCACTTGTTCTATTTGTACTCATTCTAAAATGCTTGTTCAGAGGATACAGGATTTCCTGAGGTGGTTCCTGAGGTACGTAAGGGATGTCGAAGTGCCAGAGATGCTGTGGCAGCCGCTCTACTGAGAAAATGTCACCTACAGCCATGCACAGAAATAGGATCTTAAGTATCTTAAGTAATTTTTGGACAAAAACTTGGGCACTTCCAGCTCATCAGATCAACAAGCGGGGCCTGAATGTCCAGTCAAACTGCTTTCTGCTTAGTCTTTACCTCAAGCATCTATGTCCCCTTCTGAAACTCAGCCTGGTTCCTTAGAGGTCACACAGAGTGCTTCCCATCCTGTCACATTAGTGTGCTCCATCTCACAGTGGGATCCTGCTCTTTCAACTGACCACATGAGCATTCATGTTTGCATGCTTCCCCTTCCATGACAAAAGAAAACCCAAGCACAAGGTAGAGAACAGCTCTAGTTGGCTCTGCTTTGAGCAGCAGGGCTGGGACTCCATGATCTCCTGAGGCACATCCCAGACTGACAGAATCCACTGATTCAGTCATTCTGTGACTGCGAAAAATATAAGTGATAGTATCAGTCCTCACTGGATGAACAGAAAGCACTTCAGTATCCTTGGGAAGAGAACATACAATGTAGTAGAAATAGAAATAACTGCAGAAACCTGGAGAGCAGACAGGGAAGCTGACATTTTGCTTGTGGACACCATACTGCAGTAAATTACAAAGTGCTTCAGGGAAGTGGACAGGTAGTAAAATACCCATGTAACCAGGAAATAATGCCAATTTTTTTTTTTTTCCCATCCCCTGACCCTGAGCACAAGAAGAACCTACAAAGCAGAGCCATCACAGATAGGGAAACTTCACACATTGTTCAGCAGTTAGTATCCTTCTTGGTTTACAGATGGAGGTTTTACTCCTCAAAGAGAATCCCTCCCAGCTCTGCTTGGACAAAGCAATTTGTCAAATCCAGCGGGCCTAGGAGAGGGGACATACTTGGGCAGGAGCCAGCAGGATCTTCTGCAGAGGGCTTCAGGGCACAAGCATATGTAGGAATTTTGATACTGAAATCTGCAGTGGTAGGTAGAAACAATCACCCCCAAAAGTGTTTCTTATCAGCCAATCATAATAACTAGCAGAGTACAGCATTTGCTGCAAAAATGAGATACCTAGCTACTGCCCTTTTTTTCACTTCCCCACATTTTTCTAAAATACCTTTTAAAACCCAACTCTTTTCAAATCCACAAACAGTCCAGAGTTCAGTTCTGAGCATTACAAGTGGTCATGCTAATTCAATGCAGCTAGAAGAGTGAAAAGCGTTTTAGGGCAGACTAGATCAATGACGAAACCTTAAAGAGCACAGAAAGGGATAAAGTGCCAATGTAGAAAGGTGATTTATGGTGATTCTCTGGTTGCTGAAACAGAGCCATTATTGAGAACCTTAAGGAGAAAGAAGCTTTAGGTTGGAAGATTGACAACTAAAAACCATGGGGAAGTAATCCTTTCAGCACCAGTATGGCAAAGCTTCAGTTCTGGGAGGCAGGTCAATGTAGGTCAGCTCTTGCACTGGAAATGCTAAGCTGGGGAAATTCTCTGGTTGCCTTCTTACACTATGTTACCTCTATCCCACCTGCTCTTCGACAAAGGGAAGCCACTGCATGTTGGTGTTGTCATTTCACTTTCAGCTCCACAATCTAACTCCTAACCAAAGGCTGCAGCACTAGGCAGCCTGATGCAAGGGTAAAATAAATTGCTCCAGTATGGTGATCCTTACTTTAGCCTAGAGTTAGGAAGTTCTTAAGTGTAGGTGGCATTGGGATTTGGCATCTGTGAGTGTAAGGGGTCCTTTTGCCATCTTTTATCCTATATAACCGAGTATCATCTTTTAACACAAAAGAATTTCAAACTCCATCTTATATGCATACACAACAAGTTAATTTGTCAGTCCTCAGTAATTGCATTAAAAGTAAAAGGAGAATGAACTTTTATTCAAAGTGCCATTTTTATACTTTCTTATAGAAAGATGTCCCTGTCTACAGCAGCTGGGGTGGAGCTAAGTGATCTTTAAGGTCTCTTCAAACCTAAACCATTAGATGAAACTGTGATTGTATAATCTGAAAATATTGTGTGCAAAGACCTGTCCCTCCATATGCTACACAATACATATTATTCCAGCCAGACCAGTAATTCCATTACAACACAGGATCAGAATCAGAGTCAGCATGTTGATTTTTGAAACTTATTAATTTCTTTTGAATGGATGAATGGAGTTACGTATTTGAACAATCATACTGTTATGTTTGGACTGTTATTTTATGCCCATTACATGCTGTAATTAGACATAGTTATCTCACTTTAAAGATACCCTTTTCTTTGTTTCAGGAGGTTTCAGCCAGCAATTATTGCAATTGAATGGCATTTCAATAGCTGGTTTCAAGCAAACTCCTGTGATGACTCACACCATTGGCAAACAGGGTCAAGTATGGCGGTGTAGTGTCATGTAACAGCAAGTCAGTGTCTTCTGCTAATATTTTAATGACAGCCATCTCAAGCAGTCCAAGTTTTCAGAAAGTGTTTGTTATTCATACATAATGATCTAGGTTGAAAAAACACTCTTGAAGGATAGAGCTAATAAAATAAGCAGCTAGTTAGTACAAACTTCTTAATTTTATTGTGTGGAAAGTGGCAGTTTTCTTGTATGAGAAAGACTGCTGTTGCCTGGAAAGCTTCCATATGGCCCTGCAGCTTTCCCATTGCTCCAGTCAAGGATGTCAATCAGACAGTTGCTGCACTTTCACTGTTGCTGACTTGTGCACCTATATATACTTCACAGGCTCGCTTTATTCATAAAGCAATGGATGGCTGTAAAGTATTAGTCATTAATCTGGCACCAGTTAGATACAAAGTATTAATCATTAATCTCACGTCTTTACATGCTGTGTTTGCATTCTAATTTCCTTTGCTTGATCATAAGATAATGTTTGCAAACAAAATGCAAGCTCACTTTTTTTTTTCACTGTTTCAGAGATGCATTTCAGAAGCTGCCTGTTGTGCTCCTTCCCATCAGAGAGGCAAGCAAACCCACCCAGTGCAGTGAGCCACTGCACTGCTTCCTACTCGCCATGACTAACACCGTTACACCAGAAGGAAGTTCAGAATAATTCTGTTAGCATTTGGAGCATGAAGTTCATCTTCAGCCAGACCTCAGACTGTGCTTTCCACAGCATTTGGATCACTGAAATACCCTTATATAAGCCTAATTGACACAATTAGAAGAATGACTCCTTGCAGATGTGTGTTGCTGTAGCAACCTGGGGGGAGGGCAGCCAAGGTGCCCTCCCTATTTAGCAAAGTAATATTAATCATAGTAGGAAGAAGCACTTTATCATTTTTGTAAGGCACTTGCTCAGGATGTAAGTGCCTTAGTGTGTCACAACAAGGATCGCTGTAATGGAGTTTAAATAGTTTGAAGGCAAGCTAAAATTCTCTCAGTAATAACCAAAATTACATGGAGAGAGAAATATAGTCAAATGTTGCTTGAATATTTTAGAATATAGGCAGGAGGATTAGCTGCTCAGTGCTTTGATTCCACTGCTGTAGGAACACCGAAGAAAGAAATATACCAAAGGCATCCATGGAAGCAGGAAGAAGCCTGTGTTGCTGAGCTTAATCTTACTGAAGGCCCCAGTCATCCAGTGGGAGCACTGTGGGCAGATTTTAAATCTGCCTGCCACCTCCTTTGTGTTAGAGGGACTCCATGTTGTTGGCAGTGGATATGGACACGTATAAAAGTGTCGATGGTGCTGGCAGTATAGTGAAAAGGTGACAGATCTCCTGCTTCCTCTGAGGCAAGCATGGCAACATTTGCTTGGCAGAATGAATCCAAAGGGGTTTGTTCCTGACTCCATCTTGCCTGTCCCAATAAAGTTGAACATCTCATCCAAGAGTCATGGGCTCTTTGAAGTGTCAAAAGGACCACACAAATTACCTGAGTCTTACTGACTTGTTTTCATGAATTCTTTTGATTTGAAGCCAATGATAAGTATTTTTCCTGATATGATTGCTGCTTCAAAGTTATTTAACACAGTTTTAAACTTTGTCTTGGTGTCTTTCACCTTGAACAGTCACATTGTGTCGCTATGGAGTACAAGAAAAACCTGAAGTCAGGGCTGACTTGGACTGAATAATGAGATTTCCATTTCTAAGATGAAGAAGCAAGTAAATAGCATGAATAAACAAGCAAGTCTGAAAAAAGCCCAAACATTCATCTTGTGGATGATTGTGGAAAAGAAAGATTAAAAGGGATCTTAAGAAGTCATCTATATCATCCCACTCTCTACAGATGGATAAATTTTATCTCTGTCATTACTGACTAAGTTTTATCTGATCTCTTTTAAAAAGATTTACAATCCCCAGGCAATCTAGCTTAATGCGTCATTAGACTTATTTTTAGAAAGCTTTTCCTAATGTCTAACCAAAGTCTATTTCTGCTGCAATGGAATGTCTTATTAATCTGCAATATCTTAAGTTTTGAAGACGCCTCTCATATTTCTGTTAGGTTTCTCTTCACTAGAGCAAGCACCCACATTTTCTCCAATCTTCTCATGTAAGTTGTGTTTTTCTAGAGCTCTGATCATACACATTTCTCTCCTCTGTAGCTTGGTGAGTGTTTTATCTCTCTCAAGCATGGTGGCCCAACCCAGGCTCGCTGAGCTCCAGCTGATCTTTGCCAGTACTGAGGAAAGTGGAAGAATCACTTCATGTATTTTATTGCCCCTATTTATATTTGTACCTCTCAGTATGTAGTTTTCTTTTTTTGAAAGAGTATGCAACATCCAGACTATTTTTTTAAGGCTGCTCCCTACTCAGTTGCTCCTCAGGCTGTGTTTTTGCAGTGGGTTATTCTGGACCAGACATAAAATATTGAATTACATATTCTTAAATAGCCTCCTATTTTTCTTCACTAACAACCCCAGCTCTGTAGTTAACTAATGTGAAATTGCTCAGTTGACTACTGAGTTGAATACTTGCATTTCTTCCAACTTACTTTCAAATTTTTTTTAAGCTTTATCATGCTGATTTCTGCCTGAGATCTATATACCTTCAGCTTTGCTCTAATTATAGTCCCAGAGCCCAGGTACAGTATGTTCATGTGCAGCCTGGATGTGGCCCCTTCACTTACCCTGTTCCAGGTATGGTGGTATGATTATAACTGTTTGACCTGTTGCACCATTGGAAGCTCCGCTTGTCCTGATAATAGGGCAGTTGTGTTTACTGTCCTTGCAGCTCTGGCCATTACATCTCATTACACCACCTTAATAATTCAAGCACTGACATTTGAATGATAATACGTCCAAAATTCAGGCACAGAGTAAAAGGCTTCTTTCAGCTTTAGCTGTTCTCTTGAACTGCCTGTTTTCTCACAGCACATTCCTCACTCTGTCACAACCAGTCACGATGTTTTTCCAAAAACCCTGGAAGACAATGTAAGGCCCTGCTTCTGCCAGGAATTTATTCGTAAAAAAAACATTTCTAATACTTGAGCACTTTCACCACAGCAGGATGAAAGATTTATCTTTAAAATACATTAGGTAGGATGTCTTGAAGCACTGGCACAGGTGAGGCAAATAGCTCTTAGCACATCAGCTGTTGCAGTTGAGCTCTGGGGAATACCAAGTGCTTGGAAACTGAAGGCATCAGTGTCAAGTTGTCACATGCTGTCACATGTCATAGCAAAGAAAGTGCTGTTTTGGTGTATATGTTTAAGAATTGAAGCATACCAATTTACTTTCTCTATGTTTTGGACCACACATACTGAAGAATGCCCCAGGAGCAGCTCTGCTTCGTCTTATCCAAGCACCTTTACAAAAACTTACAGCCATTTGAAAAGATCTTGGACAGCCTGGAGTAAAGGGTTAAGTGCAAACACATCTCTTGCATCATTCCAGTGGAGTGTCTGACTACCTGACCACATCCTACCTATGAGGAACTCAGGCAGAGTTATGTAGTCTGCCCAAAGCCACGCAACAGGTTAACAACTAAGTCTGGAACTACAGGGTTCTTACTGTAATGGCTGGACAAGATGACCTTGCTGGCAAGTTTTACTAAAATCTTTGCTGTTATGCAGGGAGTTATATTGTTGTGTAGGAAGATAAACCTTTCTGCAAACACTGCCTTTTCCAGACTGGAAGAGCATGTGGTACGATCTGTCCCGTGCCTGGAGGCTTCATTAGCACAGATTTGGAGACTGAGACTTCATTAAATTGTTATTGTGCAGAGCCAGTTTTAAAGTGTTATCTGAAAAGAGCATTTCGGATGACTGTAATACCAGATCCTGATCTGCAGTGATCAGATCGCCAATATGCGATGATGACGCTCACACCTGGCTTCCGTGAGATGCTTAACTCCACAGACAAGACCTTCCACACTATTTATTCATTCAGCCACGCTTAGCTGGCACAGACTGCTGGCATCCGTTCGTGTGAGCCACATAAACATTCATGTATACTGTAATACATTGCATAAATTATGAAATACACAGAGACACATATTTGTATAACAAATAGCTAAATGTATAGCTAAAATGAGGTTGGAACATGCAAGCTAAGGACGTTGAGAAGTATTGAGTGGTTTTGTTACCATTGCAGTGCCTGAGACCTGGCAGCAGGAAAGGTCACATCTTTTTTATCCACCATGATCAGCTGAAGCTCCTTTGCAATAGACATTATTTGATCTTCGCTCAGAAGTACTTGGCCTTTTTTTAAAATCTAGTCGAATTGGTGAGAGCTATGCTGAGAAATGCTGGGCTCAGTATTTGCAAGAAACACCCGTGGCTGAAAAGAAAAATGATGCAGAAGTATGGTATGTGGCTTTTTATACTGAAAAGACTATGAAAAAGACTATGAAAAGTAATGGTAATTTGCAATTAGATGGAGTCTTGCAGTTGAAATCCAAGCACATCTAGGCATATGATGTGATTCCTATTACTTGGTGCTAAACTGATGTTGCTAATTCTTTTGTAACTCGCCACAGCAGAACAAAGATAGTGCTCACTATTTTAGGAAGCATATGAATGAGTGGGAGAGCTGAAAGAAAACAAATGGATCACTGGTGAGACTAAAAATGCTTCAGATGTGAACAGTGTGTCTGCTGACTCTGCAGTTGTGCAGAAAAAATTCAAGGAAGGGTTTTAAGCATGGCTAGCCACAAAACTAAACTCGTTTGGGACTGAACAATTTAAGGAGGAAGCACTCTTGAACACTGTCCTTCCCACGTGATGTAAAACATAGATATGCTACAGCAGGGACTGCTTATTCTCTCACTGAACAGTAACTGACCATCATTAGAAAGATACAAGCATAGAAAAATAAATTTTATCACCAAGGTAAGTGCCTCCTAAACTGAACCTGATCGAGCAGACTTGTCTATATGTTGACTGTGAGGTGACGATCATCCTAACATCTTCATTGGAATGAAGAACAAAAAAAAACCTAAGGGTTAATAATCATGGTAATAATTCATCAATATCTGAGGCATGCAAGAATTTCATAAATGTCACAAATGCATGTTCAATGCCATAGTCAAAACTTCACAGGTCATTTCCCCTTTGGATGTTAAGAACACTTCGCTTGGCTGTGTTAGGAGGGAGGTGTGCTTGTGAATAGGCTCTCTAATCACCTGGCAAAGAAGAGAATAGTAGAAGAGCATGATGCCTGGCTGTACCCAGAGGTACAGTAGGGTCTTTTCTTACTGAGTACTGAAGGAGAGGACAGGTTCAGGCAAGAATAGTGAAAATATGCTGGACTTCTAGTAAAAGAGACAAATACGAGAAAGGACAGACAACCCTAATGGAAAATATTTGATGAATGCCTCTGGGCTCAGGAGAAAAATCGTTCACCTAATGACACAAGAGGAGGCATCTGTCTCTGGCTCCCTGCTGGCTGGCACTGTGGAATGGCACTACCTGCTGCAATGCCTGGCACGCTCCAGCCCAAGCTAACAATTCAAATGCTACCACTGAAGGTGCTCTAAAAAAACCCAGAGATACTCAAACCAGTGAAATCTATGCTGACTTCTGAGAGGAATTTTATTTTAACAAAGTAGAAGAACAGAGCTCAAAGTGTGGCTAAAACTTACCATTATTTTTTCAGTCTGGCTGTGATTTACAATGGCTTCCTGCCAATGGTATTTTGAAGACAGAATTATACCTGGTTTTGCTCTGAAACAATAAGAAAAGCAGGATTTGCATTTTGACATTTTCTCAGGAAAAAGATATATTTTCTAACCTGCTGAAAAGGGTAACAGGTTGGATGTTTTACGATAATAGTTCTTCCACAGAAAATGAAATCCCTCAACTTTTTCAGTTTGGTTTAGAGGATCACATCCAGTAATTTCTGCCTCCTTGGATCTTGCTCAGCCAAATCATGAGGCTCCTAGTCATGTCAAAATTGGATTCTTGAATTTGCTGAATTCATCTCTAGAAATATGAGAAACAGGTCTCTAACACCTGTTTTGCATAAAAGTCTGGAAAGGCCTGCTCTTACTCAAAATTGTAACTTGCTGTTTGGGAAGATAGCATTAGAAACTTGTGACTTAAAACAGGAACGATCAATGTGTCCTCTTGAAGCCAATGTTGCAGAAATCTTTGTGCTAACTAAAGTCAGGGGAAGAAGAGCAGTAAAGGAAGTGCCTGTTTTAGTTGAGACTGATGTTTAAATCTAGAAGTCCACTTCAAAAATGGAACTGACATTTGTACAAGGACATAAATGTCAGGCTGTCCTTTTTTAAAGCTTGAGTCTGTTCAGGCTGTTCATGCTTTAAACAGCAGGTTTGAAGTGTTTGTACCTAAATTTGGACAGAAAAGCTTGGTCTCTTTTGAACAGTGGTTTGTATCTTTTCCATAGGAAAAAAATAAAAAAAACCAACAAGCAAACAAAACAACCCAACACAGCAGTATTTCATTGTGGTTAATCATAAACATGAGATATTTTTTAAATTATAAACCCCAGCTATTTCTTCATAATGTATTCAGTAGGACAGACTACACTCTATCTGAGAGTGGTGATCATGCAAAATTGTGCAGAATCTCTTCCCACACAGCAAAGGACTTTCTGCCACAGCCAGATGGAAGCCGTGGGGCAGAAGGCTTCAGACTTTGTTGTAATCAGGGTTAGGTTCAGGGCATTGGTTTTTAACTGAACATTAAACTGAAACTTCGGTTTTGGTGGCTGTGCTGCACTGACCTTAAACCAATGACATATGTCAGCAAAGGTGAACGGCGTGGAGGCTCCTGTACAGATGTGCCAGGTACTTTCCATGTGGGAATGATGGATGTGTTTGCACAAGTCACTCAGAGTGATATCAAGCTGTTCGTTGCATATTGCTTGGAAAGTATTTTTATTTATCTTTGTCTGGAGGGAATATCTTGTCAAAAGTCTAGAGGGAGTTTATTTTTTCAGTCTGTGCAAATTCTGTTTGGTGTGATTCTCCCTCCTGCTACTCAGTGTTCCCAATACTAGATCTGTATCCTCACCTACCATTTAAACAGCCATGTCTGTGGAGTAGGGCCTCTCCAAGAGGCACAGCACATGGCAGTGCTTTGTTACAAGCTCAATGCACTCATTGTAACTCACAGGTCTTGTGGTAGGAAGGTCACTCTGTACTCCATGGCTAGACATATATTGTGCCTGCTAAACACTGTTGTAGTATTTCATCGCAGTGGGAACCCAGACAATAGGTCATGCCTTGCATTAATGTGTAGGATCTTGAAAAATCAATACAGTTCAAATAACAGAGGACTGCTGCCAGTTGCTTACTGTTCCCAGGACACACAGAGCAGCAATGGCTGTACCATTAAGCTGCCACTGAGCACATAGCAAGTACAATGGACTCTGCTAACTCCTACCAATAAATTCAGAATCATGCAAACATACATATTATTGGGAATATGAATAGTTCCCTTGCTCCAGAGATCTCTTCAGAATATTTTTCTGTAATACAAATATAAAAGTCAAATTCCTCAGGGGAAGGCCAGTTTCTGAGTCAGCTTTTGTGTCTAGCAAGCCCCAGTCTTAAGTGACTGTATTTATTTTGTTGTCTGAGGGCCTGATCTAACAACCACTAGAATCAATAGAATGGCTAATTGATTTGAAAGACTTTGGATAAAGAACCTAAGGCCATAACCTGCACCACTGCAATCACCAGAAAATTTATTGTTGACCTCAGGAAGTGCAGGATGAAATACCTGGGCTCTTGGTGACCAGGTATTTGAGCCCACACAGAGAATTTATTTCATTGTTATCCATTCATATGCGTAAGTACCAGTCAGACACAGGACAAAAGCATGCTGGTTGCCAGGCTGAGAAGAGGTGTAGTTTTCAGATCTGCTTTTCTCCTGCCAACGTTATTTGGGGGAAAGAATAAGCAAGTTCATTGTTTCCACCATTTAATGATGATAGACAATTAAGAAATAATTGAAATGCAAAGGAAAGAAATTGAGAGCAACACTTCAGAAAGAGGAGAGCTTCTATCCCTTCAGTTACTTCTCAGGGGACTTTCAAAACTATAAACAGTGGCTTTTTAATTTTGTTAGGAGTCTATATCTCAAATACAACCCAAACTTTCCTAGGGCTTGCCTACACTGGAAAAATACATTATGTTAACTGATTAACATATAATGCTTAATCTAATAGTATAAACAAAGACTACTACTTTAACATTTCTTGTTGTTGTTGACCTGAGGTAACCCAGCTGCTAAACATGACAGTTCTTGTCTGCTCTAAGTGGTTTGTATTGCCTTAATTAATGTGTTCTAACACAATGTAACTTTGCAATACAGATTAATCCTTTGGGGCATTTATTCTCTACATTTAATTTTCTGTCTCGCCTATCTTGAATTTGCAAGCATATGCTGCTTCTGCCACCTCCCCTCCCCCTTCTATGATGGAGCCACTGTCATTGAAAATTAAAGTGACTTTGCAGGGGTCCTCATTTGTTGCTTCAATTTATAAACTGAAAGTTTGATCAAACAGACATTCATTTATGCCCCTTGATAATGCTGATATAAAGTTGACCTCATAATTCAGTAAGGATTAGTTCAGCCTAGAAAAGTATTGTCAAATACCAAAACTTAAAGTTTCTGCAAAAATATTACAAATACTGTACAGTTAGGCAGTTTCTCGATCAACTTAGCCTATTCTCAGCCACAGGAAGGCACCTTGCACCATTTTTCCAAAATTTGCTTTCTCCATTTTGTTTTACATAGAAAAGCTTTGTCCTTACAAGAAAATAAAGAAGAAATAATAAATAAATAAAGGAAAAAATTAGACAAAAAAGGATATTTTTAAATACTGAGGTTAAAAGATAAGAAGTTTATCTGGGCTCCAGCAACCATAACACGCTCATGCTGCACATCTTGTATTTTAGTACAAAATGCTATTATTTTCCAGTAAGTCAAGCTCCTCAGCACTACTGAAACCATGAAAAATCCCGAATTGTTATGACTACACATCACTGATTCATTTCAGCACCTTCCAAAGGACACAGATATTTGCTCAGCTGGCATTCACTGCAGTCTGAAGCGACAATTAACTATCAGACATATTCAGAGTTGTATTAAGTGACTGAAGGTGTGCAGCATGGCCATGCCAGCTCTCCTGAGCTGTAACTTCACTGCCCGGAAATTCCTTTCAGAGGGGTAAACATCCAAAAGGAAAAGTGCTGCATTTACATTCATTGCTTCTTCTTTCCTAAAAGAAAAGGATGGGGTAAGTCACTTTTTCTAGGGCTTCAGGTCTGTGACTTGGAAACTTTACAGCCAGCTAAGGTGCTTCAGCTTTATTAATATTGAGGAAAGTTATTCTTTTCCTCTATTCTGCTCTGTGAAATCCCACTTGGAGTCCCGCATCTGTCTCAGCACAGGAAGGACATGAACCTCACAGGACATACATGGAACCCCTGGAGCACGTCCAGCAGAGAGCTACAGAGTTGATCAATGGGGTGGGGCATTGCTCTTAAGAGAACAGGCTGAGGGACCTGGGCCTGTTCAGCCTCAAGGAGAGATGACTGAGAGGGAACCTCATCAGGGTCTGTAAATATCTAAAGGGAGTGGTGCCAAGAAGACAGAGCCAGGGTCTATTCAGTGGTGCCAAGTGATAGGACAAAAGGCCATGGGCAGAAACTGATGCACAGGAAGTTCCACCTAAACGTGAAAAAGAATTTCTCTACATGCGCTGGAACAAATTGCCCAGATAGATTGTGGAATCTGCCTCTCTGGAGATATTCAAGAACCTTTTGGTTGCAATCCTGTGCAATGTGGTCTGACATGACCCTGCAGGGAGGTTGGCCCAGATGAGCCACTGTGGTGCCTTCCAGTGTGACCCATTCTGTGACTGTTGGAGTGGCTCCAGAGGAGGGCCACCAAGATGATTAGAGGCATGGCACATCTCTCCTGCGAGGAGGAAAAGCTGACAGAGCTGGGGCTGCTCATCCTGGAGAAGGCTCCGAGGAGTTTCTCATAAGGATGGTGGCGAGGCACCAGAACAGACTGCCCAGAGAGGCCGTGCGCGGCCCATCGCTGGACGCGTTCACGCTGACTGGGGCTCTGAGGAAGGAGAGCAGGGGGCAGCTGTCCGTGCCCGGGGCAGGGCTGGAACGGGACGGTCCGTGCAGGACCCACCGGGACCGCAGCGCGGGGCGGGGCCACTAGGAGGGGGCGGTGCAAACGGGGGCGTGGTCATCCGTTAGGGGGCGTGGCCACACCGGGGTGTGACCAATCACGAGGGCGTGTTCACGGTGGGGGCGTGGCCTCGGGCCTCGCTCCGCCCCNCCGGCTTGGGGGGGGCCCTGCGCTCCGACCGGAGGAGAAGCTCCTGTTTTCGCGCGCGTCCGTCCCGGCTTCTCTCCGCCGGGAGGGCACCGGGGCCAGGGGGGGTTCGGCGAGTGCGCGGCTGCTGCGGGCGCTGCCGGGTTAGTCCCGGCGCCGGGAGCGGCTTTTTGGAGCCTCCTGGTGGCGGGGAGGGAGCGGCGAGCGGGCCACGGCGGGGCCGCGGCTCGGCTCGCCCTGGCCGAGAGAGGCACAGCCGCCGGGGGTGTCCTCTGGGGCTTTGCTTTTGCTTAGCACCCCATCCCCTTTGCTAGGTTAGAAAGGGGAAAAAAGGGGGAAATACTTTCCTTAATGCAACGATAACTGTGTTGTTTGCACTCATTGGATGTGTTACCTGTAACAGCCTCTTAATTATTGCGTAGCTGAGTCAGTTCTTCCCATCCTTGTGTTTTCCTGCCGCCGGCAGTTCCCGGCTAAGAACTTGAGAACCTCTCTGTGTCTCTGTCCCTTTCGCCTCCCCGGACGATGGCCCTTGAGAGGGTGTAATTGCTTGGTCGCCGTCTGACTTGCACAATAGCACACGAGCGTGGCCTTTTTAAAGGCGCTTGTCCAAAGGGATGTCAAAACATCAGCCAGTTTCTAAATGATTCAGAGGGTTTTTTGGTTCCTCCGTGGGATGGGGGAAGTGGAAAACGGGACAAACTGCTTTTGATCTACAGGAATATGGTCGTGGGTCAAAAGCTGAGGTGTGTTTAGCTTGTGTTCTCAGGAATAGTGACTTCTCCTTTGCTTGTTAGAGGCTAATTATTTGATGTTGCTGTGATGCCTCGAGCCTTAGTATTGGAGTGCGAGCTCTCAACTTGCTCCACTCCGTGCCGAACAACAAAAAGACAGCCTCTGCCTGCAGGTGCCTCCAGGCTTGAGCTGGGAAGGAGGCAACACATGCGTGTGGGAGTACAGGGAAAACCAGTGCTGATCAGCAGCTATTCGGTGGTTTGTTGGTTAGCATAAAGAAGAAACAAACTCTTTTCTTCATAGACCTTGTGCCAGGAGAGGGTTAGGGAAAGATGTGGAAGGTAACTGGAAAGCTGCAGGCTTCAAACTTTCACTTGAGTTCATTTCCTTATCCGTGGTAAGCTCTGCCTATAATTGAAACACTCTGCTTAGGAGCACTGTGGGCATTTGGCATTTCCTTAGGTAACCCGTCCAGGGCTTAGCAACCTTAATAGTTAAAAGTGTTTCCTGCTAGTAACCACTGAAAGCTGAACTGTACTGCAGTTTAAAGCCACTTCTGCTTGCTCTGAGTGTAGAAGAGAGCAGTAGGGGTTTGCCTCTTTCTTCACATAACTTACTATTGTTGTACTTTTCCCTTCTGTTTCTTAAGTCTTTCCATTTTTTAAATTTTTTGATTTTTCTTTAGACTTCTGATTGTTTTTGTAACTCTCTTAAAGAGAACCCTGGTGTTTCATCTCCAGGTGTGGTCTCTAAAAATAGACTGATATCACTACTGCAGCTGACCCAGTTGTTTCTAGTCTTGTATTTTCCGGCAATCAGTAGTTTCTGTTGAGGAACTCGAATGCATAACTTCTTGAGTTTCACTGTACCTTTTCATATTGCTGCTGAAGACTACTCTAAATTCTGCTCCTATCCTTTTGTGTTCTTTGATATGGAGAAAGCTGTATAAATGTGTACAAAAGCACTACTGTATGGAGCTTGTCCTTGCATTGAACAAGTAGGTGGTGGGGTCTGATGTCATGGGACAAAAATGACATAAGGGATCCAAATGACCCTTTAGTGTGGCCTGAGAGTTTTAGGGTGAAGCAGGGTATACTGGCCATAAATAATATCCTTTAGGGGTTGTACCCTCTTTTAATGGTTAGGTTTGTCTAGTGGAGTGTGTTTTACTCCCTTTCTCTTTCTGAATGCAGACACTCATACCCTTTTACATGCATATATTCTTTCCTATTTAATTATCAAACAAGTATTTAATCTGTAATAATTCTTACATGCTGTGATGACTCAAATATTCCTATGGGAAAATTAACTTGTGGATATATTTCCCATAGTCTTTACTTTTTTAGCTACTTTAATGGCTTCTATTTATTGGCTTATATATAAATATCAAGGGCTGTAAGTATGCTGACCTGAGGTGTTTTAACATTCAACTTCTTGGTACAGATGGGATTTTTCATCTTAACTGCCAGGTACAGTGTTTCAGGCTTATGGTGACCAATTACATGTGTATTTAGGGAAATGTATTGAGAAATAAACGTTTGGTTTAGTTAAGCATACATGATACTTTTCCATTCTCCTTAGACTTAGTGTACATGACTAGTGGGGTGGTTGCTGTGAAAATTATCCCACTGGTAACTTGGTGCACTTCAAACCTGAACACAGGATGTGCCTTCCTACTGTGTTAACTTGTAGGCAGTGGCCCTGAACTGTGTGTGATGGGAGAGAGAAGAAACACTGCCTTGAGCTTCCCTATGAGCCCTCATAGGGGCTCCTCTGTGTCAACAGAGGAGATGGGTTGTCTGGAGCAGCAAACATGCACTTGCCCTTCACATCTCTCCCTGTCCAGAAGGAAGACAGGGAGCTGGGGGAGCACCTTGGTGAGCACAGACACAAGCAAGGTTCCTATGCAGGAGTCTTTCTGGTACTTAGTACTGAACAGACCTTTTCAGGGGAGGAGGATTTAGGTGATGGCAACCAGCTCTAAGGAGAGACCTTTTTGTTGTTGCTGGGTTTTGGTTTGTTTGTTTTTTAGGTTTTTTGTAAGTATCTGATTGGGAGGGGGAGGTGAATGCCAGTGATGCTGCCTCTCCCCTTTGAGGCGAATATTCACCGATACCTCTGACTGCACTAACTAACTGTCATCATTTTTGCAGGTTTTACATAAACTGTTTACAAGTCATGCCTCTGCATGTCCTGTACCTGAGCTGATAAAGCATCTATGCACTTTAATCTCAAGTCTCTGCCACTCTGCTAGTACAGTGTGAGCTGTGCCTTGAACCTTGGATTTAAAGACCTACCTGCCAAAGTCTTGTTCCTGCCTTAGTAATGTTCCAGAGGTTAAATAACATGCTCATGGGAGAGATTGACAGCTTGTCCAGCCAAGAGCCAGAGTTCAGTGAGAAAGAAGATGATGAGTGGATTCTGGTTGACTTCATAGGTAAGATGTCTGCCAGACATAAGCTCTGCCTTTGTTATGCTTTGGCTCTTCTTGGTCTTACTTCCATGTGAACAAGCCAGTAGCTTGGAGAACCTTTATCTAAGTAAAACCAGTGTGGGATTAGAGTGTATTGTGTTTTCTAAACAAATGTACCAAAACATGTTGTGTAAACTGGGGAGAATGATGTCAGGTTTATAAACCTGACACAGGCTTCAGCAGAACCTCTTGTACAGATAAAATATATTTGTCTTATTACGCAATTATATAGCTTTACTGATAGCAGTTGTTTCACGTGTCTAACATGGCTTGTCTGGGAACTCCCTTTTTTCTTCCCCTGCTTTTAAAAACAAAAAACTTGTGTATGTGCTAATAAGGGGTTTATTTCTGTTTCTTTGTTTTTGTTTATTTTTATTTTCCATGCTCCATTTCTGGCTGTGTGCAACCTTGTTGTTTTCGACCTGCTGCGATCACCAACATCCACGGGTTCCCTTCCACTGACTAATGGTCACCTACAGCAGACACTTGCACTAATTGCTCCGTGGAGGAAGCAGACATTGTTGAAGAATCAGCCACAGATGGCTCACCTGTCTTCTCCTGTTTATCGTCTCCTTTGGAACACTTGCCAGAGGCCAGCGAGTCTTGCTTCATCCAGTTTGAGTCATGCCCTATGGAGGAGAGCTGGTTTATTACCCCTCCTCCATGTTTTACTGCAGGTGGATTAACCACTATCAAAGTAGAAACCAGTCCAATGGAGAACCTCCTAATAGAGCATCCCAGCATGTCTGTGTATGCTGTCCACAATACCTGTCACAGCCTTAATGAGACTGGATGTGGAGATGAGGAGTTTCGCAGCCCAGGTAGTCCCAGGTATGTCTGAATTTTCTTGTCAAGGAGCTCTGTTGCTGAAAATATCTGGTTTCTACTTGATCAGCTTAGACACTTAATACTGAATTTTCCAGCTTATTTCAGAGTAGATGAATAAAGCATGAATACTACACAAGGTGGTCAGGGCTGCCTGTCTGCTTAGAAAAATGTTAATACAAGATGACTGTTGGGAAACAGTTGGGTATGCTATTTTGATACTACAATGAATATTTATGGAGCCTAATTATGCCCTTGCAGAGTACGTTCCAGTCCTGTTGAAACTGGTGGCAGTTCACTGTACATCCAGTAATGCAAATATGAAAGCACTTTGCCCCCTTCACAGCCATGTGTTATTTTATAACTGCTACTTAGTGCCCTTTCGGTCACCTTGCAAGATGAAACATAGTACTTTAATTATCCTGACAGGGAAGGGGGTTGGGTTTTAGATGGGGTGTTTTTGGGTTTGGGTGTTTTTTATTCCTCAGTGTAGTGATAGATAAGGATAGGATTAAATTTTTGCACAAGCAGCTTGTGAAACAAAAGCTACACAAATACATTTCGCAATAATATCTGTGCTACGAACTTCTACTTTTAGCGAGGTAAGAAGTTGTGCTTTTAGGTTTTGGGTCCTAAAAATCTGCCCAAGTGGCATTATTGCTGAGGCATGTTTGCCAAGCACCACTTCTTTGATGGTCAAGCATACAAGTATATATAGTATACATGGACATATACAAATAGTGTTTCTTTGTCATTATGACCCCACATTTGCCCACGCATTCACTGATTTTGAAATAATTGAGTGTTTTGTGAATCCCAGTTAATAACAAAGGCTGACTTTTCATCCCATCTAGTGTCTACATTTAGAAGCAATAATAAAGAGAAAAGTTAAAAAAAAGTCATAGGATATTAAACTTTGTTGTACAGGAAGAAATGAGTGTGGTGTTGGAATTGCTGTAAATAGATGCCTATTGACTTTACTGTTCAGCTCTTTGCTGTGTTTTAAGTTCTTAGTTCAAAGAAACAGGTGACTGAGATGATGTGCTGCTGTATAATGTTGAAGTTCAGTGCTGGTATTATTGATCTTGGAGTGGGGGATTTGTGTAATTATTTGGGGTGAGCAGTTTATGATGTTAAGCATCAGGTGTCTAGCTTAACTTAAATGGGGGAAATAGCACACAGCACCTTTAAAGTGAGGGTCTGAGGGAATCTGCAAGAGAACTGAAGGCTGTGAGTCATGTCCTAGAGAAAGACAGTAAAGCAATTTGTCCAAAATACCAGTTTGCAGTAGTTAGTAACACTCAAAGTGGAATACTGACTTTTCAGTGTCGAACTAGGGATACTAGTGCAAGTTCTTTTGGAGAAGAATCCTATTTTGCACAGTACAGTTAAACTGCTTTAATGTGTGGGGCAGTTAAAGATACAATTAGATTTCTGAATTATGTGCTGTTGCTTTGTCAGACTCTAGTCTCTTGTACAGGGAGGGTACTTTGGATGGCAGAACTGGGATGAGACAAGCCTAAAGCTGAGGTAGACTGCAGAAACTGGGAACATTGATTACACTGATACTGCAGTAAGTTTCAAAAGCTGTTTTGAAGTCTCTAGTGGTTTAATGGTTGGCCATTTAACATTGTAGGGCCAAGAAAAGCTGCTTAAGGCACACTGGCGCAGTAAGTACTACTGTTTTGGGACAGTGCTTTTTGTTTGATCAGACTGCTAGCAACACTGCTTCCTCTAGAGCCTTGTCTGCCAAAGCAATACTGGTTTTAGGACTAACCTTTGTGTCAATGATGTTACTTGATCAAGCCTAACTACATCTGCTTTAACAAGCCAAAATGCTAAGTGCAGAAAAATTACTGAAATATTAATTGGGGTGGGATCTGAAGCCTTTAATGTTTCTTGTGAGTTCAGCTCTGTAGTGCAATTAGCAGGACACTTCTGCTTCCTAGCTAAATAGGTGGTGGGAGCACAGCAGCAAATGTGTGTAGTGACAGTGTGGCTTAAAACATAACCCCTCTAAAATTTAATTTTGTCAATGGAGACTCACCCGCCCTGTTCTCATGGTCTGTGGGACTCACTAGTGCTAGGCTACCAAATGCAACTAAAGTACCAAATTGCTGCATTTTGCAAGAGTGTGTGGCCTTTTAGCCAATTCAAGCCACCGCTGCTATCTAAGTTTCACTTTATGTTGACAAATAGAAGTGTTGGTTTGCAAACCAGTGCAGGAAGGGTATTTGATAAGATGTGGAAAAGCTTAAGTATCTTCCACCAGCAGTTTTAAACCAGTTTTTCTCCTTTGGAGGAAATCTGTTTTATCCTTTTAAATTCCTTTCAAAGCAAAAGGATGTTGTATAAGCTTTACCCTGTTTGTCAGATTAGTCATATTTTTCCATAACAAACCCACAACAGTTTGTATTAGCAGTTGCTGCCCTTTGCTAGCTAAGGGTATGATTAGGAAATACGGGTTGCAGTAACTGTGGTGTGGCTTCCTGCTTCCTTACAGCTTTCCCCAGAAAGGCTTCACTCAAAGTTCCATCTCTAGCAGTGTTGATTGTGCTATGGGATTGCCCCTTATCGAAAGTCGTAGCCCTGTATTTGCAAGGTACCCTGATGTAAATTAAACTGGTGTCATCTGCATAGAGTATATTTACAAGGCACTGTGAATTGATTGGTGCTGTGTTATTCACTTCTTGCTTGTTATTCTAAGTCCTAGGTTTAGGACAGTGAATAAATGGGGGAAAACCAGTATGTCATGCATGACTGTTCTGCTATCTCTAGTCTTCAATCAGTCATATCTAGCTACCCAAGGATCCAAAAGCAGGATTAGGATATTTAAAATAAAAAAGGTAGAAGGGATGGAGTATTCCCTTGCTGACAAAGAGTATTTCCCTCCAGTGTGGAGTGGAGGAAGGGAGAAGAGCTCACTTCTGTGTCAGGTACCTTCAGTACCCCAAGAGTAAGGCTGCAAAGGACATACCATAGACATGGCAGGCCAGGCATATGATAACTACAATAAATGCAATTTAAGTCCTTCCAGAAGAGATTTTATAATAGTCATGCTAGTACTGAAGAATAGACTTCCCAAGAGATCTCTTGGTCTTTCCTGGACAAGTTCCTGGTCTTGCCGACATCTTTCCTGGGCACCAATGACCAGTTGAGAGCTGATTATTGGATTCCAGATGGGAAGAGAGAAGGCAAGCGACTCTGGTGCCACTGGTCTCACACCAGCTGTAGCACTCAGGTTTGGGTTTGGCTTTGCTTCTAAAAGGGCCAGGCTATTTTTAACTTTACTCTGGAAGCTTCAGGAAATGCCAGTGATTGTTCTGTCAAGTAGGGAAGTTCTTTTTCAATATGTCAGTCCGTGCTTGCATAGGCTGCTGGTTTGTTTTTCACTCTTGCATGATGAAGGAAGGGTTTACCAAAATTGCTGACTTTCTGCTCATGAAATTTAGAGGGCTCGTTGAGGAACAATCCTTCTAAGTTAATTTCTTGTGTGTCACAACTGGTCTATCTTTCCCATTCCTCTGCATGAACATTGTTTGGATTTACTTGTGTGGCTGGCAGTTGAAATGCACTTTCATAAATGTGCTTCTGTTTTCAGTCTGAAGCACCTATGTTCAAGATGATTTTAAACTAACCTTTGCCTAAGGATAATTCCCAAGTCTTCTAAAGCTGGAGCAGTGTGACACACATTGCCTTGTATTACTGATCTGTATTGCATCTTGGGCTTAGGGAGTTGGGGTGGGGAAGGAGAAACACAATAGTGTAAGATGCTGAAAGTCCAAAGGTGTTGTGGGGCCCTCACACAAAAAGTGAGTGAGCAGCACTGTTCATTACTTACCTGTGTGGTAAGTGGCTTGACCTTGTCTCAGCTACAATCTCTTTCCAGTAGAAAAAGGGTGCCCTTTTGAAAGGCTGGATGTTGATGTCCATGTTCTACCCTTTATTTTACTTGTCTTTCCAGTGTACCTCACTAATGACTGATACCTTTATCTGTTGTTATATTTCTAGACTGGAGACCCAAAATGAAACGGGACAGCGTGTTCACTGCTACGTCACTGCTCTTGCTACTCGTTCAACCTTTCTGGAAAAAAACAAGAGCTTTCGTCCTACCCACTGGATAAAAGAACATAATGAAAGACACTATCTCAATAGAAACAGTCTCCGCCGCCAAAACCTTACCAGGGATTGCCACTCTCGGCAAATCAAGCACAACGGACTGTTTGTTCACCAGCCTTGCCAGCGTCAGTTCAATTACTGATGGTTCTTGTGGTTTTAGTCTATGGTCTAATTGCTATTTAGGTTGCTCTTGTTTTCATGTCTAGGTAAGTGTGGTCAATCTGAAGCTGATTGTCAATCGTTCCAACACAATCATAACTAGGGTTGCATTCTTTTCAAAAGACACATAAATCTCCAAACATCTTGCAGCAAATTCTAAATGTTGATGTTAAATATCAGTGTCTTGGAAGCCTATCAGTACAATAGTTTGTGTGCTGTTTTATAAACTATGATGTATAGATGGGTTCTTAGTTGGTATTTTAAAGAAACTTAACTGAGATGGAAATCAGTTACATTTTACATTAATCAAAGTGGAGTTAGAAAAATTGAGGTTAGCTGTATTCTTTAATGACCAGTACTTGACAGCTTGTGTATCTCTCTGTATTCAGCATATATGAGTACTTTCTAACAAGGAAATTCTATAGCTGCCAGTGGATATTACATAGCTATGCTGAGCTGTTACAAGAAGGACATCTCATCTCAATTGCCTAGTACCTACTTGTGTTAGTGAAGCCTGTACGAGTGTGTTGGGTACTTGATATGGATATTGGAAGAGGGTTAAATGTCCCCCCAATATTGGTGCAGTATATGGCACTGGTGTTACAGATGCAGTACCTCACAGTGGAGTGGAAAGAAAAGTGGACCTGTGGGTAAAGTGCAGATGCACAACACAGAGAACTGAACTAGGTTTTAATTGGTACAGTTGGAGTTCTTACTCCTTTCTCTTAACTATTTCTGTCTTTGAAACATATATTTTCCCTACCTTAATTCATTTAATCTCTAGTCTAGTTAAAGGAAAAAGGTGGTGGCTTGTCTTGTTCTTTTAATCCCATCAGTAGCTGACTGCTCTTTAAAGAAGTCAGACTGATAGACAGCTATTTCTGAGCTACAAATTGCTGTTAGATCATCTTAATATTTACAGATTGAGAGTAGCTCGAAAGTAGCTAGAAGGAAGTTTTTATTAGAAGTTGTACTAATTTTCTTTCTCTATGAAAATGAAGTCCGAGTTAATGGGGACTAGAAATGAAGGGCAGTGTGAGGCAGGGAGAAGTGGATTCTGAAAAACAGTCTTAGAGAAACTAAACACAGCGATAACAGGGTGTATAAAAATCGATTGATTGACTGTGGTTGTTCTCCTAGCCCATTGGAGGCAGGACTGGGGCCAACAAGAAAGAAAAGCTATTCAAAACTAAAAAGTAATTTTCTTAAGAAGACACTGCAAGATGTTATGGAAATTGGCAGGCACTGCAGGCTACAACTACAGGTGAAGTAAAGTTCACCTGTTAACAAAAACTGTGTTCCACAGCAGCCATACAGCATATTGAATGCTGGTAGATCAGTCTGAGAAATGGATTAAATGGTTGTGGAGGTAAGCAAAACTCTACACTGAAAGAAGGGAGGAAATATAAATAAGTCGATCCTCCCTTCTGTCAGTGCCTTATGTGACTTACTGTGTTTTCCCTTGTGTTTAGTGCCCAGGGCATTAAAGTGTTAACATTACACTCAACCATGTCTTCCAGCAGTCCTTATACAGAAGTTGGTATAAGGAGTCATGTGAGGAGTCTTTGAAATCAGGCAAGGTCGATAATGTGAATTATCCCAGACCTATGAAGTATGTTAAATTCAGCCAAATGCTTCAATTTCACTGAAGCAAAACCCCAGCAATTCAGATTGACCTCGGTGTAGTGGTACTGTTGCACATTCTGCAGCTGGAATTGTTGTGGAACCTACTTAGCATACAGGAAGCAGCGTTTATAACCTGTTTCACTGCAGATGTGCTGCTTCACTGAAACTAGTTAGGATTGTTGCAAAGGGATGTTGAGAAGTAGTTAAATATATAAAAGCAAGAGGTGCTTTCCTGGACACACTAGTGGTGTTTGTTGTTTTGGGGTTTTTTGTTTTGTTTTGTTTTTTTTCTTTTGACACATTGAATTCACATGGACACTGAAAGAAAACAAAATTGGTCACATCGTGAGTTTCCAAAACAGAGACTTTGTTACTACTCTTTTCAGCAATATGTGGCCATGTCCATACAAAAATTCTCTTGTGGTCCAAATACTCTGGTTTATTTGCAGATAGTTCTAGTTTCACCAGTATCTTACCTGTTCACAAGTACTCTTACTTGCCTCAGATTATCTACCTTTATCACTCCAACTTTTTGTCTGACTTAAACTTCCTTCTCCTCACTGCCAACTTTCTAGCTCAGGAAAATTCTTTGCTTTCCTGTATTACTTTTCTTTATATAAAAGTAAACACTTTCCTTCAGCTTTAATTTTCTTAGAGTGAAATGAAGGAAGATGGAATCTCCACCTCCCTGTGTTGGAAGGAGTAAGTAATCCCTTAGCTCTTAACAGGGAGATGGAATTGAGAGTATAAGGCTCCCAGGCATTTACAATGAGAGCCTTGGTCTGTTCTTCTCAGTAGGCAAGTAAATGCAACTTTAGACTGCTCCTAGAATTGGGAGATACTGATCTTTTTATACTACATTACTAGATGACTTTCTGGTGATGAGAACCTATATCTTTCAGGATATAAACTATTTTGTTGCACAAAGCTGTGCTTCTCAATTTTTAATATTGGAAACCATATTATTTGTGTGAGATAGTACTGCATCAATGGCTTTTTGTTGATTTATGTATTTATGTTGGTCTAGCCCTGTTTTGTGCCTGGAGCTGTTGGGCAATTAGATTTGTTTTGGTTTTCTGTTTAAATAGTGAGCTGTGTGGCTTTTTATATGGTTTTTAAATTGTATTAAAGTGTGTGTTTTTTCTTGTAAAAGTGGAGGCCTTGCACTGTCTCATACTGATTGATATTCATGAATTTTGCTGAAATTGTATTTTCATATGTATTGGTCAATGGACAGATTTGCATTTTAAACTGTGCCTTCTATGCAGCAAACTTGAAGATTCAAAAGGGACATTTCAGTTAGGATTAATACTGTACATCATTCTATGCATATATGGCAGCTTCTCTCCAGAGCCACTTCTCTATTTGTAGCAGTCCTTTTGACACGGAAGAATGTCTGGCTCTTATTTTTAATAGCTTAACACAAGCTGAAAACAGACAAAATACAGCACTTTGCCAAAAAGTAGCATTGCTTAACCAGTGTGTATTTACTAAAGTGATCTTCTGTATTCTGTTTTCATAGTGCGTTCTGCGCACCATGGGGAAACATGATCTTAACTCTCAATAAAAAATGGCCTATTATAAGTTGTCAGTTATTTAATGTTAAAAGTTGGTCAAAGTGCAAATGACTGAGCATTTGGAGGTGGCAGGTACAACTACTGTGTGCTCTAGTACAGAAATTCTTCTGGGAAGGGGTTTGCATTGCTGGTCAAGGCATAATGTGTATCCTGGCAGTGTTACACATCTCTGCCAACTGCAGCGTTTCCTGATCAGCATGCAGGAGCTCCATAGGGAGAACAGGACAGACTTAAAAACACATGAAGCATTCATGGGGCAGGTGGAAGGTTTTTCCTGCCATGCACCACCGTGAAAACAATCTGTGTGGAAGGCTGCTGGTATGGGCAGCCTGTGAGGGATGTAGAGATCCCGTGCACATGCCCAGGCATGGGGTTATGGAAGCCAAAGAAAGCCACCTGTAGCTGAACCTGGCTAGGGATGTGGAGGACAACACGCCTTGCAGCTGCAAAAGGAAGATCAGAGGAATTATGGGCCTGCTGCCCATGACAAAAGACGTGGAGAAGGCTGAGGGTACTCCATGTCTTTGCCTTGGTCTCTAGTGGCAAAACCAGCCTTTGGGATTGCAGGCCCCTGATGCCAGTGGAAAATCCTGCAGGAAGGAGGAGTAACCCTTGGATAAGAAGAATGAAGGTAAGAAATGCTTTGAGATGTGCCATAAGCAGATCTATGGCACACATCTTTGACAAGTGAAGGAGAGCTGGCTGATGTCATTGTGATACTGTTCCTAGTTGTCTAAAAGGTTATAGCAATGGGCAAGATTCCAGAGGGAGGGAAGACAAGAAGAACAAGGGCATCTACAAGACAGTCTTACCTTTATCTCTGGGCAGGTAATGGAGCAAATAGTCCTGGCAACATGTACAAGATGATGATTAATAGCAGCCAGAATAGATTTATGGAAGGGAAACAATGCCTGGTGTAGATAGCCTTCTACAGTTAGATGACTGGCTTGGAGGATGAGGGGAGAGCCATGGATGTTGTTTATCTTGACTTTAGCAAGGCTTTTAACACTGTCCTCCATAACAGCCTCCCAAACTGATGAATTACGGACTGTGTAAAGTAGATGGTGGGCAGGTGTGACTGAACTGCTGTGCTCAAAGTGTGATCAGTGGCATGAAGCTGAAAGCTTTTTTTTTCCACTGGTGCCACCTATCAGTACAGATTCCTCCCCTGTTAAAAACCTTCATTAAGGACCTGGCTTATGGGACAGAGTTGTTTATGCTCTGGAGGACTGCACTGCCATTCAGAAGGACCTTAACAGGCTGGAGAAAGAGGCTCACAGGAACCTCCATGATAGAGTTCAACCAGGGGAATTGTGGAGTCTTGTACAGAGTCAGTCACCAGGCCAAATGGCTGAAAAGCATCTTGGCATAAGAGGCCCTGGGGGTCTGGGTGGACACCAGATTGAGCATGAGCCAGCCATGCACCCTCGTGGCCTCAAAAACTCAGCTTCCCGGGCTGCATCAGGCCCAGTGTTGCCATCAGGAGGAAGGAGGTGATCCTTCCATTCCACCCATATCTGAAGGCTGTCTCCACTGCTGAGCTCCCCAGTAAAAGAGAGACATGGACGTACTTGAGAGTATCCAGCAAGAGGCCAGGGAGATGATGATAGGACTGAAGACTGAAATAAGGGAGAGAGAATGAGAGCTAGGATTGTTTAGGCTGGAGAAGAAAAGCTCAGGGGATCTTGTCAAGGTGTATAACCTAACAGGGTATAAAAGATGACACAGCCACGCTCTTCTGTAGTGGTGCCTGGTGAAAGGACAAAGGGCAATGGATTCAAACTGAAGCAGAGGAAATTCCACTTGAGTGTAAGAAATAGGCTCAGCAATAGTTTTTCTGAAACTGTGTGAATGTTTTTGTTTGGTTGGTTTTGGTTTTTTTTCTTCTCTCCAGTCATCAAGGATATTTGATCTCTATGGCTTTCAAAAAAAACATGGAGAGTGGCCCTCCAAGGACATCAACCAGCTCTCTCAGCACACTGGATGCAGGCTTCTGCACTCCATGGATTTGTATGGACTGAGTTGTTGCAAGTAGTTCCTGACTCGATCCTCACCCATGAGCAAACTGGGTGACAAAATGATCTATTTAACTGACAGCAGTGAAAAGGAATCTGTGCAACAAAGCATCCATTTTTCCAGAGTGAGTACTGAGTAAAATCTTTCCTTTTCAAATTTAGATTTTGTCCTGTACATTTATCAAAGCACCAAGTCTGTGCTAAGACCTGTACAGTATTCTGCAGGTGAAAGTTTGATCAATTGTTCTTGTATAATTGTATTCATAGAGATAACACAGCTAAGCTGATAGTATTCCTCTTGGGGGTGCTTAGTTCAGACCTAATGCAGCTATTTAAATTTAGCTTGGACACTCTCCAACACACTGTGAATTAGTGTTTCTTAGAACTTCTCTGTGCAAGGCAAAAATGTTCGTATAATGGGTCATATCAATGTAGCTGTTGGCTTAAATTCTCACTTCACATTCTAGTTTTCCTGTTTATAGAAATTTTTGTATATATCTCATGAAGATAGTGTAGTAATTATGGTTCTCTCTGGCATTTAACACTTATGAAGACACTCTCTTTCCTCATCAAGTTGTTCAGTATCTGCTTTCTTTGTCTCACTGACTTTTGCTGCATGTTTATAACCGCAGAATGTTGTGACTTCTGTTATTGCATGATGCTTGCAAGAAAGGTTCATGCTTTTTGACACATGTAGAAATGACTCATCAAAAGAACATGCTGGTGCTGCTGTGGCACTGTTGTTCCCATGGTGTGGTCATGACAGATCAGTCTTAAAATAAGACTGAACTGAGACTTAACAGGATGTAACTTTTTTTTTTTTTTTTCCTCCACAGCTAGCCTTTTTCTTGATGAAGATACAGTCCTGGAATTACTGCTATATAACCAATACTTCAGAAGTTAGTCTCTTGACATGCTTGAAAATTTTGTGGACAAATTGGTATTTGTCCACACCTTAATGGGGCACATAACTGCATTGAATTTTATGAGCAAGCTAAGGAAAAGAAATAATAGCAAAGAAAGAAAAACAAAACAGGTAAGAGTAACAAAACTAGGTGAGTGACCAGAGCAGGCTTCAGATCTGAATTTACAGACATGTGCTGTGCCCTAAGTCTATACTTTCTTCTGTATAGACTCAAATTGTTGTGTCCAAGCAAGATAACCTAGTTAGACAGTATAATGAAAAATATCACTATGCCCAAAAGTAAGTCTGAGTGCTAAAGGAATTAGAGATTCCCTGAAATAGGCTTCTGTAGAGAATTAGTAGCAGCAGAGAGAGGTGGGAAGGAGGAGAGAGGCCTCAGGCTTTTGGGGTATGTGTGTATGGGCAAACAGCTCTCAATTTTTGCAAGGTGAATAAAGAAGATGAGATGTTGATTAAGAAAGTGGGGACTGATGTGAGCTCAGGAGTACACAAGGTAGCAGTGAATTTCAGCTCTAGCTGTTCGGTCTGTTGTGAGAACCTGAGGAATTACTGATAGGCCGAGGCCAGTGGTATGAGGTTCAGTAAGCTGAAGACCTGGGTCCTTCACTTAGATAACAAAACCCCCATTCAGCTCCATAGGCTGGGGGAAGAGTGACTGGAAAGCTGCCTGGAGGAAAAGGACCCTGAGGGTGCTGGTTGATGTGGTTGGATGATTATAGGCTCTTTTAGAAGGAATAGACAGAGCAGAAAAGGCAGGAGCATGGCATTGTATGCAGTGAAGGGGCTGGAATGTATGGAGCTCACAGTCAGCAATGGCACAGTTGGTAGCCTATGGGTAAGAATCAAGGGGCAAACAGATGATGTGGATGTCACTGGGGAGTCTGCTGTAGACCTGACAGCCAGGATGATGATGCTGAGAAATTATTCTTTGAAGAACAGACATTTCCAAGTCAACTGCCCTTGTTCTTTTGGGGGACTTTGAATTGCCAGAAATTAACTGGAAACATCACACAGCTGGTACAACCCAGGTCAGAAAAACTTTAAACATTCTGGATGACAACTTTATGGAACAAGTCCTAAGCAAGCTGACTTGGAAAGATGCTCTCCTTGATCTGCTGCTTGTCAACAGGGTGGATCTTGTGAGCAAAGTGGAGATTAGCAGCTGTCTTGGCCACAGTGACCATGAAGTGATAGAGTTTACAATCTCTGCTGACGGAAGGAAAAGCGCCAGCCAAACCTCCACCCTGGGCATGAGGCAACCACACTTGAGGATGCTCAGGGAATTGGTAAGTAAGGTCCCCTGGGAAAATGGTTCTGCAGATGCTAGAGTCCATCACTACTGGTCACTTTTTAAAGATCACCTCCTAAGGGTACAGTAGCAGGCAAATCCAAAATGTCAGAAGTCAAGCAGGCAAGGCAGAAGGACAGCTTGGTTGAATAGGGATCTTCTCTTGGAGATAAGGCAAAAAAGGAAGGTGCATGCCCAGGTGGAAGCAAGGCCAGGTGATATGGGAAGAATTCAGAGATGCTTCTTGTCACTGTAGGTAGAATATTTCTGCAGCCAAAGCTCAACTGGAATTAAGCTGGACAGTGTTGTGGGTGTTTGACACTTTCTTTGTCTCCATTTTTGACATGGATTACAGAGCAAGGGAGTCTCGCTGCCTTGAGCTGGAGGGCAGTTGACCATGAACTCATATGGGATCTGCTGTTCCAGCTGGATCCCTTCAAATCTATGGAGCCTGATGGGATTTATCAAAGAATCCTCAAAGAGCTGGCTGATTTCATCACAAAGTGTCTCTTGATTTTTTTTTTTTTTTTTTTTTTTTTTTTTTTTTTTTTTTTTT
>VXAU01004179.1:0-95760 GCA_013399695.1 Formicarius rufipectus | reverse complement strand
GGGGCGGGGATGCCGCCCGAGCGCTTGGCGGGCTGACCCCGCCCGCCCGCCCGCGCCGTACCCCGGCGGTCCCCGCGCCCCACAGAGCGGGACACCCCCTCACAGCTCCGGGGTTCGCCTCGGGGGATCCCGCCTCGGGGTGTCCCGGCAGGGGGTGGGTGTCCCGCGTGTGAGGCGCTGTCCCGGCAGCCCCTTCCTTCCCCCTCAGGTTTTGGAGGGAGCCGCGCTCGCAGCCAGGCGGGAGCGCGGGAGGGCGGGACGGCGGTCGTGCCACTCTCTCGTCCCCTCGGCACCCCGGGGAGCAGGGGGCGTGCATCGGGCCCCTCGGCTGGGAGGGCTGCCCCCGGCACAGCCTGCCCCGGCACAGGCCGCCGCCGCCTCCCCGCTCACTGGAAATTGGCGCGGAACCGGCGCGGCGGGAGCGCGGGCGGCGCCCGGCCCGCCCCGCCACGGCCCGGCAGGTGGGGGGGCCTGGAGGGGTCACAGCCTCAGGGCCCCCACCTCCCCCTATGTGAGAAATGGACCTTTGCAACTTGCCCCACATCCCCAGCCCGCCTGAGCCAAGCTGAACGCTGGCACACCTGGGCACCCTGCAGCAGGACGTGGAGCTGTGTGTGCTCATATACCACAGTCGTGCTCTGCTCGGGTGTTCCTCTGTGCCCTTCTGTTTGAGCTGTGTAATCTATGCTGCTTTTTGTGATGAGTTTCTGTAGGGAACTTGGTCTTAACTTGATGACTAATTTGCACTAACTGGGCTTACTTTATTCTTTTGGTCCAGGTAGAGATCTTACAACCTAAAGATGTCAAGACGCAGGTAAGCTGTTAGCATTGTACTAAGATTTTCTGTATTCATCTAACTGCTGCTCTCCTAATGCCTAATGTCTTTTTGCTCTTTGTAGTAGCCGTTTGCAAGCCAAGCAGCAGCAGCCACTGTCCTGTCAAGAAGAGTCTCCACAAGAACTGCAAGCACTAGAATATCTCCAGACCAGAAAAAGAAGAACAGCAGAGGTGACCTATTTTGGGCAACTTGAAAGATTTAATGATACTGAAAGTTCTCCAGTGCATTTGGATGGAGTGGTCTTTACTCTGCCAAGTTATAAAGTGGGGCAGGCATAGCAAGAGTTTGCCTGAGTTCTAGAGATACGGTGTGCTTGTCACTGTCAGTTTATTGATGTGTATCTCTTCTCAGCAGGAGATTAAGAAAAGAGAAGATGGGAAAATTGCTAGGAAACATCAATATGAGATTAAGGTAAGTCAATCCTGAATACCAATTCAAACTAGGCCAGGGACTCCAACTGGTTTATGTTGGTGGCTGTGAAGTCATGCATTCCACATCAGAAAGTATTGAATAGGGGAACTTCCTATCTTCAGTTATTACAGGCTATGGGAGCTTAGCACCTTATTAAATGTTTTTGCCTTTTTTACATGTGACTTGCAGATAAAGGATTCCTCAATATAAAAACCACTGCAGACTAAGGTTAGGTGTAAAAAAGAGAATAAACCCAGATATTTCAGAAAAATTTCATATGCAGAGCAGGTAAGGCCTAGAGGCAAGTCTAAACAAGATCACTGCACTTATTTTAACTTTAGGTGTGGTTTCACGGCCATTTAGTTAAGACTCATAACCATGCAACGTCTTTACTTTCACTTAGCAGTTCTTTTGATTATTTAAATTAGTTTAGGAATGTTTTCACTATCACAGGCTACTCCTAAAACAAGTGAGGGGCTTTGCAATTGTTGATTTTAAAGCAGATTAGTAAAATAATAGAAGTTTCTCTTGCAAACAATCTTGTGTGCCGTTTTTGTGTTTATTGTGGCATTGTCTTTGTAAATCTTGCATGGGAAAAAAATGCTGTGTAAGCTCATCAGCTGTACTTGGGGTGAAACTGTGTGTCACAACTTTGCTGAAAGGTGGAAATTCTGCTTCCCTGTCTCCTTCCTTGGAAACTGGCCATGCACTCCATCCCCTGCATTGCTCCATTTTGGGTTCTCTTTGAATGAGGCAGTGTGCAGGTTCAGCTTGCTAATTTGGCACTACAAAATAGTTAATGTTCTGCCAGGTTAATGAGTTGAATCAATCCAGCAGAGGGGCTGACAAGCATCAATGCTGACAGAAGAAGGAAGTGGAACTTTCTCAGTGAGGGTTATGGGAGAGAAGGTGGAGCAGGACCTCTCTGTTCTTTTGGCTATGTGTGTTAAGGTCAATTCTTCTGTTAAGATGTAACTTCAACCTGGGGATGCTGAAGTCTGGCTATGAATTGGTTTAGATATACTAAGGAAATCCTGTGTAGTTTACCTTGCAAGTCAACTGTTTAGGAAAAGTTTCCATATTCAGGGGCTGTTGCCTTTCTTTTTGAGTGGGATTCCTCTTCAACTCCACAGAGCACAACTGAAGTTCTGTGTCACCATTTTGAAGGCTGTCAGCCATTAGAGCGTTGCATGTGCTCCTTGGATTTTATACCTCCTTACTCATGTTGGTTATGTACAGCCAAACAAGTGTTAGTGAAACAAGTTATAGTTAGCCTCAGAGAAGGAATTCTAGAATACTGTAGTTTTCTGCACTAATACCTTTGCACTCTTCTCCTTTTGACTCATTGCATCCCATATTTGGCATTGGTAAACTAAGAGATAGTTCACAGCTGCTGCTCAACTCAGTGGGTATCTAGCTCTGAAGCTGAGATGGGTGGCTCCTCTCTGGAGCACTTAATTGGAAGATAACAAGTAGCTGAATTTCCACTGAGAGACAGTAGAACCTCCACCCTCTCCTTTCTTTTCTCTCTGAGTAGATAAGTAGATAGGACTAGCAACCTAAAGTCTTATGTTTTAGTTGCAATGAGTATCTTTGCCTTTTGTACTGAGCACCTCCAGCAATGAGTTGATTATTTGTGGGTTCATAAAGGCAGTTGTCTTCGTCAAAGCTGAGTTCCCCAATTCCATTAAATCTGTTTATACATGTTGTGTCTTGACTATGAAAGTTCTTATTGACATTTCTTGCTTTCAGTACTTGAATTGATGCTGAGATCCAAAAAGACTAATATATATTACATATATTGTTACTGTAATCTACTTCTTGGCTTTCTTACTCTCACAGTAGAACCAGCATTTTAAAGATACCTTGTTTGTTTTGCAGAGTTGTTGGCCGCCCACGATAACAGGAGGCATCTCACCTTGCATAATTATTGAAACACCTCACAAAGAACCAGTAACCACTGACTTCTCAAGATTTAAAAAGTACAGGTTCAAGAACCTCTTCATAAATCCATCACCTTTGCCAGAACTCAAGTAAGTTTACTGGATGCAGCAGTTGTTGATGTTTTATCAAATATTCTGAATTACTGTAATAAAATCTGTTGTATTGTGCTTGTATAATACATACCTCTGCTTGTCTGCTTATCCCACCAAAAAATTGACAAAAAAAGAGAAATTCTAGTTTTTCGTTGTTTGGTTGTTGTTTTTTTTTCCCCTGATCTTATCCTACCAGACAGAAAATATTCACCTTTCAGAGCTGTCCTTTTGTAACATGGCACAGAAGACTAAGTCGTTAAGAGGCACATAATGAGTTAAACAACTTCTTTCAGTACCATTGGGACTGAGTGACCAAAAAATACTAAGCAAGGTTTTCCTAAAGAACTGCAACATGTTCAAATAAACTTGTTGCAATATCGCTGCACAAGAAGCTTGCTAATGCTGTGCAGTATTCCTGATGCAGTCGCAGTTCTAGAAGGTTTTCTGTCTGCAGAGGGATAGATTAGATGACTAAATCATAGTTTTCAATATCAGAATTCCTTAGACATTCAGGTGTGTTAGATGAGTACCAACTGCTTTTTGTATCAGCCTGGGGTTAAATGAAAGAGGGGGTGAATTTACTGCAGTCCATTAGGGAAAACTTCAGCTGAGGTGAATAAGAAGAGAAGCATAATGTGAAGAATTATTTTAGGAGAACCTTTCTAGATACACCTTAGGTTTTTTGTTCTGGCCAGAACTTGATCAGATGCTGCCTGGTGATATTTTGCCTCAAAGACATGTTCAAATACAGAATTCCGTGCAAGGTGTTTAATCTTGCTGATAGTCATCTGGTAAAGCTGAACTCCATCCTTTCTGATTAGCTGAATAAGATGATAATATACTTTTCTTGCCTTCTTCATACTTCCCTAACTGCTGTAGGAAGAGCATAATTGATTTCTAAGTGTCTGTGTACTTAAATTGGGAGACTTGTGCATTAAACAAGTATCTCTCTAACATTTAACTTATGATGGCAGCAGAGTGAAACCAATCTGAGTTAGAATTGGTAGGCAATACTAGTGATCAGCTCTATCTCTCTGCTTGGGGAAAGGTAAATGTGGAACTCCAAAAATTTCAGTAAGTCATCATAATTTCATTGGTTAATGTGCTGTCCCTTTTAGTACCTGCAGGATGAGAAGTACCTACAAAAAAAAAATTAACATCCATTAATAAGTTACAAATAAGCCATATTGATGACACAGGCATCTTCCAAAGTAGACTGGAGTAGTAATAAATTATAAGTTAACAATAAACAAGAACTCAATTTTCCTCTCAGTAGCTTGTTTCTGAGCCTTGAAGTAGACTAGGAAATAAAGGGATGGATGAATGACTTTTAAACATCATCTGTGAGTATTTTTCTCAAACTAAACAGGACAACTTCATGTATGTCTTGCATTTCTTGGAGAGCTGGTGTGGTTTTCATAGGGAAGGGTTCGATTTTTGTCTTGCTCTCAGAATGGCCTCCCAGGTAGGCAAAATAGGAAACTCTGGTTGCATATGCAGCTTTGGTAGGTGCATACCCAGTTTTATTGTCTGTTCTATAGATTTGGACTTGCTGGTGATCTGGGCAGACTGCTCTTGTGCTGCTGTAAAGTGTCCCAAGTATACATGCAGTTTCCCCATTACCATTAGGATCTTCTAGTATGCATGCTTTATTTATGAATGTCTGTAAATAATAATGTTTTTGTTTTCCTTTTGTGTATTGCATATATACTTAATAATGCTTTGTGCAATTTTGTTCTGTAGCTGGGGAAACTCCAAAGATGTCTGGCTCAACATCCTGATGAAGGAGAACAGATATGCTCATTGCAAACACTTCACATCACTACATACCAGTTTGCAGCCTCACATGAGATCCATACTCTTAGACTGGCTCTTAGAGGTGGGTTCTTTTAGTTACTTTGCCGTGTGTTGTGCCTGTGAAGTTGGCAGGTAGAGGCACAGCTTTGATATAAAGATCTAATAGCAACGTGTTCAGTGACTTTGCAACGAAACCAGTGACTGGTTCTGATTCTCCCTTAGTGAGCTACAGCCATGCCTTTCCTGACAGGAGATGCTGAATGTTCCACACAGGACAGTGAGCAATAGTACTTAATTTTTGCTCTTGCTGTACTATTCCTTGTAAGGGATAGAAGTATAGTTTTGAGACACTTGTACTGAAATTGCTATAGACAGAAGAGATACGAAACTCTTAACTTTGCACATTAGACTATATCTAAGCCATGAGACATATGTATTGAGGACTTGAGTTATCACTATGGCCCTGTTCCTATCGAGAGCTCTTGGGTGTCAGCCCCTGATGCTATTTTGTGATTTTTATAGTGAATTTTTAATTCTGTCATATGAAGAGAGCAGAAGAAAGTTGTGCATCAGTAGCTGACTGCTGAAGGTCCTTGATAGAAACAAATCCCTATGTGTAAAGGACTACAGATAAATCATATCCACATTCTGGACTAATTGGTTTACTTTAGACTATTCCAGTTGTCACATAAAATGGAAGCTCTCGATCTTGGCAGTCTATGTGAAGGAGTATTAGTGTTGTAAATAGGAAGTTATGTTTAGGATGTGTTTCCAAGAACTGTATATTGAGCATATTCAATCACCACTGCAAAAAGCAATGCTTTCTTCATGTAATCCTTGCCCATCAGCAGAAGGGACCTTGCAGGATTGCCAGTTCCTTACCAAGTACTCCAAGGAAGCAGATATAACAGTGACACTCGTCCCTTCTTGGTAGAGCAGTCAGTGCTAAAAGCAGAGAATTTCAAGAAAAAGGAAAGAATCTTTTATTTTAGTAATATGGTCTGAATATAAAAAATACTCCAGTTGTGTGCTTCCCTATTTCCTCTAAAGTGCTATTACATTGGTTTGTTGTGCTTTGGTTTTGTTTTTTTGTTTGTTTGTTGTGGTTTTGTTTTTTTTGTTGGTTTTTTTTTTTTAAGTCTTGAACTCATACAAAATAATTCAATTTTCAAACAAGGATGTCAACAGGGGCCTTGCTGTTGTCCAGCTCAGAGGTTCTATTTGCCACAGTGGATTTAAATCCCAGCAACTTCAGGAGTTCTTCAGTAGCTCCTAATGCTGTCTTCTGTAATATTATAATTGAGACACTGTTTAACATGACCAAGTGTTGTTATGCTTGGGCAATACACTTTTATAGTAACTGTTCCACTTTTTAGGGGTGGGCTGGTCTGCAGAGTTGTGGTTCTGAATGTTCTTTGGAGCACTAGTTAATATCAGAGTAGCCCATCAATTGGCACATACTATATCAGGTCTAAAAGAATGGGCTGTGCTAATTCTGCCAACAAGTTTTCAAGGTCAGAAGGGGTTTTAATTTGCAAGTGAGCTTATTTTGGGAAATAGATGGTAGTAGTGAGTTTTTATTCTGACTTTGTTTCCAAGTAAAATAATGAAGCACTTGGGGTCTGTTTCTTTGGTATTCTTTTCTGTTCTCGTTCTTTACTGTGTGTAGATTTGAAGTAATTTATATAAGCTTTCTAGTTGTGGAAGGGATGCAGAGTTGCAGCAAAGCTGAAGTAGTGGTAGTCTGACCCAGATGCAATTAGAGACTAATGAGAAAGTAGAGCTCCCTCGAAGATCTCCAGGCCTGGGCAGCCTCCTTTCCTTTTTTTGTCGAACTGGCATTTGAAACACTTTGATACAATGCGAGTATTAAATGTTCTCCCTGCCAGGGAAACCCGCAATGGGACAGAGCAGATGGCTGCTCTTGCAGTTTTGTTCCTGCTTAGTGAGGCTGTCAGTGAGCCTGAGGGGCTGCAGGCAACGCTCCTGGACTGCCAGCAGAGCCCCCTCCAGCAGCAGCTTCCAGGCTTATTTGCTGTTGAGGCAAAGATGTCAGTTTTTTTAGTGGTTCTGCCCTGGGACAGACCCACTAGGAATACAGGAAGGATTTGCTGACTTCAACTTGAGGTTTGAGCCCATAGTATTCTTAGTCACTCTAGTGTATGTGTTGCTGTTTTGTTGGGGTTTTTGTTTTTAGGAAAAATGGTTGATATTTAAACATTAAAAAGTATTTTTTGAAAGTATGTTAGTACATCGTAGGCAATTCATGTTTAGGTGGGAGCATGAGAAATATGTTTTTCAATCCTATCCTAACCATAGCATCCTGCTACACCTAGGTATATGATGGTTTGTGTGTGTGTGCCAAGGATGAAATAGTGTGCGTTGCATTTTGCCGTTAAAGTTTGAATACTCCAATGTGTCTACACAGTTTTATAGCAGAAAACTGACTTTTTCCCTTTCCCATTGCAGGTGTGTGAGGTGTATGCCCTCCATCGGGAAACCTTCTACCTAGCTCAAGATTTTTTTGATAGATTCATGTTGACACAAAAGAACATTAACAAGAGCATGCTTCAGCTCATAGGAATTACCTCATTATTCATTGCCTCCAAACTTGAGGTAAGAAGCTCTTTTACAGGGAGAAGGATATTGAATTTGGAGTAACTAAAGGCCAGTGATAACATTTATTCTATCTGAATCTTTTGGGCTTGATGGTGTATGTGTAACTGAAGGTTAGAAGGAAATTTTTTTGTCTTCTTCAGCTGTGCATATGTTCGTCTCTTGGAGTGTAGTCTTTGTCCTGCCTTTCCTCAGCAGCAGGGAAGGAGACCACATACACTTTAAAGGCATGCAAATGTGATAGTAGTTCTGTTTTGTCTTGTCTTTTTCCAAATATACAGCAGTTAGCAAACAATCTCAGGAATGGGTGTGGGACTTGAACAAAACCAAGCCTAAGTCTCAAACTGTATATGTCAGGCTGATAGCCTTATGAACTCATTTAGTGGAGTTTTAGTCTCTCAAAGCGCAGCAACAGTGATATATTACAGTGTGTGCTGCATCTACGAGCCAACAGCATGTTTTTGTATAGTGCATGGTAGGCTAGGCTGAGAGGAACGCTTGGGATATATATGTTTTCATACCGGTAACCTCCAGATCTCACTGTTGTTCCCGAAGCCAAGGTTGTGTGCTATAAGCACACAAGTTACCTGTCCTAAGGAAGTGTGTGGGGCCACAGAGTGGCCATAGAGCCAGCTGGTGGAGGAGGAGTTTTGCTGGCAAGCTCTCTTACTAACACACTTAGCTATGCTTGGCCCCAACTGGCATGACTGGATTGGCAAATTTCCTTGTTAACAGTGTCTGCACCATGGATTTTGCCAGTTGATTTTTGCCAGATGGTTGTGGGATTTTTCTCTAATCTTCTTCCAGCTTTTTTTTTTTTTTTTTTTTTTTTTTTTTTTTTTTTTTTTTTTTGAACTATGTGACTTCATTAGCACTGACACTGCAGGTAACCTGTACCAACCAGCCATTTCTAGCACAGTGGTATCCTTTCCAAGAACTGGCATGGTGCATGTTTTCATATCAATTGGAATAGCTGAATAGAAAGAGGTATAAATGAAATGGAGTTCTGACTGCTTGGTCAGTATTTATTTCCCCAAAAGATAAAAGAGTTGCAATAAGTCCATTGTGTCTTACAACAGATAACATATAACCTACTTGTTTTTTGGTATCTCCTCATCCTGTGAGTTTCAAGTCATTTCATGTATGTATATGAGAAAAACACTGTTGTAGCATAAGAAATGTTAACATGTCAGTATGGACAGAAAAGTATTTGTCAGTATCTTTTCAATCTTAGAACTGTAAGACACTCTAATCTTCATTTTCCCTCCCTTTAAAGGAAATCTATGCTCCTAAAATACAGGAATTCGCTTATGTCACAGATGGTGCTTGCAGTGAAGATGATATTGTAAGAATGGAACTTATTATGTTAAAGGTAATTACTTTGCTGGGTTTTGAAAGTCTGTCCAACTGAGCCTTGTGTTTTAATGTCACTTATTTGCTTAGAAAAGGAACATGTCTAGTATGTCCCTGTTTCTGGAGTGAAACCCCTGTTGTAGGTGCTGTGAACCTCTGGGACCACTGACTGGTGTATAATCCTTGACTGCTAGAAGTCAAGCAGGTTTCCTGTGCTTTTATGAGCACAAAGGCTCTTGCTAGGGCAGCCAGCCGCGGGGCAGGCTCAGAGGCTGTCACTGTCATGTACTGCACTTGCCGAGGTCCCTTGCTGTCCAGGAACAGGGTCCTCCAGAGAGCCAGGCAAAGACCTAACACTACTCAGTGCTCCTCATGCTGGAAAGAGTACATCTTTACCAGCACAGAACTCTGAAGAGATATGAGCTGCAGGTTCAGGCAGCTAGTCTGAAGGCTTGAAGAAATACTCTTAACTTCACAGCTTCTGAATCGGAAAGATACATGAGATCCAACTGCAAGGGCACAGGGATACATGTTTGTGCTGACTGTAGCACAACCTGTTCAAAAAGCAGTGAGAATGCAATTTAAAATTACTATTTGCACTTGAAATTGTACATATTCTTCAGTGTCTTTTAAGGAGCTGGGTATTAATCTCAGAAGGAGGGGTACTGTGAAAAAGTCAGCACAAAACTATCCTCTAGTGGTTGAAGGCACTTAACTGTTTGCTAAATATTTGCAGGCTTTAAAATGGGAACTCTGTCCAGTGACAATTGTCTCCTGGCTGAACCTCTATCTTCAAGTGGATGCTCTGAAGGATGTGCCTAAAGTCCTGCTACCTCAGTATTCTCAGGAAAAATTCATTCAGATAGCACAGGTAAGTAGTAAACTGTTGTGAAAATGCTTCCTGGAGTGACGACAGAACAACTGAACATTACACCCCAAAAGCCATGAAAGGAAGTGTTCCCTTGTTTACCCTCACCTGTTACTTTGTTAAGGAATGTGCAAGTTTGACTCTACCACCAAAGTTCATACTCAGTTTTGAGGGCAAGTACCCGTGTGTCTCAGAATGTTCTGTTTTGAAAGTACTGTGGCTCAGTTAGTATGGGCACTTACTGTGCTCAACCTCAGAGAGGCTTACTGAAGCTATGTGGTTCAGTGATGTAAATACTACAGTAGGTAGTATTTAAGAAACCATTTTCCTTGAACTCAGCCTTGTTCCAGGGCAGAGGATGTCGGAGGACTGCTGTATCCATAGCCCTCTCTGAGACAGGATTTTGCTAAAGTATCAGCTGCTAAAATTTGTTATTCTTCTCAGCTTTTAGACCTGTGTATTCTTGATGTGAATTCTTTGGACTTCCAGTACAGAACACTAGCTGCTGCAGCACTGTGCCACTATACCTCAATGGAAATAGTTAAGAAAGCTTCAGGTAAGATGCTTCTATCAAGCTTGGCCTTGTTAGGCAGGGAATGCTGGAAGCTATCACAGGCCCAAGGCTGTTAAGGGTGTATTGGTTTACCAGGCTGCCAAAGAGCAAAAGCTACACTAGTAGTTAATTCTTTGACTTTCTTTTCCCCCTAATTTCACTTCCTACCATTTCAGATGTTACAAATACTCAAAGGAAGGAAGTCCCTTAAGAAGTGCAGTCTCTGCTAAGGAAATGAAATAGATTTACTGTTCTTGCTTTTGGGCTAATACTTGCTCAATGACTTCCTCTTGCCAATACTTGCTCTGTGACTTCTGTCTCCTGTTGGGGGATCATAAGCTATGTATTTGGCTACTTTTTCTCTTAAAATACAGTTCTTAAGCAGTCATGTATATGTCAGCAGCACTCAGTGTATATTTTACAGCATGACCCAAAACCTTGTGTTAAAGCTGAAAGTTGCTTCAGCCTTCCCTGGAAAAGCAACACGAACCCTTGTGACTGACCTGCACTCAGCATCCTCAGCTACCACCCTCTCAAGTAACAAGCATAAGGAAATGCTACCAGTTTCTGGGAGGATGCTTCTGAATTTTTATCTGCACTGTTACTGTGTTTCTAAATTTATTACCATTTTGGAACACTGCAACTCCTTCATGATTTTAAACTATACTCCTGTGTTCTACTCCCTAGGCTTAGACTGGGACAACATTTCAGAGTGTGTAGAATGGATGGCTCCTTTTGTGAACGTGGCAAAAAAATTTCCGGTGAAGCTTAAGAATTTTAAGAAGGTTGCAGCAGAGGATCGACATAATATCCAGACACACACAAATTACTTGGACATGCTGGTAGGTGGTCTGTGCATGTGCAGTTCAGACAGCTGCGAGTGCATTACACATCCCTCCTCTCTGCTCACACCTGGCCTGGCTTACCTCAGCCAGTGTGGTCAGAGGTGCCCAACCACTGGTGATGCTGTGCACAACATGTGTTTGGCTGTAACACTCCCAGGCCATAAGCCAACCACTTGGATTAGCAGTGCAGGAGAGGCGTTCCTAAAATAATCTTTCCTTTATTCTGTAATGTCACCTTGGTTTTACTCAGTATCCTAACTCTGGAGCACTTGAATTGTACAAGTGGTGTGAGAAAGCACTGTGGATGACAAATGACACAGAAGAGTAGACCTTGTCCATGGGTGCTAACTGTTGTCTTCTTCCTCAACACACAGGAAGAAGTGAACAGTGGAGTAGTGTCCACTGCCCCAGGCCAGTTGTCACCTGTGTCAACAGGAGGAATAATAACCCCTCCCAAAAGCACAGAGAAGAAATGAAATACAGTCAAAATGTCATGAACAGATTCAGAAACAGGACTTGGTGCTTCAGAACAAGACTACACTAAAGGTTACTCACGTTCTTTACTGCTGTTCAAGACTCGAGCAGTAAAAGATGCAGCAGATGGAAATTGAGACCAGCAGACTTGACAAAGAGTTCAACCAAGCATTCCACCCTGCTGTCACAGGAGCCTGGACCACTTTGGTCCATTCTGACATTCTTCAATTCTCACCACTCCTAACTTATTAATTTCAAGAACTTCTTTAATTGGGCTGAGTGGCAAAATTTGTCCACTCACCTTTCATGTCAAACTTGCTTTAATGTGGGCTAGATGGGCAGGAGAACTTATTGATAGCTTGTACCTTTGACCTCTTCCTGACTTCTTTTTCTTCTCTTGGTAAGGTCAGAGCTCACTGCCTCTCAGCTAGTCCCTCCAACTCAGGTGCAGTATTATTACAGAGGCCTGTGGGTAAGCAGTTTATGTCTCTGAAACCACTCTGCTGGTGCAGTACAGTGTAGCCAGCCTTGTATGAAATTACAGCTCCAGAAGAGGCTGATAAATTTAAGATAACCCTTTAAGCCTCCCATAAACTTCAGTTTTAGTGTTATCACTGACCTCAGGTAAGAGTCTCAGCAAGGAACCTGCTGCTGAAGTAACTGTAACTGGAAGAAGTACAGTCCTGGAATGAAGGAGCTCTACCTTATGGGGACCAGCCAACTATTTGCAGAAAGAACGAACATACTGAGAACTGGAGAAGGTATGGAATAAAGCATGCTGCAGGTACTCTACAACCACTCACATCATAGGAACAGTATTTTAAACTGTGAGGCTGTAAGTTATCAGTGTTTATGAACAGCATTAACTACTGTGTTTTCCTTGGAATATTCACTACCTCTGAGTCACTTCTGTGATGAAGGGCAGTACTGGGAAAGATGGGTATCACTCCTCCCTCTTTCATGATGCTCCTACCTGTGCCCCATGTCCAGGGACAAGTGTTACGTGACACTGAGCAGCCCACAAAGCTGCACTCGAGCATCAGGTGCCACCCACATCCACATCAACTTGGCAGACTTGAATTCATGTCTTCTTCAAACAAGCCATTGTGGAACTAGCTGAAGTTGCTTCCAGCCTTCTGTACAGTTTGTAAAAACAAGGGGTTTATTATAAGATTTCATCTATTTGTAAGAAGAAAAATACTAGACTGTAAATGTTGTATAAAAATTTAAATGGATTTTAAAAAATACAGTCTTGAAAGATTTTTTTTTTTCCACTTTTACACATTTTATAATAGTCTTCCACCATTAGAAGTAAAGTTTTGCCATTGCTTGAAGAAACTTCTTTTTCCTTCTCTGGGCAGCAAGCTGTAGGACTTCCTCAGGATTACTGGCATTCAGCTCTGTCTGGCCAATGGCTTTTATCTTGAGACAAAAGAGGAGACACCATTAGCAACAGGCCTTCCAGTAAAGCTGTTTCATATCAAGGCATTTTCAGCACTAGTTACATGGGTGATTTATTTCTGTAACATGCTCTGCCACCCCACCCCTATGGCTGCAACTTTACAAGACAACACAGGCTCTAAAAAAAAAAAATGTGCTGAAACTGGAAGTGGCAATTCTTTTTAAAGATGGTTTTGGGGAGGGAAAAAGACTCTAAAGCAATCCCAGTAGTCTGGGTTAACTTACTGCTATCTGGCGCTTGTCTGTCTCTCCTCTTTTGTGGTGGAGATCTGAGGGCCAGTCAAGAAAAGTCACTTAAGGTAGGAAACAGACTTTTTCCAGCAGTGAATATCCAGTATGAGTGGCATTCCAGCAAAAGGATACATGTCAAATACTCCAAGATGGTGACATCCCAGATGTATTCGTAGTAGGAATCCATGGCATCGTGACTGAAGGACAAGGCAGGTTAAGTTAATGGACACATTCATATTTTGTGTTTATGTATCTATAACCTTTGTTGTAATGTTTACCTGTTCTGTTCCTGCAGTGCCTTAAATGCAGTCTTATAGTCTACTTCTCTGAGGAACTGACACAAAATAGCCACCTGCAAGGGAAGACTCACAGTGACTCTGACAGCCTAAACCTTCTGCACAATGCATTGCTAATCTTAGTGCCTTTCTGGATGTAATCCAGTCTTTGTTTCCACAAGTTCTGAGCACCTGAACAGGCCTTATTCTGACACATCAACAGCAGCAATAGGTAAAAGGGATTTACTCAGATCCGAAGGGACAGACAGCTTCCATGTTTCTAAATGCATTTAATAGCTTTTAAATCAGAGCTTTGTTACTTCTTGGAAAATGAACAATCCCACTGAATTGCAACAGCCACCTGTGGTTATCAGGAAGAACAAGGCTAGGTTCCCAACCACGCCACAGGCACTGTACTGTTTCTCTAAAGAGAAAACTGTTATGTAGGAGAAAAGTAGGACAAAACACTCCCAAACTACTAATTTTTACAACCTTTCCAAGCATTTGTTTATTTACTCATTACTTTCAGTCCTTTGAGTATCCTAAAATCAAAGGCAATAACAAAATCTACTGCAGCTTGTGTCCCAGGAAAGTTGGAGTTAGTCTTTTTAAAAGTCCTCATTCCACTTTTTATCATCAAAATATTTACATAGAGATGTTTTATGTTTAATGCCATGCTTTGCCTCTCACCTGGGTGTGACAGTTGAGTAAAGAGCAACACTTGATCATTCTTTTTATCACCTACAGAAAGGTTAAGAACACAAAATACAGCAAGTTTTATTATTTTTTTAATTCAAGGGATCAGTTAAATAGCTATCTACATTCTTCTAATGCCCCTAACAACTCGGGTTTTAGCATATCCACTGACCAACAAGGACAAGCTACAATCCCACCCCTTTATAGACTGCTCAGAGCCTGGTAAAAAAAATACCAGTGCACCTGAAAAGGAGCCAGTGCTATCTGGACCTCACTGCTAACTCTTACCCTCATCCATGTTCCCTGGAGCAGACAGTATTTCAGAAGCATTTAGACAAGACGTTTAGAGCTTCCCTGCAGCATGGGTGGAAGCAAGCAGGCTCCATCCATGTGATACCAGCACAGGAAGCACAGTGGGAGCCATGTTTTGTAAACCTAAATCCCACTTTAACTCACCTGGTCTGTGTACACATCTGGTGGCACCATTTTATTAAAGAAGTCCGAGCATACAGCTCCTGCCTGTAGGTAATAGTGAAGGGCTGCTGAATACTGATTTGTTGCTGCCATGGAAAAAGAAAACCAAAACAAGGTCTTGAAAGTAAACATAGCAGTTATTTAAAAACCAGATAGTGTATAGAATTATTCAGATACATATATTTCGTAGCAGAATTCTACTGGGAAAGTGACTTGTGTATCACTGTTCAAAAATCACAGACACACAGGAGGTGGTAAAGCAGCAATGGATGGAAAACTACACAACCAGGAAAACTAGCATCACAGGCAAAGTTCTGCCTTTTGAGAATTACTTCTTATTTTTTTCAGATAGTTGATCTTGAATTCATCAACCTTAAGAGTGGAAGTTTTCCTTCAGTGAATTTAGCACACTGGTGCTAAATTCACAGGTAGTGAAGGAGTTTAGTTGCTGCAAGTGAGAGGAGCAGCTGATGCTACCATAGGCCTCTCATGGCTCAGCACTAGTTCCACTCTCAGTAAGCTGTTCCTGAACCCAGGAAGAAGGCAGCATCCTCCAGGGGCTGTGGCAGAGGCAGCTGCTTGTCTGTGTCCCTGATGAAATACAGACCTGGCATGTGCCAGGAGCGCTCCAACCACTGTTCTTTCAGGTATCAGATTTGAGGCTCCCTGCATATATGTCCTCCTGGGATGCTGCTGCACTTCATACAAGCAGCAAACTGCCAGTTTATAACCCTGAATCACCCTTCCATATATAAGGTGGTAGTGCTGAACACTGAATTAGACCCCTACCCTCACCCCAAGCATTATAAAGCATCTTCTAGATGAATGGGTCTCTTTTGGGAGCAACAGACTTGCATTTCTGCACTGCATCTTACTGCACACCACAGGCATTCTTACAGTCCAAAAAAAGATTTGGAAACTGGTACCTTGATTCTGCCACAGCCCATAGCACCAGAAAGTAGATGCCAGAGGCAAAGAACACACCATTTTGTGGCCAGAAAAGAACAACTTGGCTTGAAAGCTAAATTTCATAAAAGTGGTTTCAGCAGATAATTTTAGTGGAGGAAAACTCCAGCTACCTTCAAGTTTGGCTATGGCCATGTCCTTCTCTACCACATACGTCAGGCAGTACCATAGCTGGCTGGCTGTCTTTAGGAAGTTCATTCTTCACTGCACCCTGTTTACTCACACAAATAATGTCCCAGGAACTGACTCTAGACTGAGGAATAACTTAACAAAGCACAGGATCACACAGGCTAGGCACTGTTTCCCCAGGCAACTGCTGCCCTGGTGCAGTCTGGGTGCATGTCGTGGTGCCCAGAATCTGAAACTCTCTGTATTGCCCTAATTCTGCTGGCTGCTCCCAGCTGAGGAGCAAGAATAAGTACTGGGGAAGTGGCAGGTTAGGATGGAATGACAGGAAAGAGCTTCCCATCACAATCAGTATCAGATCAGGAATTCACGTGTCCTTCCTGGATACTTCCCTAAATAAAATACAGATTCTCTCACTGATCCTCTGCTTCAGTGAAGGTGATCTTCAAATTTAAAAGCAATCACTATTCACTACTTTCCATTCACTTACAAAGCACTCAATTGGCACAACTATACCACTCAAGGACCAACTGCACTAGAAAAGTGAAGTTAAGGCTAACTGTTAACTTTCCTCTTACCCTAGAAGCAAGTCTGCATGACCCACTGGAAGCTCAGTCTCTCTGCAGGCGAGACAATCTCCTAGACAAATGCACCTACACTATCGCATCTGAGGATTTTAACCTTAAGTATCACTTAAACTTTCTTTTCATAAGAGAAAATACAAGGAAGGCTATGTCAAGCAAACCTCAGAGCAGCAAGGAACCCCTACACACGTGCTAAAACAGACATTGGTTTCACTTACCAAAATAAATATCTGCCTGAATAATTAACCAGAAGTGGTTGTTTGCATTGATAGTCAACGCATAACTGACGAGCTCTTTTACTGTAATGGCCACAGCTTCAAAGTCCACTGATTGAAGACTAAAGGGAAAAAAGGAAGAAAAATCATTCCTAAATAACTGCCTCGTGGTTTAAGTCCAAAGCACCTTGCATTAAGTGTCAAACTAAAAAAACTCCAGAAAAGATGCAGTGTTGACTAAGACTACTGTTGATTTGTCCCAGTGCAGTAAATCCGACAGAAGAAATATATCCTTCACAGAATTGGACAAGAAGTCAGAACTTTATGTGTGGATGACACCATGAGAAGATTATGTGCAGGTATGCATGTTCTCAGTTCCAAGAAGTTTGAAAACAACCACTATAAATTTATCCCAGCACTTGCATGAATGGCCAGAGACAGTAATTTCTGGAAAACTGTGGAAACACCTCAGCAAGGAAGGCTAGGAATGGTTTGGCACAGTTTGGGCAGCCTTTCCTCAAGTTAATGTGGACTCCTTTTTAAAAACCATGGGTTTTTGTCACCCTACTACTAAATTCTGGTTAACAATGAAAACAACTTTCTTCTGCTTGGCCTTACAGTATACACTGAAGTCCACAGCAGTAACGAGGATGCTCAATCAGACCAACTACAGACAGACCAACCCCACTATGCATTACACACTCTCACATGAGTCATCTCTTCCAAGGCATACATGGAATCTAAAGCAGATTCTGAGGTTCCACCCCCACAGAGCCTCTAACCTTTATTGGAGAAATACAGTTCAATCTAGCCAGAATAAGTCAATACATACCATTTGCCACTTCATATTTTGGCTATTACTGAAACACATCTCAAAAATACTAATGGTTTCATTTTAAAGTACTACATAGTACACATAGTTACATATAGCTTAATAAAGCAAAGAGGAAAAAAACCCTCAGTTTTGTCTTCTCTTCCCCGTATCTCCACTAAGACCATCAAATTAGGGGAAAAACCCTCCATGCAAGCAGACCAACCTTCCCATGGACAGAATGGGGGCAGTGATGCCCTGACATAGCAGAAATCCCACAACACACAGTAACTGAAACCAAACCCATTACATAAACACGTATTTTGAAAATTTTCTTTTTAATCATCATCTTACTTGGGGATGGATGAGGGCCAGATGGAAATGTGCTCTGCTGCAATATCATTCACAATGTCTTCCTAAGAAAAGGTAGATGGTAAGAGAAATTACAACCAGAAACATTTCAAGAAAACCAAGAAAGACTTTTGTGATATATACTAACCCGAACATTGTGAAGTTTGACAAACAGGGACAATATTGTAGTTAAAACCAGTGGTTCCTGTAGGGGGGGAAAAAAAAGTATTCCCATGAAGCAACCAAACTCCATTTTCTTCCCTGAGCTCTAAAACTATGTAAAAAGTTCTGACATCGCTCTGATTTCCTATTGAACTATGGCAATATTTTGTTCAGAGACCTGCAACACAAGGATTCTGTCAGGAACGTTCTGCAGGAAGTTTTTAATTACTTCAGATTTTCCCAGATAACTTCTTGGGTATAAACTCTACTTTGGTTTTACACATCTTTATGTTGTTTCTGTGGCTACTGCCTAAGTCTTAAGCTATGTATACGACAACTTTCTATGCACTTACAAACCCACAAGCTATAATTTCCCTTGGTCTTACTTCTGCTGCTTAGATTGATGAATGTAGCAGCTTCCTTCTCCCTCCAAAAGGAATGCTTTGCTTCGTGACAGCTGCAATGAAATATACTCCCAATGTTAACAGGTCTCTACTGTCAGAATTCAGGAGAACTTTTTTTTTTTTTTACCAGCTATTCTATGCTGCTGTGTGCCAGGTATAGCAGATTCAGAAGTTTTTCAGCCACACAAAAGACCCTTTATATCTGCTAGATTTTCTGAGTTTAACAGGCAAAGTAAAGAAAAATATTATACCAAAAGGAAGTTCTGGTTGCACACTCATTCTCAACACCACTGTGACTTACCCGAAGCTTTTTGATGAAGGACAACAACTCACTCCTAAATTAGGGACACAAATACCCATGTAAGTAATCATCCACAACAAAGAACATATGCAAACTTAAATGACCAGAGTCAATAGAGAAAATTCTTTATCTGACAGAACACCTTCATCTCTAAGTTTACAAATACAGGGTATATAAGTGAAAACACTTAACAGCTCACTCATTTTTAATATAGTTACCAAGTTTTACTTCTACATTTAAAGCATTTAAATTCAGGGTATGTTATTCCATCGAGCTATAAAAGGCATGAAAGAAAATTGCCATGTTGTAAGTCAACCATTGACTCTAAAATGGAAAGCAATTGAACTGCACAGTGATTTCCCAAGCTAGGATTGGAATAATGACCTACAGACTTACAGAAAGGGTACACAGTGATCATTTATAATGTACATTGATTTCCTTGTCATGCACATCAGAAATTGTCACCATATGACAATCCAGACAAACACAGTCTGTTTGGGAAAGGTTTCACTACTGCTTTTTCGTAACAACACCTAATGAAGAGTAGTCACTGCCCTTTACTGTTTGAATCAGAGGGGTCACAAAAGGTTCAGTAACCTGGAATACAACTGAACTGCTTCCTTTTCCCTGCCAGAGTATACAAATGAAACCCACAGCACGCATGTACCCTCCTACACCCATCCCACTGCAGCGTAAGCAAAAGCACTTGGCCCTGAGGCACATGTTAACCTGATTAGCTCAAGGATAGAAAGAAATAGCCCAAAGTTTGACAGGGACACCTTTCCCAAGTGTTTAATAAGGACAGCTGTTCAGTTTAATCATACATTTCAAAACTCAACTTATAATAAGGCTTGGACTTCAGATTAGGCTGAGCACACTGAGAGGGCAAATCAAAAAGTCCTGAATCATTTAGTCAGTTGAAGCTTAAAGCTGGCAGTGCTTAGGTGACTGACAATGAAATTACTCCAAGAATATTTTCTTCCTTCCTCTTCCCAGGACCTCAGCTGAACAATAAATTTCATTTCAAGACAGAATAACACTTAGCTTTAGACTCAGAAACAAATGCAAGTATAGCTGAGAGCTATATGTTTAGTACAGCTACAGAAGTATTTAACTGATACAGAGCAATTCCATTTGATGCAAAGTAGACACCTCCAGCCCATCAGCTAAATTGCCCTACAGATGCCATTGACTTTATTGGAAGATATACACTGGTTATACTGTGGATTAACAGGCATTTATGCATTGGTGTCTACATGGAGACCTGAATCCCATACACTGTCTCTGAAAAGCAAAGCCAACGCATCACTGCTAATACCCAACTCCCACAGTGGCCAAGATGTTTACTCAGAGATCTTCAGATGCTCCTACCACTCTCACAGTGGAATCCAGACAGTTTTTGAAGGGAACATGGGGTCAAACACACAATTCGAACCATCTTTAAAAACAATTTTAGGAAAACATACCTATACATAATGCCCAGTGTAGACTCCCTGTGTTTTATCAAACTCACTCTGCCATCATTCCCCCGTTTGTGCTGGTTGGATACACTGCAGATTTGCACAACGACTTCCCAGAGGTCTTTAGCTGTGCGTCTACTTTCTTTGGGACCTGGAAGTTCTTTGCACGTAGCAGCCAGCAACTGGCCCAGCTATGCAATGCAAGGAGAAAAATATAGTAACTACAGCTTCTCTGCATATTGACTAGAGCAAAGAAATTAGTGGCACTGAAAGGGGTTGAGCAAGTGATTTTAAGTTATAAACTACAAAGCAATGTAACTAAACTTTGCAACAGAGAACACTGATGAAGAAGCTGGAAGACAGGAATTAACCAGAGCATTTTTCCCTTCATTAGCTTTCCTAGTGGGTGTTTCATTACTGCAGGCTCCAGAAAACAAAACTAAATTTTGCAATAAATTATGCAATAAATATTGCATAAAACCTAAACTCCATAAAACACAATTTTATGGAGACTGGCTCTCTGGAACTCAATTAAATATCACGTCACAGTTAATCTGAATTGAAACTGGCACGATGTCACACAAAAAAAGCCCTGAACCTCAAAACAGAAATTCGGAAATATCACAGGTGAGCAGAGCAGACCAAAAATTAATCTGGCTGGTAATATGCCATGGCCTGATGCTGAAGTAGAAACATGGCTGTAAAACCAGTAGGAAAGCAAAGTTTCAAAAAGGGTAGTGTGTGAATGTCTCAAAAAATTCAACACTGGTGTTCGGTTCAAGAATGGAACGATTACAGTGCATTTGGAAAACAAATGTCTTAGGAACAGAAAAGAAGCCAGACATGGAGCCTGAAATCTGTACAATTCTGATACCTCCTATTTGAACATAGGTTGAGTTCCAGCTGAGGGTAGAATCCTTTAGGGAAGTACTACAGGGTTTTAATCAGCTCATGGATCATAACCCCACATGCCTGATGCTTACAGAACCACCCTCAGTCGGCAGCCAACAAGGGCCAGTTTGTTCCATCTGTTCTTGCAGCACAGCTTCCACGTCTTTTGTCAACCACTAAACACACTTGCTGCTTAGCACCGCTTTCTTCTATCCCAGACTTAATTCATTCCAGCCACAAAGCCCCACACTCTTGAGCAGAAGGGCATATGCTTTGAAAAGTACAAAGACTTCAACCAGGAAAAAAGTCAATTACAGTCTGAGCAAGCTTTGAGACTGAGCACTGATTACCTTTACATAAGGATTAGTCTGAACCAGAGGTAATGGAACTTGCATGGTCAAATACTCATTCTCACACCAGTTTAACAGGAAGGCAACACATTCTTCAGCTATAACTTGTCGAAGAGGAATATCTAAAAGAAAACGGTTTTCTTGCTTAACTTTTTTTTTTTCAGAAAACATTGTTGTATGAAAACATCAAACTTTATTCCCTCTAATTACCCACTTTTGTTTCACTGCTATCACAGGAAAAGACAATGTTTAGCCCTACAAGAGATCTCACCTCTGGAAATTACGAGCAACAACAGCTTCCTCTAACCACAATAGTATTACATTATTCCCTGGGGTGAAAGCCCGAGGAAAGCTCTAACTGGCAAAACTTTTCAGGTAAAAGCATAGGTATGTTTATCCTGCTCAAGTCCTCCAAGTGGCACTAAACAGAAACTGGCAATGTTTAGCAATATGTAGGTATCACGATGTTGGTGCTCTCAATTCCAGCCCTAAAAACTAACCAAACTTTTAAAGACTTAGTAAAACCAGTGTCAAAGTCACTGTTGTTTTTTCACTTACACATCTAAATGGTAAACCTGCAGCACAAAATTGGTTTATTTTCTGTTAGTTTTTCTCCCCTTCTCTCAAGCTTTGTTCTTTACTTCATCCCAGGACAGACAAAATGTTCTTACCAGGTACTCTCATTTCCAAATATCCTCGGACTCTGCTTATAAGATCAGAAGGAGGACGTTCTCCAGAAACACCAGCTCCAGCCTCATGAGTGTATATGTCCAAAAGCAGCATTTCATTCAGCATGACTTGACGAAGCTTTGGAGAAAACTCTGTCACAAGTTCCAAGCAAGCAGCAAAAAGCTGTTTTGCATGAACAAAATCCTGCAATAAAAATTACGTGCACTAATGATTCCTAGTGCATTCATAAGGGAATATGCTAAGAGCTAAAGTGTTGTTCAGCTCTATCTTGGATGAACCAGCCTCAGCATCCATTAGCATGAGCACTGCTCAACTCTCTCACAGTAACTACTTATCACTTGCTATTAAGCTTATCAATTCCAGATTTTTCAAATAAAACAAGAAGTTCAAGCAAAAACATAGCAGAAGTAGCTACTGGCATGTTTTAGTTGCAGTTTACCAAACTTGTCAAACAAAGAAAACAAAACAGCACTCCTATAAATTCCTTATGTAAACCATTTAGCCAAAAGAACAGCACTTCTATATTAGTAGGTCAAATCAACACTGAATTTAGATACCACATGATTTAGTACATCATAATCAGAACTTTGTATGAATTAAATTATCTTCAGGCTCAATTCACTGGAAAGCCATTATCTTAGCTCTGTGATGGAACTCTGAGAGACAGAAACGCAACACGGAGCTTGTCACACCACCTCCCTCATCTCTTAATTTTACAGTTCTTTTTCTCCAAAAGGGCTTTCCATAATTTTGTTAAGAGTCAACAGTCCAAACTAACCAGTAACCTCAGATGACTTGCTCACCTTGATCGCACAGCAGTGCAGTCCCTTCGCCATCAGGATGTAGACCAAATCCCTAGTCAGACTGTCTTTGATTCCTAAAATAACATTGCCGTAAACATTTGGTACTTCCCACTGGGAGAGAAACGCATAGGACATTTGCACAGAAACAAGTTTTAGAATTCACATCACTGCTTAAAACACCATAAACAAACCCCAAATATTGAAAATGACAGTTGTCTAAATGCCAACTCTTATTTTTATATCTAGTCACAAGTAATGTATGACTCATGCAGAAATACAATAAAACCAGCTGCATACCCTTTGTTCACACTCTGAATATGCAGCAGTTATGGAGGGGGAGAACCAAAATAAAAGCAAGAGATCTTTACTTAAACAACAACATAAAATCTCCCTCTCTCCTGTGCTCACCTTTAATGACAGCAATTTAAGCTAAAACAATATTGCTAACTATATGAAAGAACACAAAGCAAAAGCTACAAAAATATCTTTTCTCACAAGGAAAGCTTGAGTGACAGACAGCATTTCCTTAAAGCAAAGGTTAGAGGTTTCAGTATGATGCTCTTCATATAGAATGTGAGTTTAGATATGTATCATCATTCTTATTAAGTCACCACTATGCAGAGAGAGAAAAGATAAACCACTGTCTATGACACAATGTTTACTGTTCACTGCAGCAAAATTCCTAACCAGTCCTTGCATTACAGTCACTAATGACCATATGAAACAAGTTACCTTATTTGAAATTGTCCAGAATTGGCGTTCTGAAGTCATACCATGCAACTCGATTAAGATCTGGCGAATCCTCCAAGGATCCACTGACAGTATGAGCTGATGTTCAAGCTGGCCAATATTCACGCTTGCCGAAGCTAGAAGAAAAGCAATCAGGTCTCCAGCACATTTCTTCTCAATGTGACACGTATTTCTTTAGTATGTAATATTCTAATCATAACATCGTAAGAACAGCAGACATATAGTGCTTCTGTAGGCCCAGTCCATTCTTTTGTGCCATTCCACAAACACTTTGTATAGCTTTTCAGATTCCTGACCAAAGGGCTGCTTGCCGGGCCCACTTTTCTCACTCCAGCAGCTCTGAGTACTCCTGCTACAGTAAAGCAGTAGCTTCAAGATCTGCATTTAAAAAGGGTTCCTATACTGACTCAGTGAAAATAGGCATTTTCTGAACTGGCTCAAGTCATTGCAAGACTGCATCAGAACTGAAAAGGTAAGTTCTTCCCAGCTCCAGTCACCATCTGGCATCGCCTATGTTGGCTTTGACTTGTGCAGCTGCACAGCCAGCCAACTATATCTGAGAAATGAACTGGTTGAAAAGATCTGTGTTTGACTTTGGTAGGTTTAAAACTTCATTGAGATGGTACTCCTGGTCCAGCTTACCACACAGTCACATGATCATTAGTGTATAAGTCAAGAGGCAGGGTTCTCTTTTTGGGAACAGCTCCAGAGCCACATTTGGTTAAAACCAACACTACACCTTTCTCAATTGGTCACCTGGGACACATTCATTTGAGTTTATCTATTATACTCACTCGAGATACAAGCAACAGCCACCTTCTTCAAAAAGTGGACATGCACCAACCAACTAACAATGGTAAGTATTCTCTCTAAAAGCATCCTCTCTCAACTTCTACAAGAACAGACCTACACTCAGTAATCTCAAGCATGGAAATAGGGCACTGTCTGCTTATAAGTTAACAGAAATGCTGTGAAAATTACCTGGGATATCATAAAAAGAAGTCACAGGTTTTGTGCACAGGTTGATTCGAGGAGATCTCTTTCTCATTTGATCAATGAGCAGCTTCCGTTCATCATCTTTCAGCAGTTTTATGAAGAGTTCATGAGATGAAATCATGAAAACAAACTGAAGATCCTCCATGCTCAAACACAAGTTTCTAAACAAATAAAAACATTAATACATGAGTAAGAAAGTGATTATTTACTAGTTACAAATTCTCAAACACTGCCTACAAAGTGCAAATTCACATTATCTTAATATGGGTACATACTTGAGAAATGCTGCCATTTTTCTCTTCAATGTTTCAGAAGCAGTTTCCAAATTTATTGACCCTGAACAAACCTGGGAAACAAAGATGGCAAGAATTAAGCAGTTCTCTTTGTACACTTAAAATACATAGTTACAGACACTGTTACCACTGTTACTGAACAGTTGTCTCACAATTAGTATCAGCCAGTAAACCTCTCTGTCAAGGGAGGCAACAAAGTTATCACAGAATCATGGAATGGTTTGGGTTGGAAAGGACCTTACGTTCGTCTAATTCCAACCTCCCTGTCGCGGTCAGGGATGCTTTCCTTTATCAGGAAATCTGATAAACACTGTAGCCATTACACACGGATCAGAATTTCTTTTACACTGTACACAAGGCAGGACGTTTTGGACAACTGACTTTCCCTCAGACACAACTCACATTCCTTTTTCCTCTGGTAAACAGGTGTGCTGGTGCCAAAGTACCACATTATTAGTCAGCCTCACAAGATCACTAAGTGCATGAGTTTAAAAATTGAACATTTCTATAAATGCAAAACAGGAAGATTCACTAGGACCTTTTTTTAAAGCAGCAGTTGAAAGTTAACTTTATAGTTGACTTAAATGACAGCTTGCAAATTTTTTTTTTTCAGAAGTATGTTTCAGTCCTAAAACAAGCAGTTGATGGAAGAGCTTTTACTTGCTCTGAAGTACAGAGTACTGTCAATCATTTTTTACCACATGCTTTAAGAGACAAGCAAAAAGACAGCGCTCATATTAAGAAAAGATACAAAAATTACAGCAAGGTAACAAAAGGATTAAGTTTAGTTTGGGCAGTAAGTTTCATAAAAAGCTTCAGCAGGGGTAACAGTCTTGGTCTCCCACATACAGTAACTCAGGATCATTTCACAACATGCACTTTTACAACAAAGCTGGTGAGGAAAAAATGGTCCTCTTCAACACATACTTCTATTTTTACTCTCCCTCTCTCTGTCTTGGCAAATTTGATTCTTTTCTTCTTGAAACCAAATATTCAACAATATCTCTACGTAATTTAATTATGTCAGGAATAGCAGCAATTTCAAATACAAACTGATGCAACAGTTCACCACTGGTTCCTCCCCAACATATGGAAACAGAGCTATGAATATAGATACAAGACTGATTACTGAGTGAAATTGTGCTAACTGTAGGCAAGTTGAATGGTGTTTGAGAAGTTGCCTTTCTCTGCTTCAAAAATCTGCACATTACTTTCAACAATAATACAGTTATATAGAGAAAGATATCTCTCACTAAATACAGTTTTCCCTTCTAATTTCAGATTAAATTTTTACCTCCAGAAGAAAGTCTATTTTCTCTTTGCTGGGTTTCAGGAACAGCTGACAAAACTGAATATCAATTGTTCGGCCCTGCAATACATCGCAGACCGTGTTGCACACGCAGATTTTTAAACAGACTTCATCCAGAGCATCATTCCTGCATGAACACAAAACTCAAGATCACAGAACATCTCTGACAAACAAAGAGCAGGTATCACAGAAGGTAAAAAACCAAAACAACAATAACAGAAAAATCAGTAAAGTGGTAATATTAACTGTGCTAATTAAATTTTTTCCATATGTGGCCACAAGAAGATATGTCACACCTTAACTTCTTAGTTGGAATATGTAGTTGGAAGACTACTGCTAACAGAAATGAAGGCTGAAGTTTTTTGGATGTAATTTGTTATTAAAAGATTTTGCATACTTTCCATGAAAAACATAAACAATGGAAGTTGCTTTCTATCACTATTGACCAGATTATTCTTTAATGTCTCACCCTTGCTGAGCTTTTTGGAAGAGTTCTCTCAACACTGATTGCCTGAATTGTTCAGGTAAACTGAGGGTTAGGTTATCTTCAAGGAATATCTTCACTAAGTCCTGTAACACAAACAGAGTTGGAAAAGTCAATGCATGGTGCAAAATAAACAGCTAGAAAATTGTCTGGCAAAATGATCAAACTAACAGAAACAGTTTGCACCCATGGTTAATACTAAAATTAATCAAACAACTAGAAAGAGATCAAATGACAAAAAAGTTCTCTATCACCAGAAAAATGAAAAACAGACAAAAACCAAAACAAACTTGTACACCTCAGCAGCAACATTCCCTGAAACCCAGAGAACTAGGGTCTACCTGAAAATTCCATACCTCAGCTGACAGGAATTATTTATACTGTATAGAGTCCAAGATATTTTAATGCAATATGTCATATATGATGTTATATTCCTAAATATGTGCAATTTAAAACAGTATGTTAATGGTGAACTGGAACACTTAAATTTATCAAAATTCCCATCAGTTCAGGTGGAATTATCCACGCGGAATGCCAAAAAAATTCCCTCAAATATATGTGGGTTTATTTAAGCATCCTACCTGATAGTTGCCAGATTTCATACAGCTGTGGATTTTACTATACGGAGTTGCCTGTTGGGATGCATCATCACAAGATGAGGTAAGAACTTCACAAGCTTGACAATACCCAGCTAATCGTTCTTCATCTATGGTAAAATGCAGTGATGAGGAGCCATTCTGAAAAGCAGGAGTTAATCAGATATTAGTGGCCAAAATATTATGAAACCTATGTGTAACCCAGAAACACAGAGACACACAATTTCCCCAAGTAACAGCAAAACAACAAAAGAAATGTGCATGTACAAACTTTATTTAAATAAAAACTGGAGTTCTGCAGTTTTGGAGAAATAAATACAAAGCAAAATTAGAAAGGAAGCATACCTTACTTATAAATTAAAATACATTTTTAAAAGGTTCTTAGAACATAGACAACCTGATTTTCAACGGAAGGTCAGATTAGAAACAAGAAGTGCTGAATGGTTACCTTCCTCAAAAACACACCACCACAGTGAACACAGAATGGTACTGTTTGGTCAAGTTAATACTAGCACCCGACATGTTATGTTTGCATTTCTTGCATTAATACAACTTGTGTAATAGAACAAAGCAGCAATATACTGCAACCAATTAATATAATTTCAAATCAGGCATAATGTAGGAAAAAAACCCGACCAAAACTGCTGTCAAAACCTCATAAAGTTTCTTTCAAACCTATGTGTACCATAAACAGCTCCTAAATTGCTAAAGAATTAAGCAATAATTTAGCCAAGATTTTTATGGAAGAGTTCAATACAGATGTTAACAGAGCACTTGTTACCTTTGCAATCAACTCCTTTGTTTTGAAAAACTTTTCTTTAGCCTTTTCATGAACAGTTGTGTTTGTCGATCCTTGTTGGAAATAGATTGCACCCAAATCATAGCACACCTGCAAATACCATTGACATAGAACACATTGTCTTAGACATTTAGATAATATTTTAAGTGACGATTAAGTATTTCAGCTCAAACACTGCACATACTTTAAACTATTCCTAGTTTCATCTAATGAACCACCATATACTTCACTTTTCCCCATATACTTCAATGGTTTTTTTTTAACTGCAATCTCAGTCTGAGCAACTCTGTACAAGCACTAAAATATTACAGTATCATTTCCACATAATCACTGAAAACCATGCAATCAGATGTCCTGTCATATAAGGGTTTATTCAAGGGAGGGAGGGAGAGTGAAAGTGAGAGGTGGGGATGGGGGAGGAAGCAACAATATTTACAGTGTTGAAAACAATTCTAATAATTTAAAAATTAAGTCAGTAATACTGCAGTACAAAAAAAAATTTTAAAAAATCCAAGGAACATTAGTAGAAAAACAGTGCAATATACATAAAAATTATTACTTAACACTTTGTCCAAAGAAACAGGCATAAATTGAACGCTTTAGTACACAATGTAAGCTACCTGGCACTGTATCTCTTCTGCAGTGATTTTCAGTCCAGCTGTGGAACTCTCTGTTTCTCCATTCACCATACCAGGTTCCATGGCCAATAAATCCAGAGTTCTTATAGTATGGACATAAAGATCTTTGTTTAATTTAAGCGCTCCTTCTAGGACCAGGATGGAATCAGCAGCCTGCTCTTTCAACTGTAATAGTTCAAATGCATTAAAAGAATTAATTTACTGGTTTTAACTCTGGGCTTAAGTTAACACTAGAAGTGTAACAATACAGTAAAAGGATAGTAAAAAACTAGTCCTTATACAACTGTCCTGTTGTCACGTAGTATCTGCTCCTATATTTCTTGAAAAATGAATTCTTATATGTGTAAATACAAGCAAAAATAAGATGGGAAGAGAGCCTCACCACTTTCAAAATATTTTCAGTTAGCTCTTTTTCTTGCTGCATCTGGTTCATCCTGCAAAACAGAGGTGAAGACCTCAATTATAAAGCAGACCTGCACGTTACTTTAGTTCACATTCCAGATCACAACATTCACTCATACTAAGTTTCGCTTAATTACGTTTGAAACATCATTATGTAGAACCACCGGTTGATTTTGTGTATCTGAAATACAGAATTATATAAAGAAGATAGTTTTTTATGAGAATGTGGTTCAATAAAACTGAAGTTACAAAGTCTTCACTGCTTTTTTCTCCCTCTTTTTTTTTTTTTATCAGATTGCTATCAGCTTATACAGCCTTAAATCTCTTTAAGCTTAACTATTTAAATCTTCTCAGATACGTGTCAGGAGCAGAAGTGTGTTCACATATTTATATAAATATTAGAAGTATTTTTAAACTATTACCCCATACAGAATTTTTTGATTCAGGGTAAGACTCTGATACATATATAATAATACAAGATTTGTGGTAAAATAAGTAGTAGTTGTATTTTTAATCAACATATTCAACAGACTTTGCCATATAAAATTAACATAAAACACATAAAAAGTACCACCAAGAGAACTCCAACTTTTGGATGAAGAAATTTATGACATAAAAGTCAATTCCAAGAACAAGTTGTAGCTAAAGCTACACAGTTTCTAGAACGCAAAATTCATTTTAAATTACAAATTACTGCCTAATGAAGCAAACAAAAAAACATTGTTATTTCTCAGGTTATCATACACAATGCATCAAATTGGTATAATTAAACAACTGTATTAAGCAAGTTCCTGTAAGTTAAAAAAGCAGGCAAGAAATATACCCTGTTTAAACTAGAAAATAAGCATTCTGCAGAGACAAACTCATCTCCCTTTCTCCCATGCTTTTTCATGGTGTTACAAAGTCACAGAGATTAAAAGAGCCGACCAACAGAAAAGTAGGTATACATATAAAGCATATCTGATAGGAAAATAAGAATATACTTGAAATTAATGCAAGTTTTCCATGTTACTTCTAGGCATTTTCAGCAACTGCACATTATTAACATGATTTAATCCACATAGAAATTAAATTCCTGATTACAAAATACCCAGGAAATCCAAATTAAATTATACCTGTAACTTACACATTTAACTGAGGTGGACCAGGTTTTACTTGCTTTACAGGAAAACTACTTTGAACAATGGTCCTTATGGCCCTACAGAGGAGAAAAAAATTAAGAAAAAAGAGTATTAGCCTCAGAATTTTAAAAAGCAGATTACAGGCCTCTTAATAATAACAGGTTGTCATTTCACTGGGTTACCCTTAGAACACATCTTCTACTCAAAAGCACATGGAGTAGTTAAGAAATACTCCTATGTCCATAAAAAGCTAAAAGACAGTACGATTTTTATACTCAAAAGGTGAGAGTTCAAAACACTTTGACTGTCTTTAGGGGAAAAATCCCCAGCTGTAGAACAGTGTTCAGAATCAGCTTCTCACTATAACCTACCTACAGACCACAATATTATTAGTAATTTGAGATTCCTTTTCCTATGTACAAGTACACTGATAGAAGAAAACATTGCTTTGTTCTACCATGATTCTAAGATCATTGCCTGAAAGTAGTTTACCATCTGTTGTAGAGTAGTATTGCCATTGCAGTGGTTGGAGGTAAGCTGGACAGGTCTACATCCACATGTTTTGTTCCTGGAGGAACTTTGCTGATACACAGAAGTTCATTTAGTAGCATGTTCAATACAGGAACAGACAAGCTATTAAAAAAAAAAAAATAAAAAAAAAATCATATACTTCATATAGTAACTCTACTTTTGGGATGCTAAATAAAATACACCACTATTCAGTACTGTATTATTACTTCAGACTCTGTGGATGTAAGGATGGGATGTTTATTCAGCATAATGAAAAGCTCTGTATCAAATGGCATTTGTGATCAGGTATGCAAAGCAGTTGCCACCATTAGCAGCATAAAAAAGGTCCAAGGGGATGATTGGCCTGACAGCTGAATTACTATACACCACTTCATTAGTCCGTGCTGGCACCTCTGCAGAAAAATCCTGTCACCTGGAACAGGAGGACCCAGTTAATGAGGACATCTTCCAAAGCAGCCTCAGACCATACTTCCAGAAGGTAAACAACCACAATTCCATCAGAGATGGAATATCACTTACATAAAGTGAACAGTAAAGACTAGGAACTGGAATAGAGACTGTAAAACATACATTAGTTGGAACAGAACCCTCTTTGATAAAATGAGAAGACACGTAGGCCGGACTGAATCATTCCAAGCTTTTGAGGTACAATTTAACACAACTGAAACACTATTACTAATTTAGACATTACTCGAAATTAAAAGTTATCAGCTCCTGCCAAAGTACCTTTGATCTTGTGATAAATTTGAATTCTTTGCAATGAGTACTAAACACATCCAGTTAAATGATACTTTTAGCAGATAACGTCAGAATTTCCATTTAACAAATTTTATGTCTTGTGTTACATCAGACTCTAGGTCTGTTCTCAGGCTACCCTTTTAAACTAACAATACAGTTTTTATTATGTGAGGTCCAGGAATCTTGTTTTCATTGGCAAAAGTAGCACACCATTCAATTGTTTACAACACCGTAAGCTTTAGAAAAAAGCTTGTATCAAGGCATTTTTTTATTCCTTTTAACTACCATGACCGAAGTTTTGAATATAATTGTTTAAAAAACAAAACCCTATTTCTTAATTAAAAATAATCTCAGGCTTCACGAGTCAACAAGAACAAAAACTCTAATTACTATAATAGAGATACTAATTCAGTAGTTGAAATTAATTCAGATTGGTTCTCAAAAAACTCACCAGAGATGGACAAAACAATCCTATCAAAACCCAAAACCAGCTCAATAGTGTCATACAGTAGGGCTGATTTTTGAATCAACACTATACCTGCATTTTGGAAGGTAAAGGTACTGACAGAAAATACACCATAAATATACTTCAAAATAAATTCCGCCTGTAGGAAGGGAAGCAGACAAATAAATGCCCTCTGGTACACATACAGATACAACTGCTTTTAAAGCTAGAATATACATAAAAAAATCCTCCTGTATACCAGATATTTCTTTTTGTATAATATTTTCACAACTAACCACAACAAAGGCTTCTCTTCATTCTCTGCAGCTCTGCAGTATCTTTGGAAAGCAGAAATTCTGCCTCACAACACTCTGCTAAGGCAGACACATATAACATAGTCAAACAAAAACGCTATGTGCATGTGTGTGTAATAACAGAACTTCACGGGTAAAAACCAAAGATATCTTGTTCCAGGACTTTTTTCTGCTCATTATAGCACATTACTTAAAAAATATACTAAAATACACATGAGAAATACAAACAGAATTATACAGGAAGAAAAAAAAAGCCCTACTAGCAATTGAATAGCTTTTTTCCAAATACCCCAAATGAAAAAAAAAATCTAGATAACATTATAAAGAACATTACTCCCAGATCAACACAGGAGAACTAAGGTGATATAATATCATTTTGTGTTTTGGTTTTGTTTGTTTGTTTTTTATTTTTTAACACACTCAGAGTCAATGTAACTTTTATCTAATGAAAACCTTTCTTCTTCCAAGGTGTCTGCAAGCCAAATGTTTTGCTTAATATCTTTACCAATTATCTGGACCAGGGATTCCAAGTGCACCCTCAGTCAGTTTGCAGCTGACAAAGTCGGATGGAGGTGATGAACCTACTGGAGGGTCAGAGGAGGGATGTGCACAGGCTGGATCTAAGGCCAACTGGAAGAGGTTCAACCAGGCAAACTGCTGGGTTGTGCACTTAAGTCACAACAGCCTCATGTAGCACTATAGGCTGAAGAAAGAGCAAGAAAGACACTGGAAAGTGGCAGAAAAGCACCTGGAGGTGCTGGTCAACAGCAGCTGAACATGAGCCAGCAGTGTGCTCAAGTGGCCAAGAAGGCCAGTGGCATCCTGGCCTGTATCAGGAATAGTGTGTAGGGATTGTCCCACTCTCCTCAGCATGGATGCTGTGTGCAGTCCTGGGCCCCTTCCCACAGGAAGGACATTGAGGTGCTGGAGTTCAGAGAAGAGCAACGAAGATGGTGAAGGGTCTGGAGAACAAGTATGATGGGTGGCTGCTGGAGCTGGGGGTGTTAAGCCTGGAGGTTCAGGGGCAACTACCTGTTAGGAGGTTGTAGCCAGGTAGGGGTCTGTCTGCTTTTGGCACTGCCTCTCAGAACATTCTCACAGGCAAACTCAGGAAGTGTGGACTGGGTGAGTGAACAGTGAGGTGAACTGAGAACTGGCTGCATGACAGATCCCAGAGGGTCGTGGTCAGTGACACTGGGTCTAGTTGGAGGCTTGTTACTGGTGGTGTCTCCCAATGTTCCATATTGGGCCCAGTGTTTTTAACTTATTCATCAATGACTTGGATGGAGGATAGATAGCTCTGCAGCAAGTTCACTGATGACACAAAGCTGGGAGGAGTGGCCAATACCCCAGAGTGCTGTGCAGCTCTTCAGAGGCACCTTGACAGGTTGGAGAGATGGGCAGAGAAGAACCATGTGAAACTGAACAAAGACCAAGTGCTGGGTCTTGCACCTGGGAAGGAATAACCTCAGGCACCAGTATGGACTGGGGGCTGACACGCTGGAAAGCAGCTCTACAAAGAAGGACTTGGGGGTCCTGATGGACAACAAAGAAGGCCAAAGATACACTGGCATGTATCAGGAGGAACACTGGCAGCAGGTCAAGTGAGGAGATCCTGCCCCTCTACTGGTGAGGCCACATTTGGAGCAGTGTTCAGTTCTGGGCTTCTCAGTACAAGAAGGACATATAGCTGCTGGAGTGGGTCCAGCATGGAGCATCTCTCTTATGAGAAAAGGCTGAGGGAGATGGGCCTGTTCAGCTTCAAGAGGCTCATTAATGTCTGTAAGTATCTGAAGTATTTCTCATGAGGGTGTCATGAGGATGGAGCCGGGCTCCACTAGGTGGTGCCAAGCAACAGGACAAGAGGCAATGGGCAGAAACGGATGCATGGGAAGTTCCACCTAAATACAAAAAAGAACTTTGCTGTGCAGGTGACCATGCACTGGTACAGATTGCCCAGAGAGGCTGCAGAGTTTCCCTCACTGGAAATATTCAAGAACCTGCTGGACACAATCTTGTGCAATGTGCTCTGGGATGATCCTTCCTGAGCAGGGAGGTTGGACCAGATGACCCACTGTGATCCCTTCCAATGTGACCCATTATGTGATTCTGTGAAGTGCAGCTCCCTAATATGCTTAGCACTGCCAGAGTGATGTAGTTCCTAACTGTCCTAGCTCATCAGACCACTTTGCACCTAAAACCATTTGGGTCAAGAAATCTAAAGGTGGAGTTAGTCTATTTACACCAGACAGTACAGTGATCTAGTTTGCAGATACATGGAGTTCTTCAACAAAACTGGAGCAAGACCTCCAACTTTAAGCATGTCAGAGTAAGGAAACGTAAGCTAGCTTTGTCACTGAAAAAAAACATAACCTCCAATTCACGTTTATGCAGTTTACATGACATCTTAATATCTAAGACACACTACTTTTCCTCTTTAAATTATAAACAGTACTGATTGGCTAACAGACATTGCCTTTATGAAAACCCTTTTCTAACTCAGAGGTGAAATCAAATTATTTCAATTGTCACGCCCAAGACTCTTCTTAATGTAAGGAGGATACTGTCAGAATAGAAAGACATTTTTCTTAAAAAAAATAAATAAAAATCTCAAGCCACTTCAATTTAGTAATTTCGGCATGAAGATGTACAGACTATACCTTTTCTCTAATACATCCAAATCCCACTTCAGATGAGCAGCAACTTTGAGAGCAAGCAGTTTTAAAATGCGGTTTCTTTTGTTATCAGGTGGTGGTTGGACTTGGTTTTGTTCATTCACTGATGGTTTTGAAGCTTGTTCCAAGAACTGAACAATCAGCTGCACAGGTGGCGGATCTGCAAAAAACCACAGCCACTCCTCAAATTTTTTGTAAATCCAGAAATTATTTCTTTTTTTTCGGCTATGAATGGGGTTCTTTCCTTGTCATTTATACTCCTGACATTGTCACCTATTAGACTCTAATCCCAAAGGGTGTCCTGCTGTATGATGTTTCAAATCAGGCTATTAACATACCTTTCCTTAACCTTCAAGTTTACTTAACCATGGTAACCACACTCCCATACTTTTATTTATTTTCAATATTTTACATTAATTATGTTTCAGTACTTGCATCTACTGAAAATAAATATTGCATAATGAAATCACAAGTTAGCTGCTTGTAAAAAAATTATATACCTGCTTGTAATTCTCTTCTGTAATTAAAATACATTTAAAAGCAACTGCTGGTACTCCTGAATACATTTAGAAAATAGTTTCAGACTGATTAAAAATAACAACAAATAATAACAACAACTTATCTCTCCCTTACAATAAGGGAGCCTCTCCAATACCTTTGAGCTCTTTTGAAAAAAAGGGAAACCATACTATTACACTGTCACTAAACTTCGTGAAATGTAAAACAAGCATTAATAATTTACTTAATTGCAATACAGAGTATAAAACATAAGCTTGACCGTGCTTAAATTTTCTTTTAGTAGAGGCAATAATGGCCGAGGTTCCCCCATCTCGTCACAGAACTCAGGTACTGAAAAAGATGATTAGTTACGAACGTCAAAATATCATCTTTTTTAAAATACGGGCACTTTCTTACAACACATCAGACCAGCTTTCTATTTATTCCAGCTCCGGAGAGCAATTTCAGCACTGTACCTGTAGGCGGCCTCCAACTCCTGACACTACCAAGACACTGATGGGAGAAACCCACCTGCAAACCGCAATGATGTTCACAAACAGCACCTTCCACCGAACAAAACAAGCGACCCGTAAACGCCTCCGCAAACAAAACTCATACATGGGCAAGGAAAAGCGATCCACCAGACAAGAAAGACAGACAAATGAAGTCATTAAATAGGAAAGATAGCGTAAAGCGAGAAAAAAACGCTGGAGCCAAGAGCAGTCGCGGGCAGCACCCGGCTCGCCCTGTCCCGACTGCCCCCGCACCGCCACCGCGCAGCCCCTCCGAGCGATCCGCCTCGGCGGAGCGGGGCCGGGGCCGCGCCAGAGGCAGCGGCCAGCAGGGCACGCACCGGGAGAGGGCTTCTGCAGGTGCTGTTCTAGAAGCGCCTCCTCCAGCACGAACTCGAACCACGAGGTCTGCGGCGGCGTGCATGGCCGGCTGGAGGTGGCGGCCTCCCTGTCCGCCGCCTCCGCGCTCATGGCGGCACCGCGCCCGAGGGGCCCCCGCGGCACGGCCGCGCACCCCCACGCGCCAAGATGGCGGCGGGCACCGCCCCGGTGGAGGCGGTGCAGAGCTGGGCCCGCCTGGGGGGCGGTGCCGCCTGTGGGGGCGGGTTCGCCCGTGGAGGCGGTTCGCCCGTGGGGCGGTGCCTGTNGGGGCGGTGCCTGTGGGGCGGTGCCTGTGGGCCGGGTTCGTCCGTGGGGCGGTGCCTGTGGGGCGGTGCCTGTGGGCCGGGTTCGTCCGTGGGGCGGTGCCTGTGGGGCGGTGCCTGTGGGCCGGGTTCGTCCGTGGGGCGGTGCCTGTGGGGCGGTGCCTGTGGGGCGGGTTCGTCTGTGGGGCGGTGCCGGTCCCTCCTGAGCGCGGCCCCGGCGGGGTCGCGGGGGGGCGCGGCCCAACAAGCCCGCGTTCCCCTGTGGGAGGGTAGCCTGGCGTCCCCACGGAGCCACGAGTGAGATGAGTATCCCCCGCAGCCGCCCCTCCGTTCCCGTGCCCACCGCGGGTGGCTCTGTCCCCGCACGGGCATCCCCTGCGAGCCCTCGCCCTTCGTCCTCCTGCCCGTGCACGCCCTAATGCTCTGTGAAGGGGCAAAGGAATCAGGACCTTGATCCGTGGAGAAGAGCAGGTTCGAACCAGGACCTTAAAAGCCATTCAGTCCCAAGCCCCGGACGCTGCCCCTCAGGGGCTCCATCCAGCCCGGCCTCGGACACTCCCAGGGGTCGGCATTCACAGCCTCCCCTGGCAACTTGTTCCAGCGTCTCACCACCCTCAGGGAAGAATTGCTTCTTATTATGTAACCTAAGTTTCCCCTCTTTCAATTTATACCCGATACTGCTTGTGCTGCCACTATAGTTCTGATGAAGAGTCCCTCTCTGGCTTCCCAAGGAGACAGAAGAACTTTCCTCTTTCCCATCTTCCATGAGGACAAAAGTCCATTAAATGTCCTGACGACAATGTGATCTGCTACCTTGTGGTGCTTTGACTTTCGGCATTCCTGGGAGACAGGTCACACGGTTTGCTGTATTCAAGTGAAGCATTCATATTTATGTCAGCTTAGATATAAGAAGGGGCAGACGGAAGTTTCAGTCCTTTTGCAGCGGTGAAGGGCATCAGTCTTGGACCTTGCTATCTCTTCAGGGAGAGCAGCATATCGTGTGTGTTACTTTGTATGTGCAGTTATTTGAGGGAAAAAAAGTGAACTGTTTCAGCTTTCCTGAGTTATTGTTTGATGCATGTATATATAAAATGTTCGGTTTGAGGATATAATTACAAAATAATCCACCAGGACGTCATAGTTAGCCCTGTTAGCATTATTTGTAGTACACTATTCAGATTAGTCTCTTTTGGAAGAGAGTTTATCAATAATTGTGCTAAGCTTTGCTGGATACCACATTCAGAAGAGGTAACTTAATAAAGAGCAATGAAAACATGTATGCACATCATGAAAATGTAAGAGTTTAAGACTCAGGAGAGTTGCCTTACTGAAGTTCTGGGGCTCAGCAGTTTTCATTTGCAGCAACAATATGCATAATAACCCCAGGTGTAAAAGATTTTGTAGTTTCTTACTACATGATACATCTTCAGAATGGAAGAAAAATTTAAGTGATATGTGGCTACATGTTAACATAACCACAATATTTGATTTTTATGACTTTATAAGAATAGTCAGTGCCCAGCCATATGACACTGTGGCATGAAGGGGTGGTTTATGCTGACTTTTGCTCCAAATCTTTCTAATAAATATTGCTATTTTAGTATATTGATATAAATAATTTTATAGGATGAATACAGATTGTTTTATTCAGTTCACGTGGTATTTTTGTTCTATCAATTTTAAGTGTAAACTATTTGCCTAATAGTATCAAAACCTTCTGTGTACAAAACTAGTTTATATTTGCATTTTTTAATGCCAAGAAGGAAGAAGAGTGATGAAAGATCTAATTTTAAAACATATATAAATCAAAGCAATTGTCAAGACTTCAGTAAAAAAGAAATGTTGTGTATCATGGTGTACTGGTATTAAACCACTGAGTTGAAAACAGTGAAAAAAGCCTTGGTACTTTAGCACTTTCAGGCACTCAGTAAGCACCTGTTAATGTGCACACCTGACCCACGCACTAGGAGCTGCCCATTTCAGAGAGGTAAGGGAGAAAGGAAAGAACAACGTGATTTATCATGGTCACAGAGGGAAGTGTTCTAGTCAGTGTCAGATTTCAGAAGCTTCTGACTTCTTTTCCACACTAAAACCAGTCCTTTTGGGGGGAGCGGGAGTAGGAGGAGGCAATGGAGTAGTGGGTAGGTTTCCGAAGCTTTCTGTTGTGAGGATCCCCATTTTTACAATGACTGTCTTGATTGAAAGAGTTCAGATCCAGCTTTTGCCTGGATGGCCTTCCAGCTTCTCTTCACAGCTGCTATCAGCTCTTCTGTTTTCCAGATGCAGACCTTGAGGAAGGGTTCCATGTGAAAAACCAAGCTGGACATAAAAATTTACTGGATAGAAACTTTTCCCAGGTCTTACAACTTCTTTAAGGGTGTAAAATTGTCACAGAAGCAAAGTGCTATTCACATCTGGGATCTTTCTATTCTCTTCCCCTCTTTGCACGTAATTAGAAAAAGAGTCGGACAGAAAAAGTCTCACACAGTTGGGCAGCCTGCAGCAGTGAGTGAGGTGGCATGTCTGATGTCAAGGGACAGTACAGCTTAGGGTGACACGACAAAAGCCAACAAGAGACCAAAAATTGAAAATGTTTTATATTTAACACATTTAATAATTATTTCACAGTCTAAAATGAATTCAGTTTAAAAACAGGAATGCCCTACCCATTGTTACCCACACAATAGAATTCATATTAATGCTAGGGAGAAAATAATTCAAGTTCTTGCATCCAGGATAATTCCAGTAAGTCACTGTGGTCTACACAAATAAAAAAGGATATAATAATGCTATGCTATAGAAAGCCTACATTCCAAAGTTTTTGAGAAAATTCATGCTTCAAAAGTCTTTGTACTTCCATCATTAAATAACTGTACACTGCATATAAAAAGATTATTCAAATTATCACTCCTGGGAAAAGTGAGTATATCGTACTACCGTAACTAAAAACTTGCATCACATAAGTTACTTGATGTAACTTATATATAAAAAAGGGCATTTTTTAAAAGTAATGTTCCATACATCATGACAATGTGTCAAGTTCCTTTAACTCCAGTTACAAATTTTCATTTGAGACCTTATAGAGTTCTTTAAGTACGTCAAACTTTGGCCCCCACTCTTGGAGGCAATCATAATTTAGATCTTCATCACCACTCATGGAATCTAGTGAACTAAGGCTCCCTGCTAGAGAGCACTGCCCTTCTAAGCAGTAAAAATGAATAGTGTCAGCTGGAAGACTCTTGAGATCATTGTCTGCATCCCGGATGATTTGAGGAACATATTCCTTGAAGTCTGGGATGCTGGTCACAGCTGATGTTGATTGTTTTTGATGTGCATGTTTTGGGAATGAGTCTCTTTTAGGGCCAGTTTGTGTCCTGGAATGTGGAGCAGCTGCCCACAAGGAGAAGTGGGGAATTTTATGGAGAGGTTTCTTCAGTTTATCTATATCATAAGCATTCTGTAAACAAAAAGAATGTAAATATCAGAGAGAAACAACTTATAAGGAAACAGGTTCAAAAAATGTTATGAAACATAAGGCAGCACAGTATCAGATTATGTGAGTTTTCTACAAGTTGAAGAAAAGAGAGGGCCTAGTTCAGAGGGCTAAGTCCAGATCATACCAAACCCCTTTGTGTAATTATAGTGTGCAACTAAAGTAACAATGCTGTGTCCAGAGCAGCCCCCTCAAACGTGGCCACACGAGACCAGTGTCACGGTACATGTTGGGTTATAGAAGCCTTCCACTTAAGAGTACTTCAGGTTAGAAAAAAACCTGCCATAAACAACAAAGCCAGTTGGATAATGACATTGATTTAGCTAAAAGGTCTGGGAAAGGAAAATGAACAGAGGTTGGATTTGCGAAGACTGGATTGAAGCTGCATCATACCTGGTCATGTTCTCCACCTCCTTCTTCATTATAATTTAAGACATTTTCTCTAACATCCTCCCAGCTTTCACGCTCTTCAGGAATGTGGTAAATTCCTCCTTTCCGAAACCCCGAACTTCCCCACTGACTCCACACCGTGTAGGAAACCAAGAGTGCTGGAACAAATAAAAACACATATTTGTTATATGACAGATGAAAATGTATGCTGCGTAATAAAAGCAGTTATATGATTCGTGAGATATTACAACAACTCTTAATTTGACAACCAAATATGCAGGTAAGAAATGAGTAGTTGTTAATATATCAATAACTTACAGTCATGAATGTAAAGAATAATCTATGTATATTACATCATAAACTTCATTAAAAGGGTATTTTACTTACCTAAAAGAATCCATTTAAATAGAAGGCATTTTGGCCAATCTCTGGCCTTTCACCAATCCTGAGTAAATAAGATACCCAAAGTAAGTAAACCACTGTTTTAATGAAGGTTACAAGTGTAATATAATCACGGAGTCTTTACTATTCTGAGACAGGTGTGCAGTTTATCAACATGAACACAGTTTATGGTGTTATTAACTTTTCAGCCAAAGTGCACCTGAAACTGGACACACTGTGAATATCTCCCTCTGTCCTACACTCTTAATGAGGCTTCCCTGTTAAGATCATGAACTGTCTAGAGGAAGATCTCTTCCTTCCTAATATGTGATGAGTCGGTACTAGCTGTAGGTCCTGCCTATTAAAAATGTAAGGGCTCAGGGCATGTAGGAATTTCAAACGGATGTGGCTGCACACAGAGTTGCAGACAAAGATAGAAAGCTCTTACTTAAGAAGGCTTCAAAATAATTGATTCTGAAAGAGAAAATCCTAAATTTGCTTGAACTGGCTTCAAAATAAGTAAACTGTAACTATGTACTGTTGCCTCTTAGCAACCTGAAATGAACTAACTGGTGATCTCCAGGAAAGGTGAAACACTCATCACGACATCCAAAGGTAAAGCAGACTTAACTTAATGGAACAAGGTACAAATTGAAAAGAAAGAAAAAAGGTACATGATTTCCTACCTAGGAAGACAAGGAGGCACATGCTGATTGCCAGAATAGAGCCAGAGCTGAGTCCAACTGGTCTTCCAGCCTTCACCTGGCTAATTTCGCACCATCTTCCCTTGTAGCCTTCAGGGCACTGGCAGATAGTCTTGTCTTGAGATTGAGCCACACAGGTACCACCATTCCTACAGGTCCAGCGTCCACAAGGGGATGAGGTACAGTGCCTGAGCCCTGTAAGGGTGTCAGTCACTTCTACTTTACCAGCTGGGCACCTGAACAATCAAAGCAGGTGATATCTTTTAGGCAAGCAAAGTATCTGGAGCTGTATGTTGTTTTGTGCAGTTTGTTACTGTTTCTTTAAAGCAAATTTAAACCATTTTCAAGCAAACCACAAATCCACATTGAAAGTATTAAATACGTATAAAGTCTTAGTGAGCTAGTAGGCTTATGAAAATATGAACCCATGTTCCATTTTCCCTGTACAGAAGAAAAGCAGAAGAGGTTCACTCTTTCTTTAAAAAAGAGATACATCTGTTTCTGAATAGACTATCCCTTTTTCTACAGCCATGTTCTAACCAAAGTCTCTAAAAGGAAATGGATAGCCAAGATTGATAGGGAAAGGCCTATCAAGCACTTGGTATAAGTGCTTTGTACATGTACATGTACACTTTGTAATGTTTATTTGAACCCATGGGAGAAATATCATCGACCTTCTCAGAATGACCCATCCTAACTTTTAGGACTGATTTCTTCTGATGAGGAATACTTTGAGGTCACAGACCTGATTTCTGCAATCCAAAGAAGAAATACTACTGAAAAAAATGGAAGAAACTTTATATTGTTCTTTCACAAGCAAATTGAAAAAATGAGAGTCTCAAAGCACATTTCAAACCATCTCATAGCCTCTTCTAGCAAAGAATCACCAGGCCTCAGAAGTGATAAATTTTGGTTGAATTTCAAGAATATAAGTGGCTTCTTCTCCTAGTCCTGTATGTTTTTGTTTTAAAACAGAAATGCCTGTATTTTGATTTGCATATTTTAATAAATATTTTAAAAATTTTCTTTAAAAAGGGGATCTTCTCCAAAAAACTGTGTAGGGTAACAGTTGTAACCCTGGGTAGTCAATTTTTGAATCCAATTTTGTGACAGTCTAATTTTGAAAGTCTCATAGTTCCACACAAATTATGATTTATTTCAACTTTGTTAACAGAAAATATATGTAAATATCTACTGTATTTGCAATATATACACATAAATGTATCAAAATATACTTTATATACATATATGTATAAAACATACATGTATCTTTTATATGCATGTGTGTATACATACACACGCTGTATACATTATAAGAATATATTTTTATTTTCATACAGAGGAGAGACCGAAGTTTTTACAATCCCCCTTTTATGGAAGGACATTTCACTTTCTTCCTGGCCTGTGATCTTCTCACCATGGAAAAAATGGTGAAGTAAAGAGGTTCCATACTGGATTTGCAGAAAAAAGCAAGTCTAGTCCATGAGAGAAGGATTTGTCCTTGGGATGACCCCTCCTGGCCAGCAGCCACAGGTAGTTTTACTGTTAGAAACAAGTTGCCTTGTCTGAGGTGGAAAGAAAAAGCTTTCTAGCTATGCCCAGATGAAAACAAAACCTTAGTGTACCGGCATTCATATTTTCTCCACAGGTCTACACAAAGGAAGGGGCTGTAACAGGGCTGGCTGCTGCAGGCACTGGAATGGCATCCCATGGTGACTCCTTGCCGCCTCAGAATTAAGCCAAACTCTGTGCTTCTGCCTTCCATGAGGAGCGGCTGTCCATTCAGCTGGACGTCACGCATACAACCTGCATCGAAGTAGAGGAGTATGCAGAGCAGTACATTGTTAGGTACTCCCCCATCTCAAGCCTCGTCCCCAGCATACATGCAGGAGACCTTAGAGCATTGCAGAAAACCTAAAACACTTTTTAAAAAGATCTTTATACTCCTCATCAGTTTTATTTTAGAAGTAGAGCTACAGAACATGTGTCTATGTGCTCTGATCAATCTACAGATTGACAACACTTCTCCAGGACAGCTGCTTTGTACCAATGCAACAATTTAGTAGAGCTGTGCTATGAACCAGAACAGCTGCACTAAATTAATCTAGATTTAAGATATAATCTTAAAAGTGGGGTTGAATAAAAAGCAACAGAATGGAAAAAGCTGTCTTGTTGTTGAGCCTCAGCACCCCATGCCAGAAAATGGAGAGAGCACCATGAATTGCCTTGCAATCTCTTCACTCCTACCAGGAGGTCCTGTATCTGTTCCTTAAATCCTTCCAAGGAAAAATTGGAGTGAAGATCACAGCATGAGTACTCTGCTTGGGGCCTTTAATATGGGAAACCCCAGTCCAGTGGAAGGTGTCCCTGCCCATGGCAGTGGCTTTGGAACTAGACAATCTTTAAGGTCTCTTCCAAACCAAACCATTCTATGATTCCTTGAAATAAAAATCTGAAGTGCTATTTTTTAATATTTGCAGGCAATCTCAAATCTTCACTAGAACCGGATACAATGGCAAGAAGAGCTAAACGTTGGCTCTGAATTCACTAGGAAAGAAAAGGCATAATAGTCTACATGGGAATTGTTACCTGGGTTTTAGATTCTCCAATAACTCAAAGATGCCAGGCTTTAAATCCCTCCTTTTATTAATCCACGATATCACTTACCTTGGAAATCGCTCTCTGAATGACTGGGAAGGTGGTTTCCTAGCATGATGCTTGCCCAATCCATTTCAAACCATCTATTCGTTCCCAAGACAGAGGTGACTTCATGATCACCTCCACCACTGTTAACTCGCAGGGTAAATTCATTGTTGTAGCGCTCCATGGTCAGAAGAACCCACTGGCCATTGTTTATGCGTAATGTCTTCATTCTCAGAGAGTGATTTTTGTCCCCCAAACTGAAGTTCACACTAAAGAAACCCTCAACCACCTAGAGGAAGATGATAAAGACCTTTAATAACAGAAATAGACTTTGAAATGTTATTACACATTCCTGCCTCAAGAAATGGACCCGAGTTTTTAAAATTAAAATGGCATTCTTGGTTTTAAGTGCTTCATTCCCAGAAAAATGTTACCACAAGAAAACTGCTGATCCAGAAATTATCTTTTCTTTACAGGCCACTCTTCTAACTGACATGAGCCGTTATATCAATCTTCTCCTTATTGATATCCACCTCTAAGTCTTCCCAGTTGACCTTCCTGTTACAATTGGAATAATTAGTCTCCCTAACTAATGAAATCCAGACAGCTTTTTTCAGCAACAACAAAAATGTAGACACAAGTTTTACAGACAGGACAGATAGAAGCAAAGGGAAGAGGCAAGCAAGGCAAAACAATCTTCCTCATTCACGTGTATCACATGCACTCTCATGGACATTTTGCAGCCAGTGAAACAACTAGAATTTATGCCATGAAAGAGTAATACCGAGAAGGGCAACACAAATGAGAGCAGTTACCCTCATATGGAAAATTCTTGCACTTTATTACATTACAGAACAGGTATCCTTCATCAGAAGCTACATCTTTTTCCATGAAAAATCAAGAGCATGCCAAGAACAGCTTTTGGACTGCTCACCTCCAGTCGGATGTACCCGTTGCCATCTGCAGAGGCCAAGCTGAGAATGGTGCTGTGGGAGATACGGGTGCGCACCATCAGCTGGACCCGAGTGCTACAAGTGCTGAGGATGCTTCTTGGCTCATAATGGATCCAGCTGTCCTTTCCGAAAGCCCACTCTGGAAGAACTAAGCACAACACAAACAAAACCAGAGTGAAAATCTCAGAAATGATTGCTCCCTCAGATCTCTGCTCCTTCAGAATTAACCATTTCTGAATGCCAGGGTTTTAGTTCTTAAGAAATTTTGGTTATATAATCAAGCATTATGAAAATCACCCTGAAAAAAAACCCTGAAAAGCAAGAAATCAAGAGTTCAGGTCAGAAAGGAACAGTGAGATATTGTCTCTAACATTCAGTCTGTTACAAGCTCTGTGTTCTACCCAGTCATTCCTACACTAAGCCAAGTAACTTTTTTTTTAACTTAAATCTGAAACATATCTTCAGTAAAGTAGCTGGTATTGATCTGAAGAAAAAACCCAAACAAAACAAAAACACCCAACCAAGTGAAAAAAGAATCAAATGTTTCTTGCAGTGGCTTAGTCCTATGGTTAAAACCTTCACTGTTAGAAAATATGTACTTTACTTCCCCTTTCAGCTGCATGAAAGAAAGCCTCAGGGCAGGTACCAGGGGTTTTTTTAATCACACAGGGAGATTTATTATTTTAATGAAGGAATATGCACTGAAATTAATTATTTCCCTATCACTCCAGAGAATCCAGGATCCAGCAGAGAGTTTGAAGAAGTTGCACTGCACACTTCTGTGGAAATCTAACATCACTGAACTACCTAGGCCCTGATGATCTTGCAGAGCAGGCACCTATTTTACTCTCATTACCTGACAGCAATCCTGGATCTGCTTGTTTTGGGCAGAGCTTCTTTGAAAAGCAAAGTTTCTTTTCACCAAATAAAAAGATAGTTCAAGTTAGTTAGTAGAAAGGAAGAGTGCTGGATCACCAACTGCTCATCTGAGCTCAGTGTCATGCAAGTAGAAATCCAAACAGTGCCCAGCTCATCCTGGGGCACTTAGTCTGGTTTCTAGGACATGAAATATCAAATTATCAATAGACTGAATTTCTGAACTCTCTTCCTCTCACTGTTTCTCCTCTCTCTTCCCTTTCCTGAAGCATGTTTTCTCCTCTAGCTTATTCCCCTCCCCTTATTCTTCCTATCCCACTGTTTTCTCTTGCTCACTGTCTCTGTAGCTACAGGCTATAGCTGATGGGTTTTCCTGGGAATCTCCAATGACTCCTGTCCCCAGATGTCTGTTCATTGCTGTGAGCATGGCTCAGCCATTCATAAAACATCAGTTGCACACCAGCATTTTGCAGCCCAATATATTAAAAAAAAAAGGAACCAATCAACATTTTCCTGACACACCAGGATACGACTTATGGATTTCAAGTAGTTACTTGGTTTATCCCACAGTAGTGAAGGGTAGAAGCTAATACAGCACTTGGGCTTGTGAACTAGCATCCCAGGATATTGCAAAACAGAGTAAGATTTAAATCTAGGCAGATGTTTATAAATCAGTATTATCCGCCAACAAAATATAATACAAATGACTGAACTACATTAAGCAATTCTGTTGTCATTACAAACACTTTAAACAGTGAATGGTCCAAGCCTAGACCATGTCAATTACAATTCCAGTCCTCACCCCACTGGACAGACAGAGCTTCTGCTGAGTAATTTACTGTCACACCTTTTAAGTCTTATGATGGAGAAAAAAGAGAGGGTTTGGCTGCCTGCATAGAGTATTACTGTTCCATATCCAAGAAGGAAAGGTAAATGCATTGAGCTGAAAGGCTATGTGTAATACCCTGACAATCCTATCTATTAATCCCAATATGTGATTTAGTGATAACTTGCAAGTGCTCCTTTCCAGCTGCTCCCTGCTGCTCAGCTCAGCTGTAGCTCACTCAGACTATAGGAGAGAGGGGGCCAGTTCTCTTCCAACAAAAACCCCCAAAGTTATGGGACACTGGTGCTCATTATAGACAGGTATGGTCAACCCCCCCCATTTGTACCTTATACCTAGAGAGAGAAGGCAGATACAGGGCAGGTAAAGCCCCAGTAACCACTTCTGATTTCTCCTTGGCTGATGAAGGTTTTAAGATAGGGGGAACAGAGTCAACTTCAAATGTGTGTGCACTGTACATTGAACTTGACTGTGGGTTAGTAGGAATTAGATGATTTATTTCCTAAATTTTTGAACTGTGCCAAAATTTTGCACATTCTTACAGTATCTCTGACATATTTATTATCTACCATGGCATGCCTCTGTTCTCTGACACATATTTCATGCTGATTTTGTAGAGGATAACACATTTGCTGCAGCCAGCCTGATATTACGCCTCCACATGGCTCCGCTGCTATGTCTAGAAGCATTGTTCAACTTGCAATTCATTTTAATGACAGATGCAAATACAATTATCACCATTTTATAGACAGAAAATTGGGCCTGAAGACAACAAGAGGGTTATGCCCTCAGGTTTCACACATTCATTAAACTTTATTTTGTGATCAGCATGATCAGAGGAAGAAGGCATAATGCCAAATGTTTCACCTTTCACCACTGAGAAATAAGATGCTGTGAAGAAAAGGACAAAACAACCTGCCTGACCACTTCCTTCCCCTGCAAAGTAAAGCAGCTCTCAACACAACCCTCATCTGTGGTGGTATCTTTATTTAACAAGAGTTAGAAGGATCTTTACACCTTTGCAGATCTAAATTATTTCCAGAGTACAGCATGCTCTTATTATGCTACTCAGTTCAAAGTCATGGCAGTATGGCTTTGAACATTAGAGCAATATGTTCGATGCTGTTCTCACAGATCACCACGAATTTCTCCCTAGAACTTGCAGTACCTTTGTCACATGCTGGTCCAGCATATCCTGAGGAACATTCACAGTGAAAGAAATCCCAACCACCAACACACTTGCCATGGGTGCCACAGGACACCATCCCACCACTCTGACACATTTGATCCGTAAGGACACAGCCGGGAATGCTGTTCAGAGACTCTGCAGGGTGCTCTAAATCATAGACCTGGAAAAGGCCAATGAGAGTCATCACATCAGGTGTCTACAATTAACAACAGTTACCAGCAGTACACTCAAGAGTGATTTTTGTGGCCCTACCTTACTATCAACAATGACATTGCGTATGCAGCCAACAAATCCTCTGAAGTGTCTTTGTGAATCGTAGTAAGGCAAAGTCTTCTTAACTCCACCCAGTTGCAAGGGCTGATGGCCACTGAAGAGCCTACCCATGCAGAAGGGGAGGGAGAGAGAGAAAGAATTACTGGCATGCAAAATACAGCAGCTTGGCTGATTCCAGCACCCCAGCCCTGCCTTTTTCCTTAGCTCTTTTAAGTAGTTATGTTTCCAGTTTTTGTTGGTGGTTTTTTCATTCGTTTGTTTGTTTTTTACCTATGAGATCCCACAATCTCTCCAGAGGCTTCACAGGCAGACAGATCCATTTGGGAGTTCTTCTTAATGACACTGTCATGGTCTCTAACTGAGACATTTACACAGTGGTCAAGAATCAGTTTCACTTCCTAGAAAAAGGCATTATTTAAAACAATTATATCCAGAGACATGCATACATTTTAATTACACATTTTCTTTCAGCAGAAGGGAAAATAGTAACTAGCCATTACAGTGCAGGGAACTTTATTAAAATAATAGAACACTCCACCTACTAATCTGGAAGGTTATTTCACATGACATATAGCTAAGGAGCCACACAAAAGAAAAGATCTGACTCTACCATGACCATGCCAAGTCATTGACACAGTAGAGGAAGTACAGAATTTTCTTGGAGTTTGCTGCCAAATCAGAACACGGAGAGACAATCTAGCAGAGTAAAAGGTCTGCCAGGCTCCCATTCCAGATCCTGACATGCCCTTCAGTTTGTCACAGGTGGGAGAACAGGGAGCCTAGCAGATGCCTTCAGCAGTGTTATATCAGCAAGATATTCCCTGTACACAAAAACATATCTATCTCCTTTGTGCTACACATCTAAAGTCTCGTGGTGAGGCAGGGCTTCTCACTCAAAGAAATCAAGGATGTTTCACCCAATCAGTCCAGGAAGCATTTAGTCCCCAGATTATCACAACTTCATTGTCTAGGCAGCAGGTAGAATCATTAAAGCAAGGAAATAGCATGACCAGTTTCATAACTGGATCAGACTTCTTCAGCCCTTGTTTTGCTTTACTGCTTCAAGACTAAGGAGACATCTGGACTGACAAACTTCTATCCCTGCTCTCACAGGGGTGATGGAAGACTGATTGATAAAAGAGCTCTACAGAAGGAAGGAAGGATTTGGAAGGAATAACTAGGTACACAAATTACAGCTTCCACAGGACTGCTCATATTTACACTTGCCTTTCCATCATTTATAATTTTAATATTGTGCCAGCGGCGATCTGCAACATTAACTTTTTGTGAGAGCTGCAGGAAAAGCTCACCAGCGCTGTGGCTCACGGTCAGCAATGGGACACCACCGGAGATCTCTGCAAAGGAAAGACTCTTATTGAATACACACTAACCTTGTTCCCACTCAAACACATTTGAAACAACTGTTGCAGTTAGATTTTTGTTGGAGAATTTATTTAGGCAGCTTTAAAAATATCCAGCTTTTAACATGCCACATGGATACAAGCTGGGTATACTGGTGACCTGTTCAGGATTCTCATTACAGTCACAGAACATGCTGAGTTGGAAGGGACCCACAAGGATCATCAAGTTCAGCTCTGAACCCTACACAGGACCATCCCCAAAAGTTACACCATGTGCCTGAGACTGGCATCCAAACACTTCTTGAACTCTGTCAGGCTTGATGCTGTGACCAAAGGGAGCCTGTTCCAGTGCCCAATCACCCTCTGGGTAAAGAACCTTTTTCTAATATCCAACCTAATTCTCCCCTGACACAACTTCAGGCCACTCCCTTGGGTTTTGCCACTGGTCACCACAGAGATCAGTGTCTTCCCCTCCTCTTCCCCTCACGAGGAAGTTATAGATGAGGTCTCTTCTCAACTGATCAGGTCTCCCCTGCCATGAGGTCTCCCCTCAGTCTCCTCTTCTCCAGCTGAACAGACCAAGTGCCCTCAGCTGCTACTCATACAGCTTCTCCTCAAGGCCCTTCACCATCTTTGCTGTCCTCCTTTGGATGTTCTCTAATAACTTAATGTCTTACATTGTGGTGCACCAAACTGCACACCTCAAGGTGAGGCCACCCCAGTGCAGAGCAGAGCAGGACAATCCCCTTCCTCGCTCGGCTGGCGATGCTGTGCCTGATGCCCCCCAGTACACGGCTGGCCCTCCTGGCTCCCAGGGCACTGCTGACTCATATTCACAAAAAATAACTTTCTGAATATTTTTTGAAAAATCCCTCTATGAACTAAGTCGAATTTCACCTTTACACAACACAAATGAATACTCTGTAACAGGCTAACCTAAAGCAATGAAATCTTCCTGTTCCTCAGGATGCCCTCGTGCCACTGGTCCCTGGTACAGCAGAAGGCCATTGGCGACATCAGTGATAAACTCTAAGGAGATGCGGCTCTCAAAGCAGGGCTGAAGAGGAGGAAACCAGGCATAACCATGGCCTCTGAAGCTGTGTTTTGTCTGCTGGCAGTCTGGTCCATGAAAATTTGCAGTACATTTGCATCTATTAAATAAAAAAATAAAAGCAAATATCTGCCATCCAAGCAGAAGCTGCGAAGGGCTTTTCTGACAGCAGGATTCTCCACTTTAAACACAGGAGTCTACGTTGCCTAGGACATAGCAAAGGTGAAGCACCAGCAAAATTTCCATCAAAAAACATTTCCTATCAACTTGTTTGTACAAACAGAATTTAGATTTAGTTCAAAATGGTAATATGTCTATGCAAGAATATTCTGGGAATAAACTATGAATCTGTTGTAATATACAAAGCATATGAAAACCTCTTACCTCTTCAGTATAAAAAAGAAATTTGCTTTTCACTAGGCTTTGTTATCAGTTTGTTTGAAGACTTCATGATGCTGACAGAGATAGCAAAGGAATCATGGAACATCAGGTTGGAAGGGTCCCAAGTACGATCTGGTCCAACCTTCCTTGGCAAAAGGATGGTCTAGACAATATCGCCCAGCACCCTTAAGTCAAATCTCAAAAGTGTCCAATGTTGGGAAAACTACCACTTCCCTGGGGAGATTATTCCAATGGATGATTATTCTCCTTGTGAAAAATTTTCTACTTGTATCCAATCAGAGTCTCCCCAGGAAGGGTGTGAAAGGTAATATCACCAAAGTGACAAGAGGTGTGACAGTCATAGATCTTGTTATTGCAAGCTACTTGCTAGTTTATTTCTTTAACACTATCAAAACTGGGGTTTTTTGGCTCTTTCTTTAATACTCTGGATTCTGTAGAAAAGTGCACTCACAGTATGACAATAACAAAACCTGTAAGTGGGAAACCAAAGGAAAACCAGAAATGGACAGGAGGACAGGGAGAGAGATAGCTGGTCTTCTTAGTTTCTGCTTCCCACAGATTGCTGGTACCTACTGACAGCAGCATGAGCAGGGGTAGGACGCACGACAAGATCACTCACAAAACTACTAAAAATGGAGAAGAAGCAAAGAAACCTCAGAGTTGAGCAAATAATGGGTAGCAGATCCTACCACAGGTTTCTGGGCAACAAAATTTCCATGAGTGATTACATCTGAGCAGCAATGTCAGACTTAGAACTTCAGCATGACAAGGGCTTCTGCAGCCTCAATCTGAGCACTGTCACCCCTATCAAGGGTACTCTGAAGAAGCTGGTCAGTGTTTCTGCTTTCCTAGGTTGGGATGATCATTTTTAAAGAAATAAGCTTAAGGCTGCTTTCTGGAAGGGTACCATCCTGAGCTAGTATAGTCCCATAATTTTTTCATCTTTATAGTATATTATCTATGAGATATCATTTTTGGAGAAAAAAAGGAGGCAAGAAATGTGGGGAAGACATTATTAAGTGACATAAGAGGTGTGATTAAAACATTTAAGAGCATTAAGGTATGCATTTTGTAGGGTGGCATTACTGAACTGGAGCAGCCTGGAAACTTCCCAAGGTTTTCCTGGAGACTATGATGAACCTAAGTACATACCTGAAAAGAGATACTCTTTTGCAAGACCTGTGCGTGAAGTGTTAACAAAACTCCTATCTGCCACAGTGAGAAGACACACAGTGATGCTTCTGTAATCTTCCACTCATCCTCCTTACAGACTGAACTAGGTGCATTTTATTTGCACACCAGCCAAAGCTTTACCAACCTGTAGCCCAAATCAGTATCCACACATGTGCCACCATTGAGACAGGGGTTTGTCTGGTATGAGGAGCAGGAAAGATGAGGACTCTCCCGAGCTGGACAGCCACACACAGCATGACTCAGGACTGTCACAGACACCAGGGAAATGCTTCCAGCCGTGGTTACAGTTGGTATATGGTTCTGTTCATGCTTACTGATGCATCCGCTGCTGAGAGTGCAGTTTGCAGTAACACATTCATCAATGCCAATCTGGGTGATATTCACATCCAAGATGCTTTCCAGCTGTGGAGAACAATTAGTTGCATTCATCTGGCTTTTCCATGGAGAGGAAACTCACTAATGACCGCAATGAAAAGCAGAAGTCTTATTTATTCTCAAAACTGGTTGCTGTGCCACTTCCTTCCAATGTCTGCCTCACCCTATCCAGTCAAAGGCAGCTCAGTCTGGCCTCTGCTAAGACCAATGCCTGGGTGTAAGTCAATTACAGCATGAGTAAGCACTTAGGGGGGAAAATCCTGTCATATTAATTAGAGACTGAGTGGATAAATTTTAACCACTGATGGTCCTGATGGACTGTTTACATACCATCTGAGCTGTACTTTTTATCTGAACTTCGGTCTTAAAAAGAGTGGGAGGGTGGACAGGAATTGGACAATGAAGAGATACCTTTCCTGGCAAGACTGAGTTGGTACAGAAGCATTGATTCTAAACTTACTGCTAATTTCAGCCTCTGTGTACCAACAGACACATTTCCAGCAGACACATTTCCAACAGAGTGAGTCATTCAACTCCTCTCATGCTTTTTTCTTTTTTTTTTTTTTCCCAAAAGCAGCAAGAACTTTGCTAAATTGTCAACACACCTTTCCAACCTGGTTTTCCACTGGAGAATGCCTCTTTTATTGTTTTTCCCTCTTAGCTAGAAAGTTGAAACTTTTGACTGGTTTGTGAATTTCAACTACAAAACTTTTCTATGTAGAGGACTAAAAATTAGACATTAAGACACCATGTAGAAAGGCAACAGCCAAACACATCCTTTATACAATTTTACAGTCTTTTCAATAGGAAAAACATGTTAACAATCCTAAAAGCTCATTGTGTTTGGGTGACTTAATATGTGTTTACAGGCTGGCTTTTAAAACATTCATATTTGAAGCTTTTAGTATAATGCTAAAGAATTGATTGACTTCATTGATTAAACTAACTGTTTCTCTCACACATTACTCTCTCAGTCGTTCCAAATGTGCACATTCACTAGGCAATGGACATTATCTGAATAGACACCATGAGAAGATGCTGTGGTTTCATACACAGGATGGATACTTACCCACCCTCTGGAGGCTGCTACATTGCCATTGAGTTTTTCTGCTTTATAGTAAGGTGGACCATTAACTGCAAACCAAACATCAATGCCTTTGATTGGTCTTGGGCTATTTAATACACTGAAAATGTGAACACTTTCCGGTTGGACTGATATAATTTCTGAAAGCAGCTTCTTCATCTGGTAGTATTTACTCTGTTTTTCAGGGGACTGGGATAAGAATTCCTCTGGCGTGGTATCTGTAATAGAAGTTAAAACCCTGACAAACACATATCCTCCAACTGTTGTAGCAATAGAACAGAGAAGTATCACAGAATGTCACAGAAAATGGACTCAGCTGCAAATTCAGCAGTATTGTCATTTTTAGTCTCTGAAATTTTTTTCATGCTGGGTCCTGCTAAGGGTGTATGTTCTGAAACTTTTAAAATTTTTAATAATTTATTTTTTTTAATTATTTTTTTAAATCAGAAACATGTTTAAGAAGTTTTGACTTTTCCACAAAGGTTGAAACCATTTAGTGAATTTCAGGCAGGCCTGAACTTTTTCTTCTGAAATATATATTGCTGTTTTGTTAAAAATATGGAGAAATCAGATAAGCTTTTTCTTGCTGTCTTTTTTCTCTGTAGATGTTCCCACACATGCAGCATACAATGACCGTGCAAACAAAGATGTATTTTCAAACCTAGAAAACTATTAATTCTCATCCCACACCAAAGAGCATTAGAATTCTAAGTATCACAGCAGTAACATTAAAGAGATAGATTTCAGCACTATGGTCTTACCATACATGAGCACAGTGCTCACCTTTGATTCGTACAGAACCAGCATTACGGAGGGCATCATCTTTGATTTCCTTCACTATAACCTTTACAGTTGAGATAACGTCTGGCCAGACTCCATCGAGGACTCTAACTCTTATATTGTATGTTCCCGGTGGGGTTCCTTCTTTAATAGTCAGCAAACCTGAGTTATCATTAAGGATAAAGTACCTGTAATAAGAGTTAAGCCAAGGAACAAGCTATGAGAAGTTCAAAAGCTAGGTACTAATTATCATCACTGATGGTTTTTTCTGATCCACTTATTAGAGGAAGCAGATGTGTTTCCTCATGAAGCAGACCAGAACTTTTTTACATTGCTTCCTGTTGGCTCCTGATGACTCTTCACCAGAGTATCATGAAGGTTTCTCCCTGCTGCTGTGCTGTGGCAACCGTGTAGAAAGACTAAGGCTGCAGTAGCCATAACTTTGGAAACAGAACAATCTCCAATGTGTAGTTACATTCACTGAGAGCGACATCTCTTTCAAAACCTCTGAACAGCCCATGTACATCTCAGCCCCAGTCACTTTGGTGTGTATACATCCATAATATACAGATCCATAATATACAAATATACATGTAAGACCTTAAAACTAGCAGTGACATGGAAACACCAACTCTCCAGGAGCTTAGATGAAGGAATTTGGAAGTTAGTGAGTTTGGTTTTTTTTGCAGTGGTTCATTGATACAGATTATGGGTATGACTGTGAACAGGAATTTGGAACGGCATTCTGGCCCATCAGGCAATGGGAAGCAGACTGGTTTGGCAAGCAGCACTATTTACTGCAGCCTCGCACTCAGAAGGGCTTTTGGAGATCTACACATAGAAGTGAACCAACAAAATGTTTTTGCATTCCTGTTTTTCAAAAAAAGGGCAGTGTAAATACTTGGTGGGGGGCCCAGGGGGGCAAGTTTTCCATACATTTTACACAACTCCCATTTTTCTCTCTAAATACCTTGATGTTTTCCCTTCAAATTGGTAGATTTTGCGATCCCAGTCATCAGCATCAGGGGCATGGACCTGGCCAAGCACAGTCGTGGGGAGAATACCTAAAACAACAGAGCGTGTAAGTGGCACAGTTGGACTTCTCACATGTACACAAACAGGCTGGCCATTCAAGTTTTACTTTAGACTTAAATCTAAGACCTCTACAAAAATATTTGTAATAGTTCCTGAAGATGTGCACCAGTTTGCAAATGTCACATGGTGCCCTGCTTACTGGATGTCTGCTGTACAGCTACATAGATTTAATTCTGCAGATGTCTGCAATGGAAAGCAATGAGAAGGAAAAAAGAAAAGTCGCCTCTGAGAACTTCAATTATTTCCTCTGCAGTATCCAAACAACTTACAAAGTGGCTTAGACAGGGACTGGTGTTTAGCAGAATAAACAACCAAAATGCAGACTGGGTTGTAAAGGGAGAAAACAATGGCAATTTGGAGGAAATTACAGCAAGATAGAGAGGCTGGACAAAAAACAGTAATGAGGCTTATTTTGAGTAGGTGGTGAGACTTTGGAGTGAGATGGAAAGCAGCATATATTCCACTGGTTTTGGATCCTTTCAGCAAAGCTCACAAATTATTGTTCTGGATTTAAAAAACACATTTCTAAAGGAAAGATCCATGGGTGTTCAAATTCATAGAATTACTGAGTAAAGAATCAAGGATACACAAAGAAGAGGGCAAATGTGGGACTTCACCTTGTGAAAAGGAACAGCACAAACCCTGACAGCAGGGGCACTGCATGCCTGAAGGAGAGGAAACTGTTCTGGCAACTGTGGCAACAATTCATTGGATATTTTGTGGGAGACAGTCTACAGGATGCCCTGGTGCTTGGCTCCCACATTACAGGAATGTAATATACGTGACAGTTGCCTTCTGATTTTGTCTGTCCTTAATATTTTAATTAATCAACGATCTCAAATCTTGAATAGTCCCTCACAGAAATTAACAGTACCGATGTTTTTAACCTTTAAAGAGGCAGCTAAAAGGGAATTTAGGCTTAATTAAAAGGTTTGCTGTTTAAGCTACAGGTGGAGTTTCTCAGCAAAAAACAATCAAACTTGGTTTCAACTTCACAAGAAGCTGAATTTAAGAGTGATCATGCAACAGGCAGAACAATATTCCAGTACAAATAAATGTGAACAGCATCCACTCAGAAGCAGTTTCTTGTGTCCACAATCGACAATCTACCTAATGTGCTATCAAAGTCCAGGATACACAGCAGAGTAGAAGAAGAAGGAATGACCTGAGCCAACATGAATGCATGCATCCCAAAATCTTTTTACCTCTGCGGTTTATTTTGATCTTGGGCTTATTATGTGGGGACAGTGGATCACAAGAAAACTGCTAGCTAATGGACAAAGCAAGAAGTGAAAGATGCTTCTCTCACACTGCCTACAGCCAGCATTCACAGAAAATTCCACCATGACAGCATTTGTTAGCTGAAGACAGATGTATGTTTCAGGCACTTTACACGTGACTTCTGCTTAAGTGTATTCAGTAAACTCAATTCAGTCTGGAGCACAAAAAAGGCTTAAGGAGGAGAAAGAAGGTGCTCAGCATTCAGACTCATCTTTTCAGCAACATTATGAACTTTTGAGTTTTTTCCCCTGAAATGTTAATGCTGCTGGAAAACTACCTCTGAAACTAAGAGATCGTTATTCTGCCAAGTTGGATAGAAACAACAGAATAGCAGCCACTTATGCTCTTCCTTCAAGGCTGGTTCAGTTTGTTCCATGAATCGTGACCTACTTTACACACCACCAGCAATCTGTTGGGCTTTAAGCAAACTTCAGTAGCACCTCTACTAACATCTCAGCTTATGCAGAACAGGACACAGTCCTCCTGTGAAACTCTCAGCTGCCTCTTTTAACCTTACTGTCAACACTTGGAAGCAAACATCAGGGAGCGATTTACCATCATAGCTGTAAATGAGACATTCCATGTGGCCAGCAGAATGCGGGTGGTCATTTTGGTCCCCGATATTCACGGTCAGTGTGTTGGTGGAGCTCATTGGTGGGATCCCACTGTCTGTGATCAGGATGGGCAGATAGAATGCCTTGTGCACTTCCCTGTCAAAGGTATGCAGTGCAGTGAGCAATGCACTTCCATTGTGGAAGTCCTGCAGGTTGAAGTTGCTCAGACTATTGAAATCACTGAGAAGGCGAAAGGAGAAAGGTGCTCCATTTGCAGCAGTGTCTCGGTCCTTAGCATACAGCAGGGTGGAGGTCTCATTCATCTGGACAACCTGTGGAGAAGCTGTGTTTTCCCAGACCACTGGATTATAATGAGCCTCAAACTCTGGCCCATTGTCATTTACATCCTGCAGAGTCACCAAAACAGTGGCACTGCCAGTCAGAGGGGGCTGACCCATATCAGTGGCAATGACAATGAGTTGGTACTGTGTCACTGTCTCATGATCCAGAAGCCCTGCAACCATCAGCCATCCATCACTAGTCAAAGAGAACTGGCCACCTGGGTCTGACTTGTTTAGCAGGTGGAAAGAAAATCTTCCATTCAGGCCAGAATCCAAGTCAACAGCAGAAACCTGAACAACTTTGGTGCCAACCGGCACATCTTCTGCCAGTGTAGCCACTTCATAGAACTGGGGGTAGAAGACAGGAGCATGATCATTTGAATCCTCCACATAGATCACACAATGAGCAATGCTGAAGAAATCTATGTCCTCTGCTTTCACAGTCAAATTGAATACCCTCTCATGAGGCTTCTCAAAGTCAATTTGTTTTCGTAGCCGGATAAACCCACAGTTGTTAACTTCATCCGTCTCTATGGAGAACTTGTGGTCATTGTCCCCATCAAGGATGCTGAATGCCACCACGGCATTTTCTCCCTCATCTCTGTCCACAGCAGACACCACTGCCACCTCGGTGTTAATACTTGCATTCTCAGAGACAAATGCCGTGTAAATCCTTTGCAGGAAGACTGGAGCATGATCATTTACATCGGTTACCAAAATAGTGGCAGTGCCTGTCCCAGTGAGCCCTCCTCCATCTCTGGCCTCAACCACTACTAGGTACTTGTCTTCCTTCTCTCGGTCCAGGGATCCAAGCACCGTATAGATGGTGCCACTAACTGAGTCAATTGAGAACAAGTTCAGATTAATTTCATTTTTGACGTTCTGAATGATACTGTATGTTAGCACAGTGTTCACACCAGCCTTTGGGTCGTCGAGGTCCACTGCTGTCATTTCCATGACAGGAGTGTCAGCCGGAGCATCCTCAGGGACGTGGCCCATGAAACAGCCATCCAGCACACAGAGGAAAAGGGGTGCATTGTCATTCACATCCCTCACTTCTATGATCACATCTGCAAAGCCAGTCAGTCCCTCTCCGCTCTCATCTGTTGCAAGAACAAGAAAACGCCACGTCGATCGCTTCTCTCGGTCTAACCTTTTATTTGCGCTGATCTCACCTGTGTTCTCATTGATGCTGAATTCACTACTGGCCCCCTGCCCATGCAGGGAATAGTTAATGGCATTTTGATCAGCCGCTTGGTCGGGGTCTGTTGCAGAAACCTGGAACAAGCCACAGCAGGAAAATGTTTATGTAAAAGAAGAAAGGAAATCACAGTTCCCTTATTGATGGCAGCTGGTATTGTGCAGGCTAAATGAATACCATGCATTTTAACAGCAAGCATCTATTCGTTTGTGCAATTCAAGTACTCTTTCAATAAACATGCACAGCCTAGAAGATGACATTTAGACAGACTAATATATTCTGCTTCCCAGTATATTCTGGAAAGAGGAAATAGCTACAGGAAAAATCAAGTGGAAATAATAGCAGATCTGCTGAGAAAACCTTTCTTGTAAAACTCTTTGGATCTGGAATACAAAGACAACCAGGGGCTATTTCTCTCCAGCTGAGCAGAAAGCTGTGAAAACAGACCATATATCCAAGCTGATGATCAGCACAGGCCAGAAAGAACTCCCAGCTTCTGATCTGCTTCCAGGGATTGTTTGTGACTCTGCTTGTTGGGCCAACCAGGAACTGCTCTAACAGCTAAACAATGAAGACGACTGAGCTGGAGTCAAAGAACAATCACCGGTAATGTTTATTTGGTTTAACGTTTATTATGCACTACATGAGGTACATGTGCCAATCATGCTATGCTTATACAGTCACTCAAAATATGCCAACTCTGCTTTGGAAAGGAAAGCCATCACATTTTTCAACATTTAGAATCAACAGAATTTAAGAATCAAGCTTAAAATCATCAAATCCAACTGTTACTTACCTTCATCAAGACAGCAAGTCCCCCATGCAAATTAACCAGGATTTCTTTATTCTATCCTTCACAGAAAGTTGCTAGCTAAGCCCTAATATCAGGCTTCACTCCCCCTAAGTAAACTATCTATTTGGATTTGTGTGAATGGCTGGAATTGAGCTGAACACAAAATCAGGGTTTGCCTTGTTTGTGCAAACTGCTTTACCTTTAGGATGAGTACAGGTAAATCTGTGAGCTCCTCCGAGACACTGCTCTGGTATTCATTCTGAGTGAAGACTGGTGCTTCATCATTCTTATTGACAACATTGATGATGATAAGAGTATGGTTTTCCCATTTTCCATCAGAAGCTACAAGCCTGAGCTCATAATGTTGTTCTTGTTCATAATCCAGTGGCTGAACAATGAAGACAGTTCCAATCTCAGGTTCCACATCAAAAACTCCTCTCACATTTCCTGATGTGATCTGATACCTTAGTTTGGCATTTGCACCTACAAGAGAAACAACTGCTGACTGTTCACCCTATGAATGCTCAATCCAGCTATGCACAGTGGACATGTATCCAAGAGAAACCATATTTGCCCAGACTTACAGTGTGTGTGTGAGATAAAATAGACACAACCACAAACAGAATGGTATGGGTACTGTAATTTGAAGGTTAGGTCTGCATTTATGTTTACAAATACAATTGGCAGACACAGACAAGCACCTGAAATAAAGGAATTGTGTATGTCTAATTTGTTGTGCACTTATTTGCCAATAATAAAGTAAAATACTAGAAGCTATTCTTACTTGTTTCCTAGGCTTCCTAAGCTTCATTTCCAACGCCAATATGCCTTAACTTTTTTTTTAAACCACTGGGTGGTGCTAAAATATAACAGAAGTCACATAGTAACACTAAAAGGACTTAGATACGCAGGGTCCACTCACCCTCATCTTCATCATCTGCTGTTGCTGTCACAACAGGACTTCCCACATCCCTGTCCTCATCTATGCTGACCTCATACACTGACAGAGGAAATGCTGGAGCGTTGTCATTCACGTCACTGACAAAAATCCTGACGTAGGCTGTGTCTAAGAAGGAGATGCAAGAGGAACAAGACTAGAAATGGCAGAAGTGGAATACCTTGTATTACTCCAGCCAGCTCATATACTCCCTACGTCTATTAAAGTTAAAGAACCCAATCACCAATATCTTTTACCCAACACAGAATTTCTTACTAGCATTACCTGTGTTAGGCTGCCCATGAACACCAGGTCTAGCAGATTCTGAAGAGTCCTGAGACTGAACTTCAATTAAGAAAGAGGCTCTTTTCTCTCTGTCAAAAGATGCATGTGTGGAAATAATTCCTGTTTCAGGCTCAATGGTGAAGAACTGGTAATCCTCACTAGAATCTTTCAATATTAAGTAACGAACCTAAAAAGGAGATAGTTCAGAGAGGTTACATTTTCAATTTTCATTTGTATGTCCAATTTCTGTGACCTCATTCCTCAGTAGCCTTCTGGTTCTGTCTGTAAAATAGCAAGGCTCTGAGGAAGGACAGATCATCAGAACATGACTTTCCTAAGTCTTTTGCTCATTTTGATGTAAAACCCCCAGAATTGTCAAACAGAAGAACCAGTGATATCAAGGCTCATTAAACCCAGTCTCTAATCTTCAACAGTGGCCAATAGGAGCAGTTAAGAAAGATCAAGACTAACAGGACAGAGAATGCATGGAGTGACATCTTCCATGGTGTCTCCTCCATTGTGTTTCTGAACTCAAAAAAAAAGCAAACAAAAAATCGGAGCGAACTCCAATTTTGGAGTTCCCTTCAACAGAACTGAATAAATGAAAACCTTCACTGATGAAAGCTATCCATTTTTCCTTTATTCTCTGAAAAGAAGATCATTTCCATTCTCATCCCCAGATCATGCATAGAGCACCACCAAGCAGTTCTACCACACAGACTGCCCTTCAGAAGTTGCAAAAATGACAGTTCCAGAACAGCAAATCTCCACTAGCCAGAGTTTCCTCACAGAAGGGCTAGTAAGATTTTTTTGAAATTACTCATGAAAATGCACAGAAAATAGGCAATTTCCTTCAGAATTCTGATCTTTCCTAGGGTTGGGGCATTATGACAGTGACGGTCAAATGGTGAAATGAAATTCTGTTTAATAGACCATATTTAGATGGCTGTGAATAACTGACTAATCACTGACGATTAAAAAGCGAACTGAAGAAGCAAGAGTTTGGAAAGATGACCTGCAGCTACATCTGCTTGTCTTGTCATGGGAGCAACCCTGCAAATCATGCAGCAGTGCTTTGCCATGGTTGGTGGATCAGGGTGAGCTGCTATGATGCTGGACCCAAAGGCCGTGAACAGTATCTTCTTTGCCTGCATCCCGTATTACACACACAAGGCACATGCTAAATGCTTGACAAGCGCTGTAAGAAGTGTTGTTGACTCATTACCCTGACATTGCTGACTACACATTATCACTAATTACAGTACTAAAACTGGACCATCAGGAGGAAAAGAATTGGATGAAAGGTCAAACCTCTCCATGCAGGCCAGAATCCAAGTCCGTCGCTAACACCTGAACCACTGATGTGCCAACATCAGCTCCTTCTGGCACAGACACCTCATAGTTAGAAGACACGAAGAATGGAACATTATCATTGACATCTGCAAAAGGAGGTGATGAGGATCATGATAAGAAAATACTTGAAGACTTTGTTTCATTGTGCTGATTTTTTTCTCCCTACATTTGTGTTTCACTTTGAGAAAAAACTCATATTGTTCATAGTAAGAAGCAATTCTGCTCTGGGACTTCCAGTTCTTGTGGTTGCTGTCAGGAAGCATTTCTAAAGACATTGAGCAGTTTCTGGGAGACAGTGACCTAATCTCACCTAAGACACTAGCTAAGGATTTGATCAGCAATATTCTTACACTGAGTCCATGAACGCCAGAACCAGGACCAGTCTTCCATCCACAGTCTGTAAAGAGCTGGTTAACTACATTAGTAATTAATTTCAGTGTTTTATTAACATACAATGGAAATTAAAATTGCAGAGTCTATAGAGTTGTCAAAGAAGGGGCTTCCCGGCCTTTGTAGGGCAGTATAGCCAGCATTACGTTGGGCTGTAGGACCTAATGATTATTTAGGAAGCAATTGCACATTAGCTGCCCCTCATCTAACTATTGACTAATGTCTAAAGGAAGCATGCTGATCTTCCCACTCCTGTCATCCTGCTCTAAGGCACAAGGTCCCCCTTCTCACGAGCTAGGTCAACACTGGCCCCGCGTTGACAGTGCTCATTTTGTTGCTCCGAGAGAGACTGAATTTCGTGAGCAAAAGGCTCGCTGTCACCTGACATGCTCTGCAGCTCTGTGATCGCCAGATCCAATGCAAGGGAAGTGGTGAGACTGTGCAGGTGAGGGAAAAGGAGGGCTGTCCCCATAGCAGCTGCCTGCAGTCAGGTCAGATTACGCACAAGGCAAAACCACATTAAGCTCACATCAGTGCTGGTCTTGCTTGTCATCCTTCCCTGACCCCTGTGAGACCCAAACTGGAAAGGCATGTCCAGTGTTTTGGAGGGTCAGTTTCTGGCACATTTACTCCATAAAAGTGCTGTGTCAGACCAGGTCAACACAAGGGACATGCAAGAGAACTATGGCAACGCTGACTCAAATCCATTTAAACTGCTCTGGAGTCAAATCCGCCTGCTCAACCCATGACAAAGCAGTCCAGGTTCCTCCTTGTCTGTAACATGACTAAACTCAAAAATGCGGCACAGTCCTCTACATATTTTTGCACTTCTCACCGTTTAACAGCCACATTTTAAGAATGTAATTTTCCTGTGTTGTGGCATCATGCCAAAACAGAGGAGCTGTAATGACATGTCTTGGCTCCACCTCTCTTTGTCAAAAGCAGACAAAAAAATTGTCTGCAAACCCTGAAGTGCACATTTGGTTTTACTACTGCCACATGACCCCATTGATTCTAACATACATCTATTTGCAGGATCAGTGTCTTACAGTGATTTTTAAGTTTTCAGTATGGGCTCCCATAAATCCCAATTGTCTTTCTCTCTTACATGCATAATCATGTGTGAAAACATCGATCCTAACTGCCTTTTTTTCCTTATTTTACAGAGGATAATATGTCTTCTTAGAGAAATATTTCAGCAAATTCACTGAGCAAGTTCAGAAAAATATGATGCTATAAAAAAAAATTTCCTTTTATGTGTACTTGTGCATAAATAAAAGACAGTTCTGCACGTGAAATTTTCTGGTGGTCATTTCTCTCAAAGTTATTTAACTTGTTTTTTTCTACCACTAATGCATACATGTGTGTAAGGAGTTTTTCATAGAAAATACTAAGTTAATGAAAAAAAATTTTTACTTATGAACAAAATGGATTTTCTGAAAAAATCTAATACCAATAACTACGCTATAGGAAAAAACCTTTTGGAACATGGTCCATAAACTTCAAAGCAGCTCAGACCCTGACTTGAAGAACTCTTGCTCCACAAATCTGAAGGGTTTTTGCATTGGTGGACTGTTGAAGGCAGAACAATACTGTGATAAAGTAAAGCAGGAAAGTTGGATTCCCATTCAAATTACTACTTCATTCTCATTTACATGGTGGTGAGAGAGACAAATGTTTTCGCTGGGGACTTCTCATATTCATATTTTCATCTGAAGGTCTACCTACCAAAAGTAACTCCACTAATGCCGCAAAAAGCAGAGATTAATATCAGATTTATAGTTTTATGTGGATCTACAGGAGTAGAGTCTTGCAATATAAAGAGACCTGGATTAAATTTTGGAAAATTGCACCTATTTTAAGGACCCTTGCAATTTTATTTCTAGAGCTTTAGTCTCAGTGTGCAATAGACAAGTCTGAATGTAACAAAAACCCCAAAACAGATATTCAACACAAACCCAGCCTATCTGCACTGTTTCTCTTTCAATAGCACAGGCTATTTCCAGTAATACTAATTTCCTTTCAATAGCTTTGAAGTACTACATTTGTCCTCCTAACAAAAGAAAATCTTTCTAACTACATTTACAGAACCAGGTACTACTGTTGCCTAAACATTCAGACATTTCGACATTTGATAGTTATACTTAGAAATTCTAAGGTCAAATAGACCTTTTTAATGACTGCACAACTTTTTGCATTACAGAAATGTACAAAGCATCCTTAGGTGGCTTGGCATTTCATAGATGCTACCTTAATTCATGGCATTATACTAAAAATTACAAGAATATTGTTCTGAATGAGCTGTTCTAACTGCAGCAAAGCTTACCTGTTATGTTCACATAAACAGTGGCAAAGGAAGCTAAAGGAGTCATTGCTACATTTTGTGCCCGGACTGTCAGGGTGAAAAACTTAGTTGTCTCAAAGTCAAGTGGTTCAGCGACTAGAAGAGAAGCAGATCCATCAGCTCTGTTTGGCTTCAGATAGAAACGAACTGGCATGTTAGTCTCTGGAACTTGACCCTCCTCCAGATTATACGTAACCCTGGGATCACCAAGAGGGGATGTGGCTTTGATGGTCTGAAGAAGAAAAGAGCCACCACATACATTCATGAAGCACAGGATTGCAAGTGTTACATGTTCAGTTTGATGGCAAGAACATACATACATGTATGTCCTCCAAGAACACACATGCCTCTACAACTTGGATAATAGACAAAAGAGAGATAGTTTACAGAACTGAGTTTCATTTTACAACATTTAGGTTTGATGCAGGTCTTTAATCAACAGGAAATTTACCTGCCTGCAAGTGAACCAAGCAAGAACTGCATCACTGGCTACAGGAAATCCCTTCTCTCTGCTCCTTCCAATGCAAAAGCGATCCAAAAGGAGACCATCTGTCCATGGAGTTGTACATTTTACCCATCAAGTTACAGGATAAAAACCTAAGCTGTTTGCAAGTGCATGCAGGAGGAGGAAGGCAGGAATTATCTGACAATTTACAGAAGACTCTGTCCCTAAAGAGTAAGTCTGTATGGGTTAAAAAAGAATTGATTTGAGTTGGAAGAGCCCAAACCAAATTACAGTCATTCTGTGCTCTAGTGCTAAGCTGAGTAAAGCTGTAGGAAAGAGGCAGGCAGTAGCAAAGTCCACTGAGGATGGAGGAGTGAGGAGCTGTCCCTTTGTGGGAACACTCAAGGATCTCCCACGCTGGCAAGACACAGGTCTTGCTTCTGTGGGAACGCACCCTGACAGTCATTGGTGTAAGAAGTCACTGGGAAAACTGTTGCCAGCTGAAATGCCAGCCGGTTCTGCAACAGGTACTCCTGACGAACTCTAACAGCATCCACAGTGGTGAAGACTGATAAGGGAACTGCCATGCAGTAAGGTTGCAGAGTGGGCATCCACGCACTTTTGACATGGACACAGAGCACAACAAAGGAAGAAGTTGAAATGAAGAGGGAGGGAAGTAATCGCACATTTAACATACCGCTATGGTGGTGTCATGAATGGTGTTTTCGGGGATGGTCACCCAGTACGTGCTCTGCTCCCACTGGGGTGGCTGGCTGAGAGCATTAGTGACAGTGACCATCAGCTCCACAGTGCTGCTCCTATTCCCACCATCGGTCGCTACGATATAGCGGCTCACGCGTGTGGTCTATGAAACAAAGAAGATAGAGAATATTTGTTAACCATTCTGTACAAACCAAGAGATTGCAATTAACCCTCTGCAATGGATTTGAGGGGTTGGAGGTTGCTCTGTTCCAAGCAGTCTCACATTACCTGGGGTAGCGGGCAGTTCACATACACCCAACCTGTGCTGGGGTTGATCTGGAAGTACTCCAGTTGATGCTCTAACATTGAGTATGTGACAGAAGCATTCACGCCCTGGTCACTGTCATGAGCTGCAACACGGAGGAAACTCATCCCCACTGGAGTGTCTTCGCTAAGAAAGTCTTTGAAAAGACAAAGGTACTGTCAGCAGGTCTGCTCTGGTTTACCAGGCTGTGTCTGTAAAGAAATACCACTGCATGGGAGATCAAATGTTTCTGTAATGAGGCAGGTTACAAAATATTATCACCTATAGAGTGTCTATAGTTCTCTTTTAGCTTCCCCATCCCTCTCCCCTTCCACACTGGCTGGTGATGCAGGTTTACTGACACTGCTGTGCCTCTCCAAGGCATTGCTGGCAAACCCCTCAGCCACATGCGTGCCTGCTGCTTCGGATCACAGCCCAGGCTGTGGGCTCAGCTGATGATTAAAGCAGGTGGGCATCAAGGGGAATTCTGTGTGAACTGCATTAATCCTGAATATGAGTGGTGGCAGTGGCACTGCCAGTGGGAGGCAGGAGGTAATCACAAAGCATGAAGAGTCAGGTCACACCAAAGAGGCCTCCAACACCCCAATGTTTTGGAGAATCTGTCTGGGGCAAAGGCAATGATAACTTCATACCTGTATCTTTCCTTAGGTCTCACACCCTGTTCCCAGAAATACACCTGACACAGAGGTTGTGTCTTTGTGCCCACAGCTCTAGACAGACTGTTCCTTCTTTGAACCTGCTTGCACAATCATTAATCAAAGATCTGGTGGCAAAGAGTCACACTTCTGAAGTGCTCATTGCAAAGAAGAGTAATTAATTTTGTCTTCCTAGAGCCTGATTACTGGGAGGCACACCAACAAAAGGATGGGAAATTGTGAGCAGTCATTTCCTACTCCACTCTGTGAGGCACAATTTGATATAAAGCTATCACATCCCTGTCAGCTGTCTTTCTCCCACACTCCAGTTTTTACATTGCTCTGATCTGACTTGAGACTCGTTCTTCCCTCCATCCTCATCCATCCAGTCCCAATTCCTTCTTCGAGTAGCTATGGGTGCTGCCTGGACGTGGTTTTGAGCTGTTTCCATGCACTGAGACTCCATCAGCTCGATGCATTGCAGTGGCGCTGACAGGGCAAGGCTCTTGTAATTAGGTTTAGAACCCAGTCAGTCTATTTAATCATGTCTTGTTCAGAAACCATTTCATATCTTTGATCTCTCTTGTATGTGTCTCCTTCAGCATTTTTGATGTGGGACAATCTGAACTGCATACTACTTATGAAATGGAGAGGTCATGTTTTCTGTTTTGGTTTTCTCTCTTAATATCTACAGTCTGTGGCAGTGGAACAGTAAAACTTTGAACCACAACAACCACTTTCTTCATGAACAACAATTAACTTCCCTTATCCCCTGTGTCATTCAACTGTCCTGAGATTCTTGCCCCAGGTATGTCAGTAACAGCCATAGCTAATCTCAGAAGACAATTACTGGTACTAAAATGGATTAATCAAAATTGAGTTAATTGCTGAGAAACACTGTAAAATACTTTTTTCTTTTTTTTTTTTTTTGTTTTGTTTGGTGTTTATTCTGTGTTTAACAGTCAGATTCTGTTAAATTGCATTGTAAGAAAAAATACAAAATTACTTGAAAGGGCTGCCCTCTCTCATTTCATACGCTTTGCTTGCTGCTGGCATAACTCTAACACTTACTGCATCATCCCTACTGCAGGGGGTTAAGTATTTCTTTAATGTCTGCTTTGCAGGCATATGATAAGATGCATGGCTAAATAAGGATTTGACCAACATGCTAGTGCCGAGGAATGAAGAACCAGCAGTTTCCAGGATAAACAGAAACCTCTGACTAATGGCATTTGATCCTGTTAGGGAAGGAGCTATTTTTAATTCTGTGATGTACAAGCATTGATTACTTATGCACGGATACTGGGAAAGTGCTATGCATAAAGTGACCTCATTATCTGCAGTTTTGCCATCTCAAAGGGCTGCCTTTGCTTCAGGACCTTTGCTGGTACCCTGTGCTCATGAAAAAAGAAAGGAACTATCTGCCCATTCCTCAGAAGTGCTAAATCCACCATAATTACCAAATGCAACCTCTCAACTTCACAGCTTTTGAATAAAAAGTACTAGGTAGTTTCACCTGAAGGACATGTTTGGCAGTAGAACAGAAAGGTTCACTTTGCACAAACATTATCTTTACCTCAGAGACTTGTTTGCTCAGCTCAAAAGTATTTCTCAGAGAGATATTTCTCTGTGCTGCTTTCGCCAGGTTTGCAGAAAACACTGGTAGGAATATAGAAATGGCTGTTCCCAGTCTGCACATTGCAACCAGTTTGGCACTTGGAGCTAGTTGCTACAAGATACTCTAAAAGGTGTGATATTGTTTTCTTTCTTTTCTTGTGCATAACCCTGAAATGTGGACGTGTCTTTTGCCTACTTCCTAGCGGGCCACTTCCTCTCCTTGCTAAAATCTTGGCATACAAACATCCTACCTGTTTTTCAATCCTACTAAAATGCTGGCTGGCCTCTGTGTTGCTGAAGACAATTTACTTATGAGCCACCTTCATTTTAATAAGACATTGGCCACCACTTTGCCCTCCATGACTTTTCCACACAACTGGCGAAACATCTCGAAAAAGGACTTGTTGACACATGCATCATCAATTTCTTGCCATTCTGAGGCAATAATGCAAGGAAGGGCATGTTCTAGCCCCACAACTAGAAAGTATGCTCATCATTTGTGGATGACATTAAATATGGAGAGTCCAAGTGTAACAAAGTGCAGGACTGTACTGGAGAAGCATAAAGCCAAATTAAGTGAAAAACTGCAGAAAATCACATCACGTGGGGGTGAAAAAGGGAGTGTCACCAGGGTAAACAGTAAAAGCTGGTCCAGCAGTACAGTTGCAGGAGGCATAATAGCTGCCAGCCAAAGGCAGCCTAGAAACCAAGGATTTCAGGCTGTTTGACAAAACATAAATGCCACTTCAGCCTACTCAAACAGAGGTGCTGTGCTAAAGAGACAGAGAGGCACTTCTAGCCCGGGCTGATGAATTCCCAGCTAGGATGTCATACATTGTTTTGGAACATCAAATAAAAATTTAGTGTGGAGAAAAGCGGTGCAGGGAAAAGCTGCAAAGGGAAGGAATAAGACCTGCCTCATCTCTAGGAGTGAAGACTGTCAATGTTTTTAAGAGTACTGCTATGAATAAAGAGAGCTGATCAATTCTGTACATTTCCACTGATGATGGGTTAAGCTGTAATCAGATTAGTGGGTAACAAAGGAAGACTGATCACCTAAAGAACTGACCACAGTCGAAAGGAACTACTAACCAGGCTCATGTGGTAGCACTGAGACAGGTAATTAAGTAACACTCACACTGATAGCGACTGTTCTCAAACTTGGGATCGTTGTCATTGATGTCAGCGATGAGGACAGTGATCTGACAGACGCCGATCAGTGGCTCCTGCGCCTGGTCTGTAGCAGTAACAGACAGCACGTACTCCCTCTGCTTCTCCCGGTCAAAACTCTGTGTGGTTCTGATGACCCCTGGGAACACAGACATTTTCTGTTCTGCATATCACATATCACCTCGGGAGTGAATTCACAGAGAAGGATCTGCACATCTCCTGCACAAGAGGAAGCTCTGACTGTACACAATGCAACTGTCAAGCTTCATCCACATCAACCCTGCAACACAGATATTGGACAAGACTAACTCCAGTTTCCCTGTCTCTCCTCTCCTCACATGTACCTGCTGCCAGCAGTCAACAGCCTTCTTTCCTGCTGCCCTGATCAGGAGCTTCAGTCTGAGTACCTTGTTATCTCACAGCTGTTGGAGTACAGAAGGACTTTCTCTATCTCATCAAAAAATCCCTCTTAGGTTAGTCCAGTGATAGTCCAAGTAACTGAATCAGCTCATTATTACTTTAAGGAAGAGTCACACCACAAAAGGCACAAGTAATGTGGCCAAAGTTATCTCTACTACAGGAACTGAAGGCTGTCTCATTGAACAGATTAAAACTGGGTAAAATCACATAGCTCAATGGAAAAATCAGTGGAAAAATGGAAAAAACAAATTTCTCTATATCTTCGGTCTTCCTTCCCTACTAATCAAGCCTCTTCCTGTCTATGTTATTTTCTTCTGGTTAACAGACTTCAAATTGGCCTTCTTGAGATCACTTTCACATCAATGTCTCTACTATACTCAGTGCCAGAGTTCTGCAGCTCTGTTGTAGGTCCTTCCAGTCTCCCGCACAATCCTGGACATGCCAGTATTGCATTTTACTGTTTGGACTGTAGAAACATCAACAAAACTTGTAACTGTCATTTGAAATACTTCATACATCAAGACATCATTGCCCTGTTTTGGTATGAGGGTTTTACCTGCATTGCACTGGATCTTCTATTTATGCTTGAGATGAGAAATAGCTGTGGCCACATTGAAGGGAAGAACAAACTCAAGTTGTTAAAATCACACTTTCTGCTCTGGATTGTTATAGCTACATTTGATCCAATAGGAAGGTAAGTGATGCAGAATAGGTTTTTATCTTCTTATTGAACTGGGGTTTGTTTTCCTACTTAATTTTCATTTGCAGTCCCCAACACAAGAAGGATGTGGACCTGTTGGAATGAGTCCAGAGGAAGAACATGAAAATGCTCAGAGGGTTGGAGCACCTCTCCTATGAAGACAAACTGAGTTGTGATTTTTCAGCCTGGAGAAGAGAAGGCTCCAGGGAGACCTTATAGCAGCTTTCCAGTACCTAAAAGGGGTCTACATGAGAGCTGGAGAGGGTCTGTGGGCATGTAGTGATAGGACAAGGGGTAATAGCTTTAAATTGACAGAGACTAGGAAGAAATTCTTTACTGTGAGAGGGTGAAGCACTACCACAGTGCTTCCTAGAGAAGCTGTAAATGCCCTATCCCTGGGAGTGTTCCAGGCCTGGATGGATGGTGCTTTGAGTAACCTAGCCTAGTGGATATTGTCCTTGTCTAAGACAGGGCAGTTGGAACTAGATGATCTTTGAGGAATCTTTCAACCAAAACCATTCTATGCTTCTATGATTTGAATCACTACAACCTTAACTTGATCAAATCAGTGTTCATGGCTATCCATATACTCTGAACATTTTCCAGAGTTTCTTCTACAAACTGTTACAGCTAACCCTGCAGTTACACTGCTAAAGCATGAGCCATCATGGACACATTGATACAGTGGCATTTTCATTACAATACAATGGCATTTTCATTTACCTCAGTAACTTGAAGCTACTGACCTGTGTCTGGGTCAATGCTGAAGCCCAGGGAAGCTCCGTCTCGGTGCATGAGTCCATATTTCACCTCTCCATTGATGCCAAGGTCTGCATCATAGGCTTCTACCTGTAGCACATACGTGCCTGGAGGCTGATTCTCCAGAACCCAGGTGCTGTCACTGTAGTAAGCGCACTAAAAATACATCCAAACATCTGACCCTAAATATTACACAGAGCCACGTGAATTCACTGCACAGTGTCAATGTTTTTTCCCAGTAGGTCTGAGAAAAACTCCGAAGAAAATCATTACTATTACTTATAAAGAAATCAATGTCTAAGGGAGGGGAAGGAAAAAAGGAGAATGAGGACTTTACACTTCATATATGAGGAAAGCTGACTGCTGTTCACTTACAAGTTCATTCTGCTCTGCACGCACAGTCCCCTCAGCCCGCCAGCAATCACCAGTAGCTAAGCAGTGCCTATAACCCCAGTTATGGATGGGAAAAGAGAATCTGCAGAAAAACATCTCACCTCTCTGAAGACAGGCTTATTGTTATTAATGTCGTTAACTCCTACAATAACCTCAGCAAAACTGCTGAGAGGGGTGGGTCCCCCTGAGGCATTGTCATCTATCGCAGTGATGTTCAGGGTATATTGTGGCCCTTTCAGGTTGGGTGGTGGGCTTCTGCGGAGCTTAATGATACCTACATTTGAAAGCATAAAGTGTCATTTTAATTTACTTGGTAAACCAACAAAATCAAATGAACATCGTATTTCTCTGCCACTGTATTATTGGTTCAGTTTGTATTTTGGTTGCAAAGCATAGGAAGCTGTCAATTTAGTCTGCACAGCCTTGGGCCAGGATCCCAGGTTTTGACTGATAGTTGTAAAACAACCATCATATTGAAGACCTAATCCTCACTGCACCAACCCCAATTGCAGATTTTATGAATATGGTGGTTTTTTAAGGTTTTTGACATATACATGAAGCAGAGTCAATAGAGATTAGATGGTAAAGAACTGTTCTAAAACCTCTTCCCTTACCTTTCTGGCTATCCAGTTCAAAGTTGCCCTCCTCATTGCCTCCTGTAATCAGATATACCAGCCCATCTCCATCAGGGTCCTCTGCCCGAACAGTAGCCACTAAGGCGCTGGGACCAGCATCTTCCGACAGGAAGGTTCTGTAACTGATGGACAGAAGGGAGCAATGGCAGCACATACGGTATCAGAATAACCATTGTCATGTTCACCATCAGGCAAGATTATACATTCATTATGAAGTTTTGTTTTTTGGGTTTTTTTTCAAGCTTTGGACATGCAATTGTGGAGTCTTTAATTGGCTTAAGATGTGACTTTGGTCTTCTTTGTTTGGCATAGGGTACTTGTTTTAGGATTGTAATCCTGCACTTTTGGTATGCATTATTTCCAAGGATCTTGTGGAAGATATTGGTATGCACCATATTACACTGTAGTGCAAACCAGGATGACATCTAGAGCTGAGAAAAAGGACACGTATCTGTCATGATCTGTTTCTTATGTTCCTATATATTAATGGAAAGCACCAGATACTGCAGAAATTAATGTAAAACAGTATTTCATTTTGCAATTAAATATATGTATGTTTTGTATAAAAAATATGTCCATACTTCAAAGCTGTGCAAAGAATAGAAATTGTATTGATTAGGCACAGAAAACAAAAAGGCATCTTAAACAAGCAGGGCCTCATTAAATTAGTTTGTAATAGGAACTGTTGATGTTAAGATTTAGTGTTTGTTAATGACCACTTTTATCTGTCATCTATTTATACATGGATAGTCATTTAGAAATTAGAAGTCAACACAACAAAATTATTCCCTGCATAGTCAGGTCTTTGATTAATTCTGTTCTTCCTCTGTAAATACAAAGTCAATAAACTGGTATCACAACTGGTGTGGCTTTTTTAAATACAATCTAGAAATTAAAGTCCAACTACTAAAGCCTTTCTATATAGAAATTACCCTTCAACTTCCCCTTTACTTATAGTTGCACAAAACAAGAAGTGACCATTTAGCCTATGTTATTATGGCTATGCATATGAACAGCTTCTTTAGAACCCACAGCAGGTGTTGGAGATGCCTTACACAGGCTGGGAGAAGACGGGAGCCTCGTCGTTCACATTGGCCATTCGAATCCGCACAGACGCCGTCCCTGTCCGAGGGGGGTGTCCTTTATCGACAGCTATCACCACAAACTCATACATATGGTTTGCTTGCTCAAAGTTCAGCCTCTGGTTAGAATTGATGACCCCGTGATGCGTGATGGAAAAATCAGTGCTCTGGATGAAGTAAGTGATCTCAGAGTTGGAGCCAGAGTCGCAGTCTGTTGCAAGCACTACAGAGAATACATTTGACAGACAGTCATACTGCAAAAGAGGTTTGGCTATACTATTTCCTACAAAGTCAGCTCTTTTGTTTGTTTTTGAGAACAGGCATCACCTAAATCTGTTTCATCCATGAAAGTTTTGTTTCTGTGGTTAGAGCCTGGCAACTTAGCAGGAGGCTGCGAGTAAAAAAATCAAAACTCTTCTCTCCCCTCCGACTCAGCTTGAGCGATGACAGCCAGGTGAGTTTGCAAGCTGTGATCCCAATGCTGCACAACGTATTTTGTACAAATAGCAGTCAACACTGGTAATTACCACACAATCAATATGCACACTGGTTGAACATTTATCAGTCATAAACTGTGTACTCTCTCTCTCTGGGGATGCTGTTCAAATTTAATTAGCTCCCAGCTATGTTGTAGCTGAAGTACTTTGTAATTACCTGGTGCTTCGAGGTACAAAGAGTGATTAAATATTCCTCCCCAGTAACTGTTTATTCAGTATGTTGGGCATCCCATCTGCTCAGAAGCAGCAAACCAGCACAACAAAGAGCTAGAGCTCACAGCACAGCATCAAGTGCGATTTTTAAGAGCAATTTTTCTATCCAAACAATGAGGCTTCACATTATATCCACAAAGGTATTAAACAAAGTCCTTACTCTACCAATGGGATACAGATGCAGCCACTGCAGTAGCACACAGCCTTCTGGAAGTGGAGCAGTGATTGCAGTGCATGGACATCTGGCAGACAGCTGCAGTCTCATCCACAGACGAAACAAGAACCTGCCTCTATCAGAATATTAGCTCAAAATAGGAAAGGGAGAGAGAAAGATTTCAAAAGTACACTGAAATACTGTCCTACTTAGTCGCAAAAAACAGCTACCTCTGCCTGTGGAAAGTTACTCATCTTTGTTTACACTGACATTTAGGGTGGTTGTAACATTTTGTTTAAAATCTCTCCAAACCCTGCTGTGTAAACATTTGTGTGTTACAGACTACAAAAGCAGGGGCTTCAATCACTTTCTTGCTGTACTGAGAGAAAAAAACATTAAAAACTCAAGAAAGTTTGAATGACAGAGACTTAAATCTGCCCAATATAGTAGTTAAGTATTGTTTCTAGAGAAACATGCAGAACATGAAAAACATATTTGATATGAAAATTTCTGATTTAGTCTACAGTCATTAGTGAGCCATTGCAACCATTCACAAAATCATATTTTATATGCTTAACGATCATATTTCCTTTCACCCAGAAGTTTTCTGACCAATAGGGAACGTGACATTTACTTGTACATGCATTACGTCCCAATAGCAACTGGAAATTCTATTCCCATTCCATTTAATTCCATCCTGCAAACTGGTGTTCATTGCAAAGATAATTTGAGGATCATATAGCAGCCATAAGCAGGTCTGTGCTGGCTCTGACCCAGTTCTGAGCTGGTTTAGTGCAAGCTAACCCCAGCTCAAAGCCCAGTGTTTTAGCTCTAAGTAGTCAGCTCAGACTCTGAGCGGTGCTCTGCTGACGCAGTGGTGAGGCTGAAGGCACAAGCTAAGCCCTGCTGAGAGCACCCCTCCATGCTTTTCACATCATAGCATCTTTGCATCCAGAAATCTTAAAGCACACACAGTGAGCATAAACCTGCCCATAATGACTAAGGAGGTGGAGTGACTCAGCACAGCATCCACGCCACAAACATCATACAAACCAGACTTTGTGCTAAAATAAAATTGGTTGACAACTAAAATCTACATTACATCACCCTCGGTTCTAACACATGGCGCGTATCACACTACCTTTTTCACTGCCACCAACAACTCAGGCATGTCCAGAATGGCAAAGGTTGTCTCACATTTGTATTCATTTTTGCTTGTGGGACATTCTGAGGTTGCAACATCCCACTCTCCAAGGAACTACAGCCAGAGTAAGAGCTGTTTGTCTTTTTTCCCCCCTGAGATAACACTTGCTTTGCAGTGAGAGTCAGTGGCACAGCTCTCATCCAGCATAGAGTACAGGTGACTGCACTTAGAGCTTCCCTGCGGCCACTGATAGCCTTGCTCAGCCTTTCAACAGCAAGTGCATGTTCACACACCCATGCCCACTGACTGTCATTACACTTTCACCTCACACTTGCTTTTCTAAGCTGGCTCTTTCTCTTGACATGTATCCCAAGTGGCAAGACAACAAAAAGGGATGCAAACGCACAGCTCTGCCATTCTGCTTGCTTTGGACATGAGGCACAGATTTTCCCCCCACAACTGGGTGGGTTTTGATCAGCTTTACAAGTCTCCTGGAAAGAAGAGCATTCATTTCTTTAAGGAAAATCACATGATTAGGAATTTTGGGAATTGATCATTCTGACCAACTTCTTGTTTCCCAGCTGTCATTAAACCAAAAAATGAAGTACAGCAAGCTCTGAACTCTCTCGGCAAGCATTTAGAGAACGCAGGCCCTGCAGCCCCCTTATCCAAGGGAAGCTAATTTTCTTATCACCACTGTGACCAGCAGAGTTCAGCTCCAAATTTAGGAAATGTACATCATTACCTTTAAAGACATGGTGGACATGTCAATCTTATGCTAAGTCTTGCCCTAACACATACCCATTTTTGCACAGTTCATAACCCCCCAGGTCTCAGCCTGTGTTCCCATTACTACCCCAGTACCTGCCTCTGCTCTCAGTTTGAATACTGACAGTGAGACTGGAATGTTCTTCCTTGTTTTAGGCAGAACACACCTGTGCCACGTATCACAACACATCAGACTACATCAATCTTGAGACATCGTTGAAGGCATTTAACTAACACCAGTAAAACAGGCTGGAGAAAGGGCTTTTGTTCCCCGTCTGTTACTCTCTGAAGACTGAGACAAGAGATTCAACAGCATCCAAGTTCACTCCTTATTTGTGCAACCATGATATTTCAAGTGACCTTGAAGTTCTGGTTGGAACTTGGAGCTAAAAATTATTTCCAACAGCTCTACTCTTTTAGTAGGATAATATTCTAGCCTCCAAAAATGTCATCTGTGCAATCAGGGTTTATATGCAAGTGACATACAGCCATGTTAAACACACCAAAATGATGACTGGTAAGCCACAATCATAAATCCAAGTTCACAGGCTTTCCAAAGTTTCCTCCTTTGAGACTTTGCAAGTCAATTATAAAGCATTAATACTTATTTGATAAAACTAGCTGCCCATTTAAAAAGAAGTGGTTTTATTAACACATTAAAAAATAGCAAAACTAGCAGCTGCTTCTGGGACACAAAAAGATTACCAAGATTAGTTAAAATACAGCTACAACCATTAAAGGAAATAAGTCATGGCAATCCACTAAGCAACCTATCAGTTGCCTTAAGTGCTCTTGGGTACCTCAGCATCCCTCCTTGGGCACAGCACAGTAATCCTCACACGAAGGCATAACTCAACTTCCAAGATACCTAAAAGCCATCCAGGAAAGCTGCCATCCACATCTTACAAAGGCAGTGCCTGTGGAAGTGAGCACTTCCCCATGGCAAGAACATGAAAATGTAACAAATTAGCAGGTCTGTGGTAAGACTGAAATGAAAGGTAATGGGATGGTCCTCACCTTGCAGTAGGGATGTGCCAACAGGAATGGTTTCGGGAATGTTGTCTCTGCTGTAAATGGAGCGCTGGAATTCAGGAGAACAGTCATTTTCATCGGTGATATGGACCATGACCTGAGACAAGAGGACAGGCTGAGAGGGGATTTTAACTTCTACACTTCAGAAAACGGGCACCTCATTCTGAACACTGCTGTGGCTTTTGCTGCTGTCGCATCCTTACACCTCCAATACTACTTTTCTCACACTTTGTATCACAGAGAAGTATTTTCTTCTTCTCTTTCAAGCAGATGGGAGGCAAAGCCAAAAAGGAACAACAAGAGGCATTTGCGGAGCCTAGATATGAACCCAGGTCCGAGCCCAGCTTTCTTCCTGTGCTATAAGGCCTCCTCCCTTCCCAGCATCCTCACAAGTGTCCCAGGCTATCCATCAGTGTAACTGGTCCTGCAAGCAGGGTAACAAAGATTGCAGAGACAGTGGGTAGGATGTGAGGGGGCTCACATACCTCAGTTACGCTGCTGAGAGTGCTCTCAACTTCCATGGCTTTCAGCAAGAGATGGTAAAGGTGGTGCTCACTTTCATAGTCCACGGGGTGGGTCAGGCTGAGCTCTCCACTCTCTTGCCTCACCCTGAAGAGCCCAGAGGGATTCGTCAGCAGAGTGTACGAGAGAGGCTGGCTCTGGAAAGAAACAGCCTCAACAACTGCTACTCTGTAAAGAATGAGAGAATAACTCTTTGCTTCCAAACAACAACAAAAGCTGTCTCCTGAGCACCTAGAGGAGGAAGATCAGGATGAGGAAAGATGTCTTGCTCACTCTCTGTTGGTGTTCGGTTCAGCTTTGCATTCAGATCAGAAATCCCTACGCTCTCACAAAAAGTAAGTTTGCTTTCTCATCAAACTTATCCACTGATATAGCAGGGATAACAACCCATTTCTAGCTCCACTGACATTAAAACATCTTTTTCTTTCCTTCTGTACCCCTCTAAATACTTGACAGTAGTTCCTGATTTACATTCAGTATCAGAGGTAAGTGGCCCATTAAGTGGCACACTAAACTGAGTTTCTTTGGAGTTGTATATTCAGAAAGGATACAGTTTCAGAGATGGATGGGAAACCCGTGAAGCACAGGGCTGTCCAGATCCTGCTGTCCACCTTGCCATGACATCAAAGGTTTGCCTCCCTAGGGTGACTTGTGTTTTGAAGCTCCATCTCTCACACCAGTCTCTGATCAGCACGACAATACATTTTCAGCTAGTCTCACTGAAAGCTTCAGGAAAGGAGAAAAATTTCCCTTCTCGTACTTATTCAGTCTTTTTAAAGGATTAAGTGGCACATCTCCAGCAATTTTCCCTACTTTTTCAGCTTATTTTGAGGTTTCCTACTCCATAAAGACCCTGTGGCACTTCTACCTGCTATTTGATGCCTTAAAGCCCATTCTGCTCTCAAGCAGCTCAACAGTGACAATAAAGCCAGCTTGGGAGCATCTCCCCACTGTAAACTGGCTTAGCTACTCTTCACACAACAGCAGAGCCCCTTGGAGACTCAGTATTATCTATCTGCACTTCACACTCGTGCTGTTATCTCAAGTGTCTGGCAACAACCGTCTTTCTAAAAATTTAAATGGAAGTCAAATGGGACACAAACAACTCCAAATCTACTTAATTAAAAGACTATTTTTCAAGCCTTTGTTTATATCTCCAGAAGATGCATAGCCAGTAGTTTGGCAGTTCTAATTCACAATACAATGTGCTAAGACCCCAAAAGCACTGAAATAATTTCAACACGACAGACTATGTCCCACGTGCCACACTGGAGACTCTGGAACACCAGAACAGGCATGACTTCTTCTAGAAAACACGATGCTATTTTTAAAGTGTAATAGGCAATTGTGTATGTATAGCCCTGAGAAGCAAAACCACAAGAGTTTCACTCTATTGTGCTCTGAGAAGCTCCTCTCAGCCTGCAGGGAGGGAGCTCACCTAACAAAACACAACTTACTTTTCTCCTGCTGGAGTATTTTCAGGGACAAACACACTGTAGGACATGTTAGTGAACTGTGGAGGTCGGGAGCCTGCCAAGATGGAAACGGAGGCGTAGGGGCTTTTGTTGCCATACTCATCAGTGGCTTCCACAGTAACCACATACTCCTTGTTCCATGTCAAAGGCAACCCAGTCGTCATGATAATGCCAGTATCCTTATCCACTTGGAATCGCTCTTCACCACCTGTGAATACGTGCACAAAGCTGAGAAATGCCCCACAGCAAGAACATTTGCATCTTCACCACTTGAAGGCAAGCTATCCTCAAATCATTTGCCTATGTCCTGCCATGCACTTCTTTTTTCCTCTCCAGTGGTGAGCATAATCTTTCACTCACCCTGAGTTCTGTTGACCAGTGCAGTGTAAACGGGACAAGAACACACAAGAAATGGAGCCTTAAGCTAACAGCAGGACTGCAATCAATTTAAAAATACAAGTAAAGCAAAGTAAATGGTATAAAGAAAGATTCCCATCCACAGAACTGTTACTTAAAGCACTTCCAGCTTCTACTTTCTGTACCTACTGTATCTTTAAGGTTTCCCCAAGGGAAAAAGCTGTCAATGAAATTATAAAATGGGAACTTGCTAAGAAGCATCTGCAACTTAGCAGATTTATACCTTTTTTTTCCAGAATAGACCTACCTGCAATGAGTGAGTAAGTTATTCCAGCACTGACATTTTCATTGTTGCTGTGATGTGCAACAAGCTGGTAGATGAGAGTGCCTTTTCGTGCATCTGGATCCACACGTGCCAGGTAGGGGTATGGGTACATGTCCCAGGACAGGAGTTCATCTTCTGGGGCAAGGAGTGTCACGTGGCAGAGGTACCAGTCACTGTCTGCAAAAGATGCATGGATTTCTGGACAGCTTGTTCACAGAATGTAGTCAGGAATTTTATGGTCTTACTCATTAGTATCTGCAAACAAACTAAGAAGGAATCTTCTACTGCAAAGAACCCATAGAAATTTAATCACAGTATTTTTTTCTCCAGGGAGACCTAACTTCAAACCTTTTGGACTCACATCATGCTAAAGGCAGATACTGGCTTCTGGAAGAAATTTTCCTAAGCACATCTGTGTTCCAAAAGCCGCTTTTGGATCTGACTTCAAATCAAAATATATTACTAAATATACAAAATTAATTTGAATAAAAAAGAAACTAAATGTTGAAAGGGGAAAAGTAGCACAGTACATATGAGAAGCACGTCTTCTGCCTGACAAAATATGATTACATACTTGAACAAACTGCACTGAGGTTGCCAGTCGGTTAAGGGCTACACCACTACCAAAACAAACACCCACCTGGGTGTACTTATGTCTAATACAGGAAACCTTGGATCTCTGCCTTCAAGAAGGCCACACTTCACAGAGGATGGAAGAAGGCAGGAGCAAGCAGACCAAACCAGCAAGAAAGGCAAGAAGTAAAGCAGAATTCCAAACAATTTTAATTGTAGAGCTTGGGGATCTAATACTAAATAAAAGACTACCCACAGATAGAGGCATCTGCTGAATCACAGACCTGCATGTACGAGCAGCCTTACCCCATAGTAAAAATACATGTTAGACAAATTTCCCAGAGGTCATCATTCCCAGGAAGGAAAGGAATTAATTGAAGTTTTGTGGAGTTTTAAAAACATTTAAAATCATCTATAACATAGTTTCTTCAGCCAGAGGAAATTCTTAGATTACATGGCTTCTGGTTTTTTAATGTACCAACACAGGAACATTGGTTAGTTCTCTATATTGCTGTGTAACACAAGGTACAACCCACAGCACGACCCAGTGGCTCATGACAGGAGCTGTAGCAGTCAGTATTTTAGCTACAGCTGAGGGGCAGGGATGACAAACACATCTTAATTAGGCCAGCTACAGACAGTGTCATTTTGATGTGGCCAGTAACAGAACGAAAATTTGTAAACATGCAGCATTTAAAGATGTTTTCATTCATTGGCCTAATTTGTGCAGAGATGAATATCTAGTCAAGCATTTCTTCCGTTTAGCAAAAACTAGAGAATGATTTAAAAAATTTTAATTACACAGATTACTCCTTAATATTGCTTTATGTAGGTGATCCAAGTGTTAAATACCAATCAATAAAGAGGTCCTAATCCTGCTGTAAGAGTTGTAAAACCCACCAAAAGTCAGCCCTAAAACAAAGCTTTATGTTTGAGAAAAGACAAACAAGGGAATAAATTTCACTGAGTTCGGCACACTATACCAGGGGAAATATTTCTGTTGGTCAAAGTAACCATAATTTTCTGGACTTTTAGGAAAACCTCACCTTCTCTCTCTGAGAAATATGTACTTAAGTAGAAACATAGAAGAATTTATGTTGGAAAAGACCTCTAAGATCATCAAGTCCAAACATTAACCTGGTACTGCCAAATCCACAACTAAGCCTGGAAGTCCGATACGACATGTGGATATGGCACTTGATGGTTTAGTGGTGAACATGGAGGTGGTGCTGGGTTGATGGTTGGATTTGATGATTTTAAAGGTCTTTTCCAACCTTAATTAATCTACGATTCTATTAAACCATGTCCTTAAGTCCCACATCCATGTTTCTTTTAGATAATTCCACGGATAGTGACTCAAGCCCTTCGCTGGGCAGCCAGTTCCAACACTTGACAACCCTTTCCGTGAAGAATTTTTGTCCTAATACCCAATCTAAACCTCCCCTGGCAAAACTTTAGGCCATTTCCTCTTGTCCTGTCCCTTGTTACTTGAGAGAAGACTCATCCTCTCCTTGCTAGAACCTCCTTTCGGGGAGCTTTAGAGGGTGGTAAGGTCTCCCCTGAGCCTCCTCTTCTCCAGGCTAAACACCCCCAGCTCCTTCAGCTGTTCCTCACAGGGCTTTGTGCTCCAGACCCTTCTCCAGCCCCACTGCCCTTCTCTGGACTCTCTCCAGCCCCTCCAAGTCCTTCCTGCATGAGGGGCCCAGAATGGGACACAGCACTCGAGGTGTGGCCTCACCAGTGCCCAGTACAGGGGGACCATCCCTGCCCTGGCCCTGCTGGACACATTATTGCTGACACAGGCCAGGATGTCACTGGCCTTCTTGGCCACCTGGGCACACTTTTTCGTGTCCAGCCCTCTCTGAACCTTGCCACCTTGTGACACTTAGCCGATCACAGACCCATGGGATGGCTGAGGCTGACCAGGACCTCTGCAGGTCATTCTGCTTCAACTGCTCTGCTCAACCCAGGCTACCTAGACCTGGCTGCTCAGGACTATGTCCATGTGGCTGGTGAATATTTCCAAAGAGGGAGACTCCAAAATCTCCCTGGGCAACCCAGGGAACTAAAGCTCTGGGAGGTGGATTTCAAGAAAGATGTGGACCAGCTGGCCAGCATGCAGAGAAGTGCCAAGACCACTGCTGGAAAACACGGCCTACCAAGAGAGGTGGAAAGACATGAAGATTTTCTGGAGACTATAAAAGACACAGCAACAGTGGTATAAGATGCTGAAGGACTGATGTATGAAGTCAGTCAGTTGTTCCCTAAACTGCAAACCAAAAACTAACAAACTCTCATTCCCAAGGAAAAGATCGGCATTAGATGTTGTGGATGGGATTTCACATCATGTTTTCAGTTGTAAGGACAACGGAGCACTTGATAGTGGCTGGGGAGGTGAGACAGCATCCGTCACTTCGATCCTGAAGACCTGACGAGACAAATATGTGCCAGCAAGCCCTTTGTTGAGGCAAAGTCTGCCTCTAGGCAGGGGCACAGTACCAGCAGGACTGTTAAATCCTCTCTGTCACACGTTAATGTCCCTGCCCTTCAACTTTTGCATCTCATTGATTTCTGAGGCATACATGTCCACATGTCACTCATTCTCCTGCAGCTTGAGGGCACTTCTATCATAAACATTCCCTGGACCTTGTGTTTTATTTTGCTGTTTGCTTACCAGTAAGAGGTGAGGGAAGGAGCAAACGCCACTCTAAAAACATCCAGCACCACACATGAAAGGAAAAACATGGGATGAGACCAAACCTGGAGGGTTGTGGTACAGCAATAAGGAGGAATGTCATTCTGCAGCTGAGACTTGGCTCACTCCTTCATGCCCTCAATATTTATTCCAGATTTGCAGGCTTGAAACTGTTTTCTCCATGCAAGAAAACAAAATTTATATTGAAGCAAGCTGCAAGTATGCTGACAAAACAGTCCAGGCTACATACACACAGATCAGAGCTCTAATTCTAGTAGGGAGAAGCAATACGTTAAAAGAGCATATTTTACTTGGACCAAATCCAACCCCCTAAAGAAGCAGTGTTGAATATGGTCTGGAGAGTAACAGGAGGTTAGTCAAACAGCACCAAATTCCTCTACCATGCAGAAAAAGCTGTTCAGAAGCAGCACTGTGAGTATGGACAGTTCTGTTTGGTACCTCCCTTTGCACACACACCAGGTGTGAGAAACTCAAGGATTTTAAGGTGTTACAGACATATGGCAATCAAATACTATGGAAAATTATCACACAGACTTGAAACAAGACAGTGAAACAAAACTAGTTTGGATAAAGCAGAATTTTCCCCCAGCAATGCATTGTTTTTTTCAACTGCCATAACTGCAAAGGCAGTAACAGATCAAGCCTCTGAAATCAATAATGTTTTATTTTGTTCCTGACACAACCACAACATTCTATTAAATCAAAATGCAACATCACCCAGTGATGTTGCAAATAACCCAGTTTGTCAATAGGAATCATCCACTGAAAGGAAGGAAATAATCAGGAAACCAGGCTCTACAGTCTATGAAACAAGGCTATCAACAGGATAAAACATCCGGCACCACACATTGGAGACTTGGTATGATCAGTCTAGAAGAGACTATTAAGGGGGGCTCATTTTCCTGGAGATACTGGTGTATCCCCAAGGCTTCAGCTTTAACTCCTGCTAACACCTAAGAAAGGCATGTTAACAAAAGGGATGTCAACCAATCACCAGCTAAGAGGAACCAAAATAGAAAGGTTAGGATGTTGCAAGTGCAAGAATGGGGAACTCACGACATAGCCACTCATGCAGCAATGAGCTGGGAAGTTTCTGTCTTTGAGGGCTAAACACACTTCAGCAGATCAAACTGATATGTGTGCACCATCTTTAGACATGAGCATGAGAGCAAAGAAAGAAGTGGAAAAGGTTTTGAAACTGCAAGTGGCTATTCTTGCAAGCCTGTATGAATTCTTCTTTGCAGCAAGCATGGGTAAAACCCTCCCAAATCTTTGTTGGTGAAGTCTAGCCATGATGACATATCAATTCTTTGTTCCTTTAATATTTAGTTTCCTCCCTTGACGTAAGGAAGAAACATGATAGAAGTAATTTTCTTTGCCTAATATGAGGATCAGAGCTGCACTGATGGATGTGGATTTGAGGGAACTAATGTTAAGAGGCTGAGAAGTAAAAAATGTGCATTGAAAATGGTAGTTTATGTTTTGCTTCTATCCCCTCTGGCAAAATGAATAATTTGAAACTAAAGGAGACATCACGGTATTTGAAGAAGTTTTTGAAGGCTTGAAATAGGACACCAAGGTGGAATACCTACAAAGCTTCTCATTGTGCTGTCAGGCCAAAACACTAGTCTTCAGTGGTAGGGCAAGACGTCAGGAGTTTGGCTTATCATTGAACTATAACCAGGAAATCTACACCTGAGAAATGGTTAGTATAATGTTAAAACCCCTTCATCATCCACAGGGGCTGAAACACTAAATTAATTTCAAATTACCTTTATTTCCTCAACTTAAAAACAATGTAATTGCCAGAAAACACCTGATGCACTAAGTTTATAAACTTCTGTCTCAAATATCATACAAAATTGTGTTTGTATATACATATAAATATCACTACTTCTAGAAATTCTGTGAATTCTTGTGCTATAAATTTACAGTTTTCTCATAATTTACAAGAGCATATTTTTTAATATATAATCAGGTATATTGAAGAGTATAGAAAGATCAGTGTTTTGGTAGAAGCAAAAAGAAAGGGAAAAAAAATGGACTAATGTATTCAGGCTTAAGTTGCCTTCAGGCTCCAGAGCCTCCCACAGTCAGGACAGGTATGAAGGCAGCAGGGAACATTGCAGCCAGAGCACGATGCATTAACAGTGCAGTTCAATGTGAAATCGGCAAAACCACCCTGTCCTGCTTAGAGGGGCTGAGACCAGCTTATCACTGTAACCAAAAACTGTGTATGGACACCCTCTGTGTCATTTCTGAGGGGTTGTTAATAGTGGATAGTTGGCAGCAGCTGCCCAGGGCACACCTGACACCTCAGGATACAAGTGGGGTGTGAAAGAACCCTGTGACACAGAGGAGTGTTTCTTTGTTTTCACACCAACGTGTGATAACTCCCCTCTGGGGAGGCATCGGCATCTTCTTACCCCCATGAGGGGTCATGTCTTCTAATGGGCCATTAGGGACTGGCACAATAGGCAGCTGCAACTACATAGACCATCAAAGACCCCAGAAATACCCCATGACTCACACAGTTAAATCACCCATTGTGAAACTCCTCACCCTGGGGGAGGTAGTGGGCATTCCCACCTGAACCTGAGCATACATAATCTTCGAGTTTTGAGGACTTCTGGTACCATTTGTCAGATCCAGAGGAGGACCAGAACCTCAAGAGGACTGTGACTGCCACGCTCAACCAAACTGTGGCCATCATCCTCACCAACAGGTTTTCCTTTCCTTTTACTTTGTACTCAGCAGGACCACGTGTTGCTTAGCACAGGGGCTAATGAACACCATTCTATTTGTGCCCTAGGGTGCCACGTTATACATCTGGGGTTTTTTGTGGGTTAAAAGCAGTTTTTCTTTGTATCATTATATTTATCATAATATTTTTAGTAAATTGTAACTCTGATTTGTAATCTCCCTTGAGTTGGTTTCATTTCTCCTGCTGGTTTACTTTTAAACCAGCACACCACCCCCTATTTTAAAGGTCGGTTGCAGAAACCAGATTGCCTGTCTGCTACAAAAAATTGGATTTTTTATTTTATTTTGCAATGTTTAATGTTGCAGTCATCAGGGGTTAAAACCTGCAGCTCATGCTCCAGTCTCCTAAAGATATGACAGACCTGAGGAGCCTCAGGAAAGATCAAGGGAAGGAAAACAAAAGGGATTTGTACAGGAAGGCAAGAGAAAACATGCAACTAACTGGAAACCAAAATCCTTTGAGTTTAAACATACTACTACATTTCACACCTCCTCCCCAGTATAGAATGATTTAAAGATAAGCCCAGGGCAATGATGAATACTTCCCTTCACTAGCAGCCCCATCCCCTTGAAGAGGCTCCAGTGAAGAGGACAGAGACAAGACCGCTGTTCTTCTGGGGAGCAGAGAAAAGGCCTCTGACTGCCATCGCTGACATCTCTGCAAGTCAACAGAGCTAGAAAAGGGGTGGAACTACCAGCAGAGTTATTTAAACCATAGGTATGATGGCTTAGGCAACTTTTATGCCCCTCAAAAGCTACAGACAGGCAATTCTCCTTACTTTTTAATGTTTTTTGTTTGGTTTTTGTTTGTTTTGGGGGTTTTTTTTGTTTGTTTTGTTTTTCTTTCAAACCCTTTTGACTTCTCTCAGTCAGATTTTGTGAGACAGTATATGTAGGAATAACCTACTTAAGGATATTTAAACTTACAAGAAAATGTCCTACAGCAGTAATCAACCTTTAACCAGAGTTCATCATCACTGCTTGAAATGCTTTTTAGCATTTTAGTGATAATTTTAGTGATATTTACACAGTCATGCTGTCCACTGTTCTGCTCTCTCCTGCCCAAGCTTTTGAGTCTGGCGGCAAATGTATTCCTACAAACCGGAACATTAGCATCTGGCCAGAAGATGAGCCTCCTAAATAAAGGTGTTCACTGAGGGAAAGGAAAAGAGAAAGCTTTTACTTGGTCTTGAGGAGTAGTCCAGTCAGCAACACCTATGATGCTCACGTCTCTGTCCCAGCTACAGCACATGCTGTCACCCCCACAGGCGGAAATGCAGGGGCACAAAGGACCTCTCACCACAGGGAAAGCCTTCGCAATACAGATCCCCCTTTCAAAACTAAAGGTTGAACTTTATGAATTTCTTTTCTCCAACTCTCTTCAAAATTTTGTGTGGGGAGCTACTCTGTCATGAACACGATGTGTCAGTTCCATCTCAAACACTGACGAGATTCCTGAAGGTGATGTTTCTATTAATTAACAGATTTGGTGTCTCACACGTACTCCGAAGGTTTGGACACAATGCTCAGGAGTATCATATCCTTTTGCAACACACTGTGGCACTGACTGGACTCATGCTGGACCGAGTAGAGAGTGCTGTGTCTTGAAGGCAAGGCAGTACCCTTACCATCACAGTTATGCTCCATTAGCTTGTGGATGAAGATCCCACAGCCGCAGTACACCTGGGCAATGTGATTATAGCAACTGCCTCGTCTAAAGCTATGACAGTGGGTGTCAATTTTTCCTCCCCCATCAACCACAAACTGCAAGCTTGGCTGAGCAGCCTGCAGAGATCACTTTGCATTATTTTCATGACATATTTCTTAGTATACACCAGCACCTGGGCACATTTTCTACTCATACACCACCACCACACCAATTTTAGAAGGTAAGGTGTTGCTTCTCTCAATACTACCTGTAGACTCACCCAGTGGGACCATCAAGCTAAAAGGTGCTACTGCTCACATGGATAGCAAAGACAAATCTTCAGCCAACGTTTCACCTTCTGTGTGAATGCACAGCTACAGTGGGTACCTCCATCACACTGAGTGTCTGAGACACCCACGGCATTTGGTGGGCAGCAAAGATATAGCCACAGGCAGATGTCTGTATATCACAGGAAAAGCTCAGGCAGACACAGGAAACAGGACTTCAAAATCCATTGTATCTTTACTGCTGCCACATCATCCTGCTCTAGCCTTTAAAGCCTGACTGTGGTGCCACCCTCGAGCTTTTAAAATCTGTTTTAATTTTGCTGTTTGTTTCCAGAGGAAAGCCCTGAAGCACTCTCAGACCTGTGATTACAGATGTAGCATCTCTGCCTCAACCCTTAAATCTACTCGATCTGCCAAGAGCTGCCTGTTACTACCCAACCAGGAAACCTAGAAATACAGCACTGCAGAGAAGGTGGGAAGTACAACTATTAACAGGATATCAAAACCTTCCATATAGCAGGATTCGTCATAAAACAAGCTTTTTATTACAGTTTACCGTGTTAACAGCGCACCAATCCCCATTAAAAGTGCCATTAAATACTATACAACACATAATCATTTGCAGACACATCAGTTGGTGATGAAGTCAGACCACGCTGACATAACAAGGATAGCTGAGGAGTCAGCACCACAGAGGGCTTTGGGGGAATTTTTTATGTGTTTTGAAGATGGAAAGTGCACTAAGACGCAGTTATAATCATGGCATTGAAAAGTTGGTGCTTTTTGCAGATCATTAAGCTTTTACTGTTGATAGGAAGGAGAGGGAATTTGTTTTAGGTTTGTTTCCATCCCCCACAACTTCTACCTTGTGCTCTTCAGTCAGTATTTCAGTAGACAGATTAAATAAGACAGACAAAATTGACATTTGTGTGCTACAGAACACTCCAGTGATAGATACAAGGCTGTACTTGAATCACTGAAGAGAAAATATCTGCAAGGTTTCTTGACTACCAAAAGAAAAGGCACAAAATAGTCCTAAACATTCTTATAAGGGCAGCATCATTTAAGAAACCAAATCCTTTTGAGACAACGACTGGACAAGCTCCTAATTACTGCCTCTGTCCTCCTGTCATCCCACCCAACACAACTCTTCCTTGTTAAAGTGGCACTTACTAAGTTTAAAGTAGTTTGTGTGGGATAGAAAAGAATCTTATTCCTGAGAGGCTGTGGCAAAATCTGATTGCTCCAGTGACTAGGAATCACCTCACTTCCATCACCAATATTTCTGTGGAAAAGCTACAGGCACTGATCAGTGTTGTCCTTTGCTATAATTAAGTCTCTACTCCCCGAGGTTTGTTCAAATGTTTCTGAAATAAAAAATTGCTTGCTGAGGTTTCCTGCAGTAAGAACTGTTCCTGTGACCATACCGTAAGTGTATTAACTTCTTTCTAAACACTTAAAAAGTTATCACCAGCAAAATGTTTTAGAACATTTAGTTTTAGAACAATAAATGTGTTTGATATGTACAAAAATATGCCAAAAAACATTGTAGCAATAATTCTTTCAACACCATTGGATGCAGTCATGAGAAGCACCTCAGACCCAGCAGCACATGCCCCTTTGATAAAGGTGGGCAGCAGCATTTAGAGGCATGTTCTAAGCAACAGCCTCCAAAGGAGAGGAGTGCTGACTACTATGCTGTGCAATAAGAAATGAAAAGGCAGAGTTCTAGATTACCTTCCAGTTCTCCTTCTATACTAAATTTCTAAACAGATCCTCTTCCCCTTCCACAGACACAGCCCTCGACACTTTGCTGCTGCTCTCTCACAGAGCAGTGTCTATTCCATACACAGTGTTTGTTTACTCAGGCAAAAGCTCAGCCGCTGCAACTGATGTAAAGCAAGCCCATCCATAGCCCTGGGGACAACTGGCTCCTCTGCTGTCACCAGGCACTGCTTTTAGGTGATTCCATTAGTAACTTCCAGGTCAAGGAGAAAGGTAGTTACAGGAGCAGAACCCAAAGTCCTTTCCAGCAGCCTATTTCCTCAGGTCAGGTTTTTAAAGGCTTTTATTAAACCTCTGCTTTACTTTTGATTAAATTTGGGCAGTTTTCATTATCATGCCAATCTTGCTGCTGAGGCTGAAACTCCACTACTGTTGAGTTATGCACTGGCCAGGGTCCTACTGCTTTGGCAAGGAAACAGAACACACTGCTGCTCATGCCACTCTCTGGTGAGGACAAAGCTTTCAAAGCCTATCAGAGATGCATGAGCAGAAGGAAGCAACTTCAATTCCACATTAGTCATACTCCCAGAAGAGAAGGCCACGTGCACATCTGCTTAGGGATGCTAATATGAGCAGACTGTCTGTGCAAACATGGTATGCATGAATTTTGGGCCTCCCATGTGTAATGCAGGTGTGAAAGGCAGCCAGGAGTCAGCTGACTCCTGAGAGTACAAGAAAATTAAACACTGCCACACACTGCACAGTGTTCTTGGAGCATGAGACAACACCCAGAGCATGCAGGAGTATTTCTGGCATGGTACAGCTTTGATCCGGGTCTAAACCAGATTTTTAAATGCCTTCCTGCTATTGTAATGCAATGAAAACTCAGAAATATTGAATCATAGGCTGTATAAAAGGATTTAAGATGCTAATCTTAAGAATAAAGTGTGAATGTTCTATTTTGAAGGTCTCCCATTTCTTTTCCTTTAAATTTGCTATGATAAAGGTTTTCTCATTGATTTTAATAGCTTATGTACCTTACTACAAATACATGTAACATAAACTTTATATTTACCTCTTCAGTTTCTAAGCTTTTTGTGGCTTTCTCAAAACATCTGACTTTATCAGACATTCTTACCACTTATTTATTGCCTCTGGATTCTTATATATCTTTACAGCAATATTTTTTATAGCAAGATTCTTCCAAAGATAAGTACAGACAGGGTAAAATAATCACCTACATTCTGGAGCTTGCTCTTTTGTCTAATGATCCCTGGCCATTAAAATGGTTTCACAGTTTAAGTACAGCAAGTTTTTTCTCTGTTGATACCTGAATTTGGAGGCACACCAATGGTATCCACAGAGGGTTTTGATCAGGAGGGAATACACACACTACCCTCACAAAAACAGCATCATTTTATATGACCTCCAAAGCTGATCAGGCCAGATTTCTGTTTCTGAAGTCAGATTTATTTTGTTCTAAAAATGTCAGGGGGTGCCAGGAAAAAATAGGCCATTTCTGGTTTTGTTAAGAAACCAATCAACCAACCAACCAAACAAAAAAAGCCAACCACAAAACCTAAGCTATGTCTTGATTTGAAATCATGGCCAGCAATATATATGAATTGCTCATCAGCTTTTACAGAAACTGTATTATATGGGTTGAAAGGTTTTCACTCCCAGAAGGCACCCTGGTAGAAATTCCTTAAGAAAATGCAAGGAATTCAAACCACATAATCTTTCCATGTGCAGCCTAGACCGTATTTTCAGGAATGTCAAGATCTGACAGATGTCTTTTTAAAATGCAGTTTGCTTCCAGTGAGTCGTAAGGGTTCAACACTGATCATATTCAACCATAAAACACTACACTGAAGGAATTGCATTTTGCTACAGCCTTCTCAGTCAGATTTATCTCCTTGGAATTCAGTTACAGTAGTAAACAGTGAAAGAACAAGGGATATCCATCTAACTTCCAAAACAAAAAAGTACTGAACAGCCTTGCAATTGTTTTTTTCATCTCAGTCATAAACTACCTGCTGTGACACCAGTTTGATGTCTTGAGGCATCCCAGAGCTGAAGGGTTGCCAGCCTCAATCCTTTAACCTTCAGACACTGCAGACTTATGGGAGGGGAATATCTTTGTCTTGCCATGTTTGGTTTTTTTTTGAGTCTCTCCTGATGTCAAATTAAAAATAACCTTTGTAGATTATGGTGGGACTTCTTACACAGTTGTTTTTGGTTTAATAGCATGTGAGGCGTGTCTGCAGTTTTGGTGTGTGCAGGAATACGGACATCACCCACTGAGTCTCATTATTCCAAGCCAAGGCATGCATTCTATAAGCCCTTTATGGCAGGTTCTTAAGTTAAAAACCAAACCAAAACAAAAAAACCCCAACAACAACAACAAAAATCCAAACCAAACCAAAAAAACCCTAAAAGAACTAAGAGTCTGCTAGAGTTGAAGAACAGGGCTAAGAAATCGCGACAAAGTCCTAAATGTAAAGGTTCTACACGATGTGCAGCAGTACCTATTGGCAGCATCAGAAAGGCGGCAGAAGAAGGAACAGTTGTGCAGTCACACGTCACACCCTGTGCAAGTCAGTAACAAGTACGAGAACCTATGTAGGTACTTGCAGGTGTGCATGAACAGAGGCAGACTTGCAAGAGAAAGGGAGCTTCAGCCCTTTCAACTCTTCCAGAGGCAACCTGCTGCCAGATTCCTACAGAAGATGCAAACTGCTCTGTATAGGTAAGTAAGACAAGCCACACAAGTCCATGCACCAAGTGTATATTCAATGGGAGAAGAATTGTGTTTTCACAGTGCCTGCTAGTGTCCCCACAAAACAGACAGTAGCTCTCTATCACTGCTATGAGTGCTACTGAGCAAGGGAAGATTCAGAAGGTTATTGTAGTCTATGTTCTATTTATTTCAGTATTTCAACTATGCATGTGAACATCCTGTCTTCCTAGAACTACAGTTGCGAGAAACAGCGCTCTAAGATAATATCAGACCTCCTTGTTTGTTATTAAGTGCCAAAAAAGCTTTGCTTTTCTTGGGGGGGAAAAAAAAATAAAAATCAAACACCCAGAACAAAAACTCCCCCAACAAACCCAAACAAAAAACCACATCCAAAACCCCAAGACATTTTTGCCTGGAGAAGGAGCACCTTTGAAATGCCTAAGTGCATTCATGACTTACATAAGAGATGACAATTAGTAAGGGTCCAATAGCTTTGTTTTTCAATTAAAGAGAGGATTAGAAGTTTGGGACATGTTCTATAATATTGATTACTATGCGATTCACTGTTAATTACATTTAGTAAGAGGCATGAGGAGAAATGAGGAGCAGACTAAAGTTAATTCTGTTTGACTTTTGACAGTTCACCACGTTTCTTCAGAAAAAAAACTGTATGCTCAAATCCTCTCACCTTTTCATCATATTTCTGTAAAATAAGCAGTCAGAAAAAGATCCCAAGTTTGTTACTGTACAAAGTTATAGGATAGTTTTATTTTCAAAGTAGCTTAAAGAGTGTCTAAATGACCTTGTCCCACTTGATCATCGAATTCCTTTCTCCCTGAGGCTCATCTCTCTTGCCAATACATTATCAGTGCACAGACAGGGTAAAAACATGCTGTACACCACCAGACTGGAGAGGACAACACAATTAATCATTTGTTGAACATTGCTCACAAGGTTATTTGCTTTCATTATAAATAAGCAAGATGGTCAAGCTACGTGTCCCCTTTCCAACTCTATCTTGAATGACAAGTTCTACTTTAAAAAGTGGGTGAGTTGCTTAAAGCTAGTATCTAGAAATACTGTGCAGAGTTTTTCTAATGTTAAATGTTTGCCACTTGCACAACTCATCCTGTTCCTGCAAAAATAAGTTTCTCAGGCAGGTTTCTCAGTTTTCTCAGACTGCACACAGCACACGATGGTAAAGTCCCCAGCATTCTTCAGCATGTTTATTTTCCTCCAGGCTCTATGTTTCACATTTTCTGAGCATTAGGCTGTAAAATCTCTTTATAGAAAATGGTAAATATTCCCTCCACAGTAAAGGTGCAAGCACCCACAGGAAACAGACAAGCAAATAAGACAAAACAAACCCCAAGTAAATGATAACCAGTAATGGTACCAGAGACATGAGCTACAGCTACAAACACACTATAGAACTTACTCTGAAAGAGATGAAAGTGACACATGCAAAGGATGGCTCATGTAGTCGTAACACACTTCAAGTTTAACACAGTTTATCAAGTCTAGCCATTCTCTCTGCTGTGTTGGGAAAAGCATACACAGTATACAAGCGGCTGATGGATAGACTTACACAGTGGTATAATGATATATCCATTTAGTTATCCACACCAACTCCTAGCATTCCAGACTGAGGTAATTTTTATTTTTCGCTTGTCCTAAGTTCACTGACATCTATTTCGCAACGACTCCTTTCCGCTCCCATGCACTGCTCTGCGAGAGCTATAAACTGACTCCGAGCGTCATTGGGCGATATTCAGCAACCAGGCGCAGAGGGATCTCCCAGTGTACTTGGGCTGCAGCTACAGGTGTGAAAGTGCCCACACCCAGGGCAATGTTACCTCTCCCTTCTCAGGTCAGGGAGGACCCACAGCGGCAGAAAAGGCTCTCTGCTAACTGCCCCCACAATGGGCAAGCTGTCTGTCGTGGTGTGCCCACTTTTTAAAAACAGGCTGTTTTAACTGCTTGCAGTTAATCTGCCTGCGCAGACATCTCTGGTCCTGCAGAAGCAAACCTTTTGTGACAGGAACTACTAATAAGACAACATAACCAAAACACCATTCCCTACATTTTCAACCTCTCCTTCAAAGGCAGGACACAAAAACTCTGCGGAAGGTACCGAGAAAGAGCCGGCATATTCCCACACCACCCACGCAGCTTGGGGGTAGTTCCCACAGCCGCCCGCGCCCCATGGAGGGCAGCATCACTGCGGCCGCATCTCCTACAGCGACAAGTGCCCAGCACGGCCGTGCCTGATTAACATTCCCCTCCCTCGGGGCGACCCTTCATCCCCACCCATCCCGACCCCCCAGACCAACACCACGGGGAGAAGCGCACGCCACCCCTTCCCATCCCTCTACCTCCTGCGCCGCCGCGGTGCACCTTGACCAGCACCTCCGTCCTGCCGCCCGCTCGCAGCTCCCGCCGCAGGTAAAGCCGCCCCGACGTCCTGTCGACCGCCACGGGGGTGGCACCGGGCGAGGCCAGCTCGAACCATCCTCCCGCCGCCCGGTCCCGGCCCCGCGGGACGGTGAACACGGTGTCTCCCACCCGCGTCCCGGGGGGCAGA